>MJUT01031273.1:135011-176293 GCA_002080005.1 Gigantidas platifrons
GTAGGAATAATGACATTATTTTCTTTAAAAAGGATAAACACAACAAGCAAGCTTATTATACATTTAAATTTCACTCCGAGATCAAAATATGACTAAAATCACGATGTCAACAAACAACATGCATAATTAACAAAACATGTGACGCTATCAAAAAATTAATAAATATCGCTAATAAGATAGAAATTCAAGAACAACTTTTTTGAATATTTTATTGAATAAAAAATACAACAATGGAGTATGTGAACTCTTCCAATCTGGACATGTAAACTACCAAAGCTTCCTGTCCAAAATGTAGAATAATATTCCATTATTACGAAGTTTGCCAACTTTTTACCTGAATTTTTCCATTCAAATACCCGGTATATAGGCTTATCCAATATGCAAATAAACAAGAGGTTTTTCCTTTTAAACACAATAAATGGTTTGGTGTTTTGCGAGAATATTCGATTATCAACAATATTCTAATTATACAATATTCGAATAGGTGGTTGATTGATTGATGCTTAAGGTCCAGTGAGCAATTTTTCAGCTATATTCAGGATAGGTGGAGTTGACTAACAGGTTAGAACAATCATACACTGAAGTTGAATTTAACAAACGTAACAAACTTAGCCAACCAGTGTGTTGTACAAAAAATCTTTTGATCATCAGTGCTCTGTATTTCCCCATTTCATTTTGTGTTGTGAATTCCTGTTTTGTACACTCGGTATACAAATTAATTTATTTGAAATTTACAACTTTTTTGTTTGACCTGGTGAAAAAACTTTTTTTTTTTTTTTTAAAGATTTGGACACTGGCAGAGACCCTCAGAATGCATGATTTGGGGTCTAATTTTTCAAAATTTTCTTGGGGTGGTAACCCCTTCTTAGATTAGGATCACTTTGTGATCTCCATTTTGTCTGTCTGATAATACAAAATTACTTAGGACAAATTGTCTGATAGAAATTGTCTTATATTGGACAGTTGTCCTGTGCTTGTAAAATTGTAGCAGAAACTCTGCCCTTGCCTAAAAATTTGACCCAGTGACCTTGACCTTTGACCTTGAAAATCAATAGGGTTCCAGATTCTCTTAAGGACTAAGTATGTACCAAGTTTGGTAAAAATCCATTGAAGGATGTTGATTCTAGAGTGTTCACAAGGATATAACGGAAGGACAGACGATAGCATTACTATATCCCTTCGCAACTTTGTTGGCGAGGGTATAATTAAAACCTCAAGAAAAATACTATGTGATGTGTACACTGCTGCCTTTTTAGAATTTCATTTTTTTTTTCAGTCTGTTCAAGTATAATAATATTAGAAACTATTACCATTTAGTATTCAAAGGATCATTCCAGGGCTGCACATTATATAGAAATGCTTTGTATACATGACCAAATGCAGTAAATTCTTGCACATTACAGGTTTGTCACATCAGAGTTGGTAGTTACATTCATCAGCTTCATGTAGGGGAATCCAACAAAATGACTCATCATGTGTAACAAAACAAGACAATATCTTGAAGTCAAATTTAAACAACATTTAAACCCAATCAACTAGTGACTAGAGACTGTTTTTTTATACCGCAATTGGTAACTTTACAACATTGATAAAGGGGGTCGTATAAACTTTTACTTTATACTGGACAATGTCCTGTATAAAGCATTTAGGCCACGCCCCTTTTTGGAACTTTTGCTTTATACTGGACCAGGGTTTGAACTTAACTTTTTTTCAAGTAGCCATGTGGGCCCCTAAAGTAATAAAATTGGGGGCCCACACCAAAATTTAGGAGCCCACAGAACATTTTTGTACTGTATTACATGTATATATCATATTTTAGGTGGTTTTTTTTTGTTGTGTTTGATTTGAGCGTTTTTACTGTAATTTATGAACTGTTGTGTGTGTTGACAGGGCATTGTTTGTAGGAATTTGCCTTGTGAACGATTCACTGAAATTTATTGAAATAAAATCAATTTACATTTTTTGAATTTATTTAATCAATACACATTTCTCAACTTCACACAACCAGAGAAAGTCATTAACAGGTCTATCATGCTTCTATGATTTACTGTATATATCTTTCTTTAATGTCTTAATTATTTTAACTGCATCAGTTTCCTCCATGGCCAGCGTTTATTGTTGATCTGTTGGACATGATTTGCTGAACTGCCGTGACCTTTTTACTTTGTCATAGTCCTTGTAATAATCATTTCTAACTTCGACTTTCCGTTTCACAAAGTGAGAGTTCCCGTTAAGATTAGGAAAGAATTTGTCCAGACTAATTTGTCGTGACATAGTATGCTAGTCAGAAAGATCAGTAAAATCATATTCTGATTAACGGAAATTAGCAAATGAATATAAATTGAAATCCGATCGGGAAAAATACGGTTGATTTCCTTAATTAATATTTTTAGATTAAACACAATCTTGAAGAAAAATTTAGAATGGATGAGATAATAACTGATGCAATTAAATGTTATTAAAGACATTTTATTCAGATATGTTTAAAATAAAATTATACATAAATTATGAACGAGTCATTCTTTAAGAAATTGTATTTGCCGGAAGTAACACTGTTAGAAGGAATAGCCAAATGTTGCACGCAAAGGTTAAATTGAACAGCCGATTTTAGGATACAAAACAATCGTAACTCTGGATTTACATGCAAAACGTCCAAAGAAATACGTAGAGCCCAAACATTGATTCAGCCAGGATACCAAGTTAAAGAAATATCGCGATTTTATTAAAAACTGTACTTTCAATTTCTAGGATTTACTCGCCACGTGGGTGAACGGATTTGAAAATTGAGGGGCCCACACGGAAAACCACTGGCCATTGGCGAGTGGGCGACTGCTAATTTCAAACCCTGTGCACAATGTCCTGTATAAAGCATTTTTTAAATGGAGCCCATGACAGGGAATATGAATTTTAATTTTTTTTTTTAAATAGAAAACAGTGAAAAAAAAATATAGTATGCAGTATAAAAACATTAAAGGTATGATGTCTTTTTATATGAGATTTATTTGTATTGGGCACGAAACAGGGGGACTGCTCGGCAGAGCCTCGCAGTACCCCTGTTTCTTAGCCTCATCCAAATAAATCTCATATAAAAAGACACCATACCTATATTGTCTAAATCTTGAAATCTTGATCAGGACATAAAGGACCCAAAACCATGAATACAACTGAATGCTCAAAATCTCAATAAAATTACCATAATCTGATGTGTACAATGCTCTTTTTTGTCCAGAATTTCATTTGGTCAGTATAATCAAATATCACAACTCTTATAACAGTTTGTTATTGAAAGGATCTCACACCGGATGTGCATTATATGTAAATGCTTTGTATACATGACCATTTATGGTAAATATCTTATATATTATAAATTAGTTACATCAGAGTTGGTAATTACATTCATCAGCTTCATGTAGGGGAATCCAACAAAATAACTCATCATTTGTAACATATAAGTTATAACAATAATATTTTGATGTCAAATTTCAGCAGTTTTTAAACCAATTCAACTCCCTGACTAAGGGATCACTTTTTCTCACTTTTGAGACAGGCCAGTTCCTATTTTTAGCGATGTGAGATTGTCTTATCTTGCACTAGTGCAAGACAAAAAAATCATGTGCGTTTTACCGGCAAATACATGCTGTACAGTTTATGTCAACTGCCCCCAGTTCTCCATGCTTCACCAATAAAACCACGATTCTATTACATAAGTATTTTTAAATTAATGTATGTATACTATTCTGCTAGCTAATAATTTAACTATCGTGCACCTTTCATGTTTCACGGTGTATGACTTTCAAGTCAATGTTTGTTTACTTTGAGTATATAATAGAGTGCTCTCCCTTGTTAGTAACTAACGTACCTCCCTTTGACCAAATTCAAATATTTTTTCACAGCCACAGGTGTAGTGTTGAGTTACATTTATCATATATTTCTTAAATACATTGTATTTTATTATGAAATACATTTAAAATACTGCCAAGACACGGATGCATATGAATAAATATTGAATATTTACTTCAGCAATGGAAACAAAATTTGCGGGAAAACGCTCAATCGGGAATGTAAACAAAACAATTAGGTAACAGCTGATAAAAGTGAGAAATAAAATCAAACACCGCCAAAAAGTGCAAGACAGGGAAATCTCTGACACCCTCGGGTAAGATTTCAATCGTTCACTGACTCGGCGAGTCTCGTCAGCGAACGATTGTAATCTTACCCTCGGGTGTCGGAGATTTCCCTGTCTTGCACTTTTGCCGGTGTTAGATTCTATATATCTCAAAACACTGACAATGAGGCTGAGTGATAAATGACACAAAACCATGAATACAACTAAATAATTAAAACCTCATGTAAACAAGATGAACTGTGAGCTAATGCTCACTCATGATACCACCGCTCTTCGGCAAACAGGAAGTAGGAATCTGACAGGTTAAAAAACGGTTCCCACCATATGCGGTACCTATATGAAGCTTGTGACCAAATATAAGTTTTCTACCATCAATAGTTGCTGAGAAAAATGCGACGAAAAATGTGCATATATGTTCAATGTGTATAAAAACCAACTAAGATGGCAAACAGGAAGTAGGAATCTGACGGGTCCAAAAACGCTTCCCACAATATGGCATACCTATATGAAGCTTGTGACCAAATATCAGATTCCTGTCATCAATAGTTGCTTAGAAAAATCGACGAAAAATGTGCATATATGTTAAATGTGTATAAAAATCAACAAAATCGGCAATCAGGAAGTAGGAATCTGATGGGTCCAATAACGTTTCCCACGATATGGGGTACCTATATGAAGCTTGTGACCAAATATCAGATTTCTGCCATCAATAGTTGCTGAGAAAAATGTGCATATATGTTCAATGTGTATAAAAACCAACTAAGTCGGAAAACAGGAAGTAGGAATCTGACAGGTCCAAAAACGCTACCCACAATATGGCATACCTATATGAAGCTGGAGACCAAATATCAGATTCCTGTCATCAATAGTTGCTTAGAAAAATGCGACGAAAAATGTGCATCTATGTTAAATGTGTATAAAAATCAACAAAATCGGCAAACAGGAAGTAGGAATCTGATGGGTCCAAAAAAGTTTCCCACGATATGGGGTACCTTTATGAAGCTTGTGACCAAATATCAGATTTCTGCCATTAATAGTTGCTGAGAAAAATGTGACGAAAAATGTGCATATATGTTCAATGTGTATAAAAACCAATTAAGTCGGCAAACAGGAAGTAGGAATCTGACAGGTCCAAAAACGCTACCCACAATATGGCATACCTATATGAAGCTTGTGACCAAATATAAGATTTCTGCCATCAATAGTTACTGAGAAAAGTGCGACGAAAAATATCTTGGACGGACGGACAGGTAAAACAGTATACCCCCCTCCCCCTTCGGGGAGCGGGGGTATAATTACTGTGATCTGATGTGTACAATGCTCACTTTCTGTCCAGAATTTCATTTGGTCAAGTCTGTTCAAGTATTACAAACGGTTACAAAACTTTATACTGTTTATTATTGCAATGGCTGCTCATTATGTAGCCTTGATAACATAACCAATAACGATCCATTTCTCTTAACAAAACCGATCATACAAGAGGTGTACATTATATGTAAATGCTTTAACTACATGACCAATATGGAAAAAAAAATTCATTACATTATTAATTGGTTACATCAGAGTTGGTAGTTACATTCATCAGCTTCATGTAGGGGAATCCAACAAAATGACTCATCATTTGTAACATAACAACAAAACATTATTTTGATGTCAGACTTAAACAACTTTTAAACCAATAAGGGAAGACTTTACCTCTAATCCTTGACAATGAGTGATAAATGACTCAAAACCATGAATACAACTTGAATAAAACCTCAAGACAATTACCATAATCTGATGTGTACAATGCTGCCTTTTTGTTCAGAATATTTTCATTTGGTCAGTCTGTTCAAGTATTACAATATATCACAAAGGTTACAAAACTATTGCCATTTAGTATTCAAAGGATCATATCAGGGTTGCACATTATATGTAAATGCTTCATATACATGACAAATTATTGTAATTTTTTTTACACATTATAAATTAGTTACATCAGAGTTGGTAATTACATTCATCAGCTTCATGTAGGGGAATCCAACAAAAACGACTCATCATTTGTAACAGAAACAATTGAATTGGTATGGGGCCTAAATTAAAATTAAGTTTGTTTCCCCTTTCACCGAACGACCCTTAAAAAAGCCGCTGAGTCAAAAAAATGTATTGCCAATTTTTTTTTTTTTTTTAAATAAAATCGTAATTTCCGGAAAATCGATGCGTGTCCGTCTGGAATCGGTTACTCATTTAGTAGTCAAACTCTTCAATGTGAAGTCAAAATTTGATTATATAGACACCGGCGAAGGTACAGTACAGAAAGAGACAGTAATGAATCATAGACATCACTCTTACCATTCTATCGGTGACATTAATATATATTTTGTTAGTGGTGTATCTTTTTACTGTGTCTTGTGATTAAAGTGGTACTTTTCAATCAAAAGTTACATTTATTTCTCTGAGACTGGGATCACAATGATGTCTATATTTACATGATTTGTCTCTTTCTGCACTGTTCATTGTTTGACAGTTTAGATTTATTCTACCGTCTTTTTGTGTCTATTAAACGCTCCCCAAAACATCTGGGAAAATTCTAGTTCCTATCTATTGAACACAGGAAATTCAGTAAAAAATTCACGGCAGAAATCCTCGTTCAAATGGCAAAATACTGCTTACCACAGATCACGTATTTGTTAATCCATGTATTTTTGATAAATTTTAGACAAGGAAATGTTAAATTAGTTTTGTTAAAAGAGTTTAAACCGATTATTCTACATTTTGCAAGCGAAAATTAGCTGTTTTGTGAATGCAGGAAGTTTATCGGTAATGTTTAATTTGAAAACAAGTTCAAAACGGCAATGAAAATGATACGGATGGAGCAGTTGATTTTTTTGTCGTTCTTTACGTGAATTATGGTTGTTTTAAATAATAAATATGTAGATGTGTTTAATCTTTAATCAGTATTAATTCATCAAATAATGAACCGTTCATGTGATCAAAGATAGGCAAGCTTGGGTCAAGCTTAAAATAGGAAGTAATTACGATCGATTCAAATAAAGTGAAAACAATACAAAAGTAATAACATTAATTAAGACCTGATCAAAGAGATTATAATTTCTTTTGAAGTGTACTCATATTGTGCCACTGCTACAATATATTATACATGTATAATATTGACAGGTGTCCCAGTAAGTTCAATTATCTTTTCACACCTTGTTATACAATATACTGTCCTTGACCTTGTCAACTGCTGAAGTGCTGTAAAAATCGATAATTCAAACAAAGGTTCAATACCCAAACACAGGTAATTTCACCCCAGGAAAAAAATAGATTGAAAAAAAGTTAAATATCACACCTCTGATGGCAAACATTTGACAGTTATTCCTGCATTCCGAACAACGACACCAATGTACATGTATGATTATTGACAAACATCGAGAATATTTACATACCTTTCAAAAAGGCAATGAAAAAGCAATAAATATAATTTTTATACAATTTTATTTTAAATAACACATATATAATGAACACAATTAATGTTATTTGAACAATAATTCACCGATAATTGGGAATATTGTGCCGTCCGTGAACTCGAAGCTATGCTACCGGCAACTCTCTGTGTGACCTGAAAAAAAGTGTCTGATACTTGCTCTTATGCATAAAACGCACCCCACCTACAAATTATCATTTTAAAGCATAAGACCGTGTTCTATACGTACCTAAAAACGGTAGTCTTCACCGAGTTCATAAATTTCATATATGAAATTGATTTAATTTCAGAATCTAGTCACTTGTCAGAATTTTAAAGAAGACTATATGTATAACTGTATAACTAAGTACTGAGTATTGTTTTTTCACTTTTTATAAGTCTATGTATTTGCATTTTTCTTTAAAATGTTCATTGTTTCTAGTCTGATTAAAAATGTTGATTATTTCTAGTCTAACCACAGGGGCTCGCAGTTATATTTTCACATCACCAGGTTAGCTGCGGAACCGTATCGCTTATGGTCCTTGGGAAGTTTTTCTGATATTTGTGGACCATAGGGCTACGGATTTCACCCTATCAAAAACTTTCGAAAATGTGCAGTGAAAATTTTGCACACCTTTTTTGCACATTATAGTCATGAAATCAGGTTCGAGAATGATCAAACATATTTATCGCTATTTTCCTTTGATCTTGCTGTCTGAGAATTTCCCATCTCATGCTAGTAGAGTGAGATGGAAAATTATCGCCAGTAACTAAGCGTTGTCAAGGACGCACGTACGTAGTATTATTGCTGTTTTCTAATATGACGTCGCATTACCAAATCCTTGATAATAAGTGATTAACGATATAAAATAGTAATTGTGTTTTAAAAAATGTCAGCATCTCAACAAAAATTATTTAATTATGAATACAAAATAGCGATAAAATTATTAACGATGTTTTTTAAAACTCGAGGACGTTTCTCAGTCATCTCTCATCTCAGGGCTTCACCCTTCGATGAGAGATGACTGAGAAAAGTCCTCTCGTTTTAAAAAACATTGTTAATCACTTAATATGCATCGTTTCGTTAGATATTTATCTACATTCTTCTATACTTACTTACCTCACGTGATAAATAAAATAGGGTTGTAATTGGAAAAATCAAGTGACCTCAGAACGAGACTACCGGAGTAGCAAGATGGCTGACGTCAAGTAGGTGGGACTTGTCACAAATAAGACATTTGTTATAATAATGAGCTGGAAGAATGTAGATAAATATCTAACGAAATGATACATATATGTTTGATCGTTCTCGGACCCGATTTCATGACAATAATTTGCAAAAAAGGTGCGCAAAATTTTCACTGCGCATTTTTGAAAGTATTTGATAGGGTGAAATCCGTAGCCCTTTGGTCCGCAAATATCAGAAAAACTGCCCAAGGACCATAAGGGCTACGGTTCCGCAGCTATTCACCAGGTATGTGTTAAAAAGAAGAAGGGGGGACACTTCTTGGGGGACCAAAAGTGAAAGCAGAGTTTCTGCACCTTTTTCGCTTCAAAAACGGTTTAGCCCATAAAATTAATGCAAATATCGATGTTTTTGCTGCTTGACTGGTTTACAGTGGAATAACTTTTTTAAATTCCAAGCAGTGCAGACAACTTCTTATCATACTCAATTCCGGTTTCTACGGACTTAATAATATTGATAGAAATAAAAAATCCAAATATAATTAAAAAAAGTAGGAAAAAAGACAAATCTCTTGCATTATAATATATTTTTTCCTTGTCTCAATCAATCTGGAAATATAGGATGGCAACATTCTAAGAATATCTTTTGACAAGATTGAGTAAATAATTTCCCGCAAAAATGGAAGTTTAAATCCTTCGACCAATGAAAACTCGCCTTAATATTTAGTCTGTATAAACCGGAATTGAGTATGATAAGAAGTTGTCCACACCGCTTGGAATTTAAGAACGAGTGTTATTCCACTGTAAACCAGTCAATCAACAAAAAACAACGATATTTTTATTAATTTTATGGGAAGAACAAAGACTAAACCGTTTTTGAAGAGAAAAAAAAGGTGCAGAAACTCTACTTTCACTTTTGGCCCCACAAAAAGTGTCTTCCCTTCTTCTTTTTAATACATACCTAGTGATGTGAAAATATAACTGCGAGCACCTGTGAGTCTAACATAGTCAATTCCTCTGAAATATTCTAAATGTACATTGTAGTCACTTTTTATAGTCAACTTTTGCTTGTAGAAGAAAACAAAGTCAATCTGACAAATAAAAGACATGAATGTTACAGTATTGTTAATCTGCAGCCTACAAAAAAATATATGTTCTGGTAGTCAGTCCAAAAAAAAAAAAAAAAAAAAAGCCTACCTACCTACCCTACTCTAAAAGTCGGGGTAGGTGAAAGGGGAAACAAACATTTTTTTAATTGCAGCCTGGTCCAGTAAAGTTTATTTTTCTGGGGGTTTTTGGTTTTTTTTTACCACATAATTTTTGTTGTAATTGAATGATACCCTGCTTCATACATGGAAATGGAAATAATTATCATGGCGTATCCCCTCGCCTAAAAATTTGACCCGTGACCTCGACCTTTGACCTATGACATTGAAAATCAATAGGGTTCCAGATTCTCTTAAGGACTAAGTATGTACCAAGTTTGCTCAAAATCCATTGAAGGATGTTGGTTCTAGAGTGTTCACAAAGATGTTACGGAAGGACGGATGGAGGATGGCGTTACTATATCCCTTCGCAACTTTGTTGGCGAGGGGATAATAATCAAAGACTACAGAACAAAACAACATTTTACGAAGCTGATAGATTTCAACTTGGTACCCTATGACTAAAAAAGTTTAAGACTTTATCTTCAAGACTTTGTGACAGAATACATTTAATACATGAAGTAGCCAAGATCAGTACAGTGTTTTTATCATTGTTAATCTGCACTTACATGGGCTAGAACATCATCTCATGGTTACAGAGTCAACATGGAGAAAATAGCGGGGAAACTTTAACAAATTTACTCAGGGATTTTTGTTGTTGCCAAAATGTGATCTTTTTCGTTGCAATTGAATGACAAACTGTATCAAACACCCATGTGATAATCATAGTTATCATGTATGCCAAAATAAAACTGCATTTTCAAAATGCGGATTTGATGAAATGTCAATTTGGTTGTCAATATCGTGCTCTGTGATAAATGTTTGGTTGCAAAATTATTTATTTAGGTGGGAAGACGACAAAAGTAGTAACAGATTGGAGCTCTAAGTTGGCAACAGTTTAACACTTTATATTCAAATTAAGAATTTGAATTGAAAAGCTATTTTTGTTTCTCCTATTAGTGGAAATATTTTTGTCATGCTTCAAAAATTGACGAATTTCAGCATAAGTACAGAATAGAAATATTTTTTCTAAATTGTTTATAATGAAAAAAACTTCTGAAAAGTGCAGAGATTACGATGGTCAACAAAATGAAAGAAAAGTGTGACAGAATACATTCAAGACATGATGTACCCAGGATCAGTACAGTGTTTTAATCATTGTTAATCTTGAGTCTAACATGTGTATAACATCATCTCCTGGTTACAGTCAACATGGAGAAAATAAAGGAACTCTAAAAAACATGTATTTTTTGCCAAATTGTGATAATTTTCGTTGATCAAATGAACTCTGCTTCAAACAAGCATGTCATTATAGTAATAATCAAGGATCGTGAAACGAAACCACATTTACGGAAGTTGACGATTTTCAACTTGGTTTAAAATGTGGCGCAGAAGACAAATCTCTGGTCAGAGAATGATTTATTTAGGCGCAATGGAGACATATGTAGTCACAAAATTGAGCCGTGTTGGTAACAATTTGAGACTCTACCTATTTGTTTACTATTTGAGTTGAAAAGATATATTTGTCTCTCCTGTTATGGAAAAATATTTTGTAATACTTCAAAATTTGATCATTTATTTCAACACAATTATGGAATAAAAATTTCTTATCTGAACAACAAAACTTCAGAAAAATGATGAAGTTAAGAAGACAAACAGTGAAATAAAAGCGTATGAATATTTTAGACTATCTTCAGGAACTTGTGAAAGAATACATTTAAGATGTGATGCACCCAGGATCAGTACAGTGTTTTAATCATTGTTAATCGTGAGTCTAACATGTGTATAGCATCATCTCCTGGTTACAGTCAACATACAGAAAATAGAGGAAACCTAGAAAATTTTACATCATGTACAGTGAAACCTGTGTAAACCGAACACCTATGGGACTGTATAGTTCGTTCGGCTTAGACAGGTATTCGGTTCTAACAGGTTTGACAGAAAATGTAAACTTGACCGGAAATGTCTGATCACGAAGACAAGAAAGACCTAGGACTGAATAGTGATACGGAAGAGATATGTATCTGTGGCACAATTAGATGAAGATATTTAAAAAAGAAAATATTGTACAAAATGTATTTACCGTATGAGTGGTTTTTTTGCGGGAGCCAAATTTTGTGATTTTCTTCCAAATTGGTGGATTTTTTTAGCGGTATTTAATTTTCACGATCCTGAGTTTTAACCAAAATAAAATTTTAGCGGGTTGACTGTTATAATAGAATTACATTATCTGAATTGCTGACCAACAATTCAAAATAGGAAATGTTTTGAAATAATTGAGTATCGTAATTTCTTATGGTTATAAATGCATGGGATTTTGTCCAGATTCTTTATGTTTTGCATCATGATTATAGAAAAATGTTTACTATTGTCAAATATTTTTGTATTTCTTTACTTGTTAGGGCACTATTCCACAAAATCATTAAATGCATATACTTTTTTAATTATTTAGAGAATTAAAACTCTCTAGTGCAGTTGTGTTTTGAACCAGTAAACGTAGTTGATACGAAAACAAATCTAAAAATAAAAGTGTGACTATATCTAACCATGCGTAAAATAATCAATAATGTTCTCAATAAGATACATCGTAGTGTGTGTATACTTTTTATATAGGTGTCATAATGGAGACCATTCACCAAATGTATAATCAGACTGCAAGGCTGTGCTTACACAAGCTTTTAATGATTGAAATAAAAAGAAAAGAAGTAATCAAATGTACATTTTATTTGTCAATTGTAATGTCAAGTCTGGAAGTTTGATTACGAGTTCCCAGCTGTGAAGTTATAATCCATTTAACAATAAATTATCTCAGGTAGGATTGTGTGGCTTGGATGCTATTTCATCACTTAAATAATAAGGCTTTGTTTGTTGTTCATTTGTGATTAGAGGGTGTTTAGATTAATCAGATGTGTTTGAAATACACATTGAGTTACGGGACTACAAAAAGAATGTTCGGATTAATCAGGTGTATTTGTAATATATATTAATTTACGGGACTTCAAACTGTGTTCGGAGTTCGGTAAAGACAGGGTTCGGTTCATTCAGGTTAAATAAGCATTAATTGGAGGAGGATTTCTTCGGGACTTGGAAATTTGTTCGGTTTCCACAGAAATTCAGTTTTGCCAGTGTTCGGTTTTGTCAGGTTTCACTGAATATACATTATATGTATCTATAAAAAACAATCAATCTCTTCAATTCATTATTTTGTTAATAAATTTATTAATTTTTTTTGTGTGGTATAATGCTTTCTTTTTAGGGATATTTCGCTGAATGAAAACACTAACAGTAGAACAATTTGAATTCTAAGAGCAATCTCTTTTTCATCCTCACAATAAAAATCTTTCAATCAAAACGATAACTACCACCCATCTTTTATTAAATACTAAAATTGATACAACTTTTATCTTAATCTTTCTTTACAATGAAGATGAACTTGGACATAATTATTTCCTAAAACCCATTTTTATTTGTCTCTACTTTAAACAATGAGGACTGAAATCCTACTATCAATGACAATGACGAATGAAAATCTTTTATTTCTATTCGCCATGGTAATGAAGAATTAAATAATTCTTCATTCAAATGAAAATGGTTATCATTCCTATTTTAAATGACGACGAATGAAAATATCTTATCTGAATTGTTTATAACATTAAAACTTCAGAAAAATGATAAACTTGAGAAGGCAAACAATGTGTCAATATTTTAGACTACCTTCAGGACTTCAGAAAAATGATAAATTTGAGAAGGCAAACAATGTGTCAATATTTTAGACTACTTTCAGGACTTCAGAAAAATTATAAACTTGAGAAGGCAAACAATGTGTCAATATTTTAGACTACCTTCAGGACTTCAGAAAAATGATAAACTTGAGAAGGCAAACAATGTGTCAATATTTTAGACTACTTTCAGGACTTTGTGACAGAATACATTTAAGATGTGATGTACCCATGATCAGTATAGTGTTTTAATCATCGTTAATCGTGAGTCTAACATGTGTATAGCATCATCTCCTGGTTACCCAAGTCAACATACATGGTAAATAGGATTCACTACCATGGGTTAGCTTTATTGCTCTTTATTAGTACTTTCAGCTATATCGCGACTTCAGACTTATTTTGGGGAGGAAATCTCAATTACATATTAAATATGTATAAAGGGTGTGGACAATTTTACCCATTAACAGAACCTGATGTATATAATCTATAATTTCTATTCCCATGATAATGGGGAATGTAATCTTTCCTTTATTCATAATTCGAATGGAAATGTTGAATATGAGGTGTTATTCCGCCTTTCAATGATAATGACCAATGAAAATCTTTTATTCCTATTCGCCATGGTAATGAAGGAATAAAATCTTTCTTTTATTCCTAATTCCAATGAATATTAAGTAATTATTATGACTTACAATGATTAATGATGTATAGAATCTTTTATTCATCCCCTTCATCATTATCTTCTCCTCCGCTGCCATCGTCTTTATCATTATCTCCGTCTCCATCACTATCACGTTCACGTTTTTCTTTTTTGCTCTGTAAATAAATGTATATAAACAATACAAGTGCAGTGGTTTGCTGATAAATTTGGTGGAATTGTTGACCATCACTGTTTAGGTTTCATCACAGGGGTGTGGAAATATCTGATCTGAGCACTTGTCCCCGGGCGAGTCAAAATTGAAATTTTTACTTGTCCGAAAAAAAGTCACTTGCCCAGACTTTTTTGTTGAATTGGTACTATGCCATACATATATGTTGATTTATTGAGCTGATTTGTTAATCATTTAACTTATTTCCAATTAAATATTTGTTCATTTGCAAAAGCTAATTTTATTGTCTAAAGCAAAGTTTCCTTGTATCGCAACCACGGAAAATCGATTAACCATGTTTATTGAAATTCACGTTTTTGTTTCTTTTCGTATTTGTTTATCCTTCTCCGCCTTCGACTTTCGTTTTAGTGGTTTATCATTATTTGGAGAGTAGCAACGGATTCTTTTCTTGGTTTATATAATGACAAACTTGTCCATCCTTCGAAAAATCAATAATTCAATTTCCGGTATACAGAAGATAAAACCTAGGCGTCGATTCCGAGTCAATGAGAAATGCTAATGCAAAAACTCGAAAATCCGAAGTTGTGTACCTAATTTGTCTGTCTAAGCAATTGATCTATTTTTAGTCATAAACTTTTAACCGACATAGTTACAAACTGTCGTATTTGATGATCTTTTGACAATTATCAAAAGAAATTTGATTCTCCCAGAGAACATGGCCAATTTTCACTTGTCCACGGACAACCAATACACAAAAATTTACTTGCCCGGTCGGTTATGTGTACGAGTCGGGCAAGTCGGGCATGGCATTTCTACACCCCTGTGTGAACCGCATTGGTAGTGTAATTTAGCGTGCTTGCCTCGAGTGCAGTAGATCATGGGTTCGAACCCCAATCAGATCACAGCAAAAACTATACAAATGGTATTTGATGCTTCTCCACTAAACAAACAGCAAAGACTTGGTGGCTCAGAATCAAGATAATGTGTCAGAGTGGAGCGACATGTCTCTCTACGCACTTTTGTTTCAGTGAACTAGTACAATAAAAATCCAACTAAACGTGTTGGTCTAGTACAAAGTGGACTTTATCACCATCTCATTGAAAATTAACTTGTTCTCGTCATGTTGGAGTTAAACAACAATCACTCACTCACTAAACTTTAAGTGTATAAGAAACAAGGATAAAGGTAAGTTTAGTCACCAATGAACATTAATCAATTGTATATCTAAAATTGCACTTTAATTCTACAGCTCACAATGGGCATCTTGATTGATGATAAAGTATTTGTATTGTATCATAGCACTAAATCTGATTTTCTATTTTTTTTATTTCTGTAAATCATGTTAATTTCATATTTGAAGCATGACCTTTTCTAGACCATCTTGGCCATTGTAGTCGTGATCGCATGGTAGTTGGATTTATAACTACCTGTGCAATCAGTGCTTATCACCACTAAAGATGCTAGTTCAAACCATGTTAATGGCAAGGTGTACTCAATACATTATAAGATTAAGCTTGTCAATGATTTGTGACAGGTTTTCTTTGTGTAATTTGGTTGAAAGTGGCATTAAACACCATAAACCTAAACCTATATTTTCAAAAAATTTACCCTTGGTCCTCGTGAATCTCGACTTTTCCTTTTGTTTCCTTCTTTTTTGTATTTATCTTTTCTGTCTTGTAAAATTTTTCTCCAATGAACTATTTCTTCTTCACCTAATTAAAGAAAACAAAATCTTTTGGTTAAAGACAGGTATTAAAGCACATTTAATGATTATGAAAAATAATACAGAAATATGTAACAAAGTATGACAATGATACTGTTTAGTTTCATAAAATAAGAGTGGCCAATAGGTATTCCACTGAAAAGTATATGAAAGAGTACTCAACAACAAACAACATGCTTATTACTTCCTTATTTAAGTGTGGACACAGATGTCTCGTCTATCTTACATGAACATTTAATGATAATATTATAATTACTAGCTTGTTTTCCATATTTCAACATTTAATGATAATATTATAATTACTAGCTTGTTTTCCATATTTCGAAAAACTCAAAATAAACACGTTAAATTTCAAAGTTCCAGAGTAACCTACTTATCTCCCCTTGTTCATTATTTCTCTCCTAAGAGTTTATAACATATAGCGAAACCTCTTTAAACTGAACCAAACTTTTGTGTTTGGAATAGACTGGTGTTCAGTTTATACAGTCTAAATCAACAAAGATTTCATACCTTAGGACTTTGTTTACAGTTCTGTTTATACAGGATTACAGTTTATTCCAGGTTCAGTTTAGATCGATTGCATCGTAATATTTTTCATTAAATAACAATGATTTTTGTTTGACATACCTTCTAACACTCGGACTTCGACTTCACAATTATTTATGATGATTTTATCTTCATTAGCTGCCTTGGCTTTTTCTAAAACTTCCTCTGCTTTACCAGCTTCTTCAAATCGTACACATGCCTAAAAATAACAAGGTTTAATATTATTAGTCTTTAACACCATTTTCAAAAATATTTTAGATTGATTGATTGATTTTTGGTGTTTAACGCCACTTTCAGCTATATCATGGCGACCAGTTTTAGTGGTGGAAGAAGCCGAAGTACCCGGAGAGAACCCCCCGACCATGGGCAAACACTGGTAAACTTTATCACTTGCGGCTGCGAGTCGAGTGCATCCTTTTTTGTAATATACAAAGCCGGGAGCGACCCCACGCCATATTGGTGATAGGCTTATATGAGTTGTTAGGTAATCCAACTACCTATAAACATATTTTAGATATACAATGAAACCTGTCTAATCTGACACACCAAGGGACCAACCAGGGAAATGTGCTGGATGATACAGTATGTCTGAACCTGTCTAATCTGACACACCAAGGGACCAACCAGGGAAATGTGCTGGATGATACAGGATGTCTGAACCTGTCTAATCTGACACACCAAGGGACCAACCAGGGAAATGTGCTGGATGATACAGGATGTCTGAACCTGTCTAATCTGACACACCAAGGGACCAGGGAAATGTGCTGGATGATACAGGATGTCTGAACCTGTCTAAGCTGACACACCAAGGGACCAGGGAAATGTGCTGGATGATACAGGATGTCTGAACCTGTCTAATCTGACACACCAAGTGACCAGGGAAATGTGCTGGATGATACAGGATGTCTGAACCTGTCTACTCGGACACACCAAGGGACCAGGGAAATGTGCTGGATGATACAGGATGTCTGAACCTGTCTACTCTGACACACCAAGGGACCAGGGAAATGTGCTGGATGATACAGGATGTCTAAACCTGTCTACTCTGACACACCAAGGGACCAGGGAAATGTGCTGGATGATACAGGATGTCTGAATATTGAAGTTTTATCTTAGTTAACAGAAATAACTTGGGACCATAAATCTATGTCAGATGTCACAGGATGTAGAAAAACTCAGGTGTCGGATTGCACTGTTCCACTGCATCTGGAGAAAACAGTTTTCTGAAAACCATCAAGAACTACAAATCACCGACGAAATTCATCACATAAGGTGAGTTCAAGTGGATCTCTAGAGTTTAGTTGTTCTTTTTCTCACTTGGTTATTTATGAACCTTTGTATGCACCCAGGTTAGATTCTAGTAACTATCGAGGGACGTCAAAACAATTGAAGTTGTGCATCTGAATATGCTAAAACCCTAGGGTTGATTAAGTCAAACTTTTTAAAAGAGTTTGTTGTTCAAATGGCACTCTAGTTGGTAATCTATTCCACATAAATAATCTTGTATCCAGTACACCTAGTCATGTCCATAATCATAATACACAATTTTAGAGGAGATAGGCACCGATTGCATAGATAAATGTAAATATATAATCACCATACGATCCTGGTTGTTAGAATTCATATCCCTAACCCTAGTCTTCTCTAGGTAATGAGGAATAGCAATTATTTTATTTTCTGGAATTTGAATACTTATTTTTTTTTACGAAAAAGGTTCCATAACTCTGCTACACCAAAATTTAAAATCAAAAGATATAGTACTTTCATCAATCCTTAGGCTGTGCAAAATTTTCGTGCAACTTTATCAAACCAAACTTTGACAACGTTATCGCCGACCTGTCCATGTGGTCACCTCTATTAAGCAGTCACCTGTATTAAAAGGTCAACTTCTTGTCCTGTCCTAGAAAATTTTATATGAATTGAACCTCTTTTAAGAAGACACTTGTCTAATAAGGACACTTTTTATTGTCCCACAGATGACATCTTAATACAGAGTTGACTGTACTTTAATCTGTCCTATCTTTGTATAAAAATATGAAAAGCTCAAATAATATTAGATCCTTTACCTTAGTATCACCAGTGTCAAAATCTACCCAAGCTACAGGTGCGAAGTCTGTGAAGTAGTTTTTGATGGCTTCTCTTTCTGTGTCTGCTTCTGTAATATTAGTTATGCTTAATACAGCTCCCACTGTCATGGCATCAATGACTCGCTGAAAAATCAACACACAGAAAGTTAATAAACAAGACAAAACAATTTAACGCAATCTTATAACCCGAGGCTCTCCAGAGCCTGCAATCGTTCATGTGGTGTTGAAATTTATAGAAAAAGTCAGATCTTATTATGTTAGACCAAGAAAGAATTCAAATTTCAATTGATTCCAGTTTAAAAATTAGTTGTTAAAAGAAATTTCTATTTATCGTAATGGTAGCCATCTTGGATGGAGGGCTGGGCTGTCACACATAATTCCGATATTGAACAAACCAAAGATTATCTGAACCCAAATTTATTTTATTTCGCAACACAGAATTTAATGTGATTATTATAATAATAAAAAAAAAGTACCTTGCATAATCAGTATAGTGAGTGAGTGATTGTTGTTTATAATCAGCATAAATTGGAAGAACAAAAATTTGCATAGGAAAAAAAAAACAAAAAAGTTGTCATTTGAAGCAAGGTTTTATTCTGTACTATACTGTGAAATCATTAGTTATTTTAGGGTTCTAATTTTTGTGGTTCACTTAAACCACAAAAATTAAAATCCAACAAAATAGAATTTCACCATCGATTGTTGGCTGTAGTGTCTGAAACAACGAATTCAAGAACTCATGGTTCAATACATTTTACAGAGACCACTGAAATTGGTGACAACGGATAAAAGTACCTTCACAGTAAGTAATAAACTTTGCTGGAGTTAAGAGAATAAATACATTTACAAACCTGTCTTTCTTCTTCTTCTCGTTTTTTTTGTTCTCTATAAAAAAATAAATAAAAACAAAACCAATTAAAGATTAATTTTGACACAAAAACCAACATATTTTTTAATCTTTTCAGAAGGATACAATGTTAAATGTAGGAGGTATTTTGCCAAATGATGAAATATATTAAGTGAAAAGGGCAATACCTCCTTCATAAATGGTCTGATCAAGCTGCTGTAATGATATGAACGATCAGCAAACCTTCACGTGGTAAACAGCAACCATGTTTTTTTTGTTTTTTTTTAGGAATTCCCATTTAAAATGGAGGAGTGGCACGTAAACCCTTTTTGATGACATATGGTACCGTATAACCGGTAATTTCTGCGGTAACCTCAGGACCGCAGAAATTAAAATCGCAAAATATTATGCAAAATAAATGCTTAATGTCCGGTACAAAATACCTTTTCAAATTCTAACTCCAATTCCGCCGCAAGTGTCAAATAATTAAATAGTCCTAATTACTATATCCAGAAAATAAAAAAAAACTGGTACTATAGAAATGTTTACACAACAATAAAAGGTTATTTAGCTGTGGCGTGTTGATTTTTAACTGTTAATTACAATTAATCCAGATAAAGAAATATGATTGTAGCAAGCTGACACCGATAATAATTTAACTAGAGGCTCACAGGAGCCTGTATAGCTCACCTGGGTATAAGTGTTAAAATTTAGTACATTTTGATGAAAAAAGGGCAATAACTCCAAAATGGGTAATGGGATTTACTTCAAAATTGTGTGGTAGGTAGACCTTGACATGCTGCAAATTTTTGCAATTTAAACATAACCTTTATCTCTTATAGTTTTTGAAATATAAGACGAAAAGTATTAAAATTTTACAAATTTGATGAAAAAAGGGCAATAACTCCACGATGGGTAATCAGATGTTCTTCACAATTGCAGGGTAGGTAGACCTTGACATGCTGCACATTTTTGCAGTTTAAACTTATCATCTATCTCTTATAGTTTTTGAAATAAAGAACAAAAAGAATTATAATTAGAAAATTTGATGAAAAAAGGGCAATAACTCCAAGATGAGTAATTAGATTTTCTTCACAATTGTAGGGTAGGTAGATCTTGACATGCTGAACATTTTTGCAGTTTCAACTTATCATCTAACTCTTATAGTTTTTTTAAATAAAAAATAAAAAGTATTGAAATTTTGAAAATTTGATGAAAAAAGGGCAATAACTCCAAGATGGGTAATCAGATTTTCTTCAAAATTTCAGGGTAGTTAGATCTTGTCGTGTTGATCATTTTTACCCTATGTCAGATTTCTGATATTATTAACGGTTTTTGAGTTATTACCAAAAACGCGCAATTTTACCATATGTTCTATTTTTAGTAACATCGGCCATGTTGATTGGTGCACGGCTTCACCAGACACAATTTTGAAACTAGACACCCTAGTGATGATTCAGACAAAGTTTGGTTCCAATTGGTCCGGTAGTTTCAGAGGAGAAGATTTTTGAAAAAGTTTACGACGTACGACAGACGCCAAGTGATGGCAATAGCTCACATGACCCTTCGGGTCAGGTGAGCTAAAAATGACATGATTAAATGTTTACAATCATAATAAAGTTTATTAAACTTAGTGGTAAGTCCTCCAGGGAAGACATGTGTCGCCTGCAAACTTATTTTCTTTAGATTACTTCATCATTGAAAGTAACATCATGATGAAAAAGTATATTATTCTAAATTTTGTGATATAGTTAGTTTTGACAGATGAAGCTTATGAAAACATTTTCTATTTTAAAATATTCTAAGTTGCGGCAAACAGGAAGTGAACATGCGGCAGATTCGAAACTATCTTACACGATACAGTTCTCCATACTGATGCTCTGTGCCAGATATCAGGAAGCTAACCTGTCTGGTTCCTAAGAAAA
Source organism: Gigantidas platifrons (assembly GCA_002080005.1). Classification (NCBI taxonomy): domain Eukaryota; kingdom Metazoa; phylum Mollusca; class Bivalvia; order Mytilida; family Modiolidae; genus Gigantidas; species Gigantidas platifrons. The sequence goes on from MJUT01031273.1 coordinate 156,650, forward strand.
TGTGACAGAAATTATTGTGTGACAAATTTTTCTATATCAAAAATAATATAAGTTCTGTCAAACAGGAAGTGGACATGCGGCAGACTCGAAACTGTCTTACACGATACAGTTCTCCATACTGATGCTCTGTGCCAAATATCAAGAAGCTGGCCTGTGTGGTTCCTGAGAAAAATGTGACAGAAATTATTTTATGACAAATTTTTCGATATCAAAAATATTCTAAGTTCCGTCAAACAGGAAGTGGACATGCGGCAGACTCGAAACTGTCTTACACGATACAGTTCTCCATACCGATGCTCTGTGCCAAATATCAAGAAGCTGGCATGTGTGGTTCCTGAGAAAAATGTGACAGAAATTATTTTATGACGCCGACGCCAGACGACAGATAGTTAGTTCTAAGTTCCGTCAAACAGGAAGTGGACATGCGGCAGATTCGAAACTGTCGTACACTATACAGTTCTCCATGCTGATGCTCTGTGCCAAATATCAAGAAGCTGGCCTGTGTGGCTCTTGAGAAAAATGTGACAGAAATTATTTTGTGACGTCGACACCAGATAGTGATCCCTATATGTCGCCTCTGTTTTTTTTAATTGTTGTAATAGAGCTCTTCGAATTCGATTGAATAATATCAAACTATGTGATCTCAGCATTCATCTAAAAACCAAACAAATAGAAATGTACTGGTTGTAGAATTCCAGTTAACCCGAGTTTTTATGTCTACATTATACTAATTCTAATTCTTTACAACAACAAAAATGTTATATGATAAAAGTATGAAAATTCGACATTAAAAATATATATCCGAAATATCAAACATTATACTGATATCGATCCAACTGTTGACTTCGTATTTCCTGTCAACAAAATAGATCACGAAAAAGGTGAAAAACAAATTTAAAGTTAACCAAATGTATATTCAGAAGCTGTAACCAAAGAATTAAATATGTTTTTACTTCTAAGGATCACTGTAATGTGCACTATTTATTTTTATCGTAACATCGCTTCTGTTGTTGCTTCCTGTAATACAAACAATTTTTTTTTTCGGTGCCGAGATTTCCAATCCGCAAAATTTAAATGTCTTCTTTTTAGACCAAAACCGCAGAAATTTCACACCGCAGAAATTACCGGCTATACGGTATATATTTGATGTCACAACACCTCGAGTTAAAATATTTTTAAAGAAATACTTGTGAAATGCTTTTTTTGTTTTGTTTTTTGCTTAAGCATGGAAATACATCAATTAATCCATTCCAAGCATTCTAAATACAACAAATGACAACAAACACAGGTTATTGACCAACTTACTCCTTCTTTTTCCTTAGTTGTTCTAATTTCTTTTTCTTTTTTTCTTCTTCCTTTTCCTTGAAATAATCCATTCTGAAATATTTGTGAAAAATGTGACACGACATGGAAATTGCAATTTCAATCAATTTATTGTGATTTAAAATGAAACACTTCTTATATTTTCAAAGATATTTACATTTTAAATAAAATGTCAACAATTTCACAAATTATTTGTATTAATTTTTAGCACTTTTTATATCATTCAATGAGAATATTGTGATAATATGATCAACTACACATCATGATCAATTATCCTACCAAATATGAGAACTATCAGACAATCAACCTCAGAAGAATTGTGTTCACAATGTATAACTATATTGAAAATGCATGAAAATGTTAAAGTCCCATAACTCCTACAAAAATTGTATATCAAAATGGAAAATTGAATGATTTGATTTCTGGTGTTTAATGCCACTTTCAGCAATATTCCAGCTATATCATGTGACCAGTTTTAGTGGTGGAAGAACCCAAAGAGAACTGCAGACCATGGGTAAGCAACTGGTAAACTTTATCACTTGCGGCTGCGAGTCGAGTGCACTCTTTTTATACCCCCCACAAACAAAGTTTGGGGGGGTATATAGGTTTCACCCTGTCTGTCTGTCTGTCCGTCCGCATAAAGGGTACATGGTTTGTCCGTGCAACTCCTCCTACAGTTTTTCTGCTAGGCACAAAGTTTTTATTTTGCAGATCATTTGTACATATATCAAAGATGTACATGTGGTAAGGATTTTGATTTTTGTGCATTTTTACCAGAAACATAGATTGCTGAACTTACATTTTTTGGTGAATTTGGCAAAAAGGGTACATGGTTTGTCCACGCAACTCCTCCTAAAGTTTTTACACTCAGGGATCGCGCTGTCGGTCGCCAATGTCGCAATTTGTGATTTTTTTTCTTGACTGACGACTGAAATCGGCTTCTGGCTATCTTTTTGGCGCCTAGATTTCCTTGTGTAAATTTATAGATAATCACTGTGTACCATAACAAAAATCAATAATCCGTAAAATACAGGTAAGTTTTATCGTCTGCTAGCGCGTGTCGGTAATTAACTGTCAAAGAAAAACAGGTAGACAATTTATCGAGGTGTGAAATCTTGATCGCCAATTATGATCGTATTATTATTATTGAAGTGTAATTAGATGATAATGTGGGAATGATGAGGTGATTAACGACAATATGAGGTAGTTCACAAATTGGTAAAAATTTTGAGTAATTCCTTCCTGCAATCAGTCTCTTTCTTCCAGGCAAGCCTTATACCAAGCGTAGACCCAAGCTATACCACGTTATAATAACAACTCAAACTGATCAAAGAAGTTAGAAAACTTTAGAAGTTCCGATTAATTTCTAATAAATATAATGGTACTAAAGAAATGTGCCCATTACAACTCTTTGCGCGCAACGTATACGCTATAATGGGGAAACGACAATTAGAAATTCCAAATTCGTCGTCAAAGATGACAAAACTTTCAGCCTTTGGCTTTAGCTCCAGGGCTAATGACAACAGTGTAAGTCAACCTGTTAGTCCAAAATCACCAAAAAATGCATCAACTCTAGTAAGTGCAACACCTAATAGTCCAAGTACTCGTAAATTTATGGACACATGGAAGTTTAATTGTCCGTGGTTGCGGTATGACCCTAAGTAAAAACTAACGTTTTGTGACATTTGTGTTAGTGCACAAGTAGTGAATTCATTCACAAGTGGATGTTCTGTGATGAAGAAGGAGTCTGTTACTAAACACGAATCTAAGAAAGGTAAGACAAAGTTTCTTTTTCTTAATTGTTTTAAACGGTAAACTCGGGGCATTCGTTCAAAACCGATAATTTGACTCAGGATATGAAAATTATGTACAAGTTTATATATTCTTTTGAGATGAAAATATATATATTTCTAACCGTCAGATCGAAACATTTCTAATTTAAAAATTGCATACAAAGAAAATACCGATGTTTTACGATCATTTTCCTTATTTGATTTTTATAATTTTGTCTTAAATTATTCAATGAATCATCATTTTTTTCGGTAAACTCAGGGCATTCGTTCAAAACCGATAATTTGACTCAGGATATGAAAATTATGTATAAGTTTATATATTCTTTTGAGATGAAAATATATATATTTCTAACCATCAGATCGAAACATTTCTAATTTAAAAATTGCATACGAAGAAAATAGCGATGTTTTACGATCATTTTCCTTATTTGATTTTTATAATTTTGTCTGAAATTATTCAATGAATCATCATTTTTTTCTTCTGAATTAATGAACGCTTTTTGCCTTAATACATTAGTCATACAGTTTTTTTAATATGTTTTTTTAAATCACTGATAACTGATTACGTATGACCCGAGTTCCGCTTGCTTTCGTTGATACAGGCACTTGAGGTCTGGGTTGTGATTTTCATAAGAAAAATAACAAAATAGTGCCCTAAATATATACAGTAAATACGATAGGAAAATCGGAAAATTTCAAAACGGCAGTATATTGTTACATGTACAAATGTATTTATATATGATAGGAGCATCGAAAAATTTCGAAAGAGCATTATATTGTTATTTATGTGATCGGAAAATTACGGCAGTATATTATTATCTTTACGAAAAAACACAACCCTGGCTAGACCCAAGTGCCAGTGTTCGTTGACCTTGTTTTGAAATTCTCCATGTAATTTTGTTTATTCTTTATTCTTTGTATTACATTTATGTATTTATTCATAAAGTACTTTTAATCGTTGTTTATATTTATTGCCGAGTTGTTGGGTGATCATATCAGACTACTTTTTCTTTGCAGAAGGTGTGGCATTATTAATTATGTGCATGAACTAAATGTACGTTCGTTGAGAAAAGTTGTACAAATTTTAATGTTTTCAGATCACATCATATACGTACAAATGCAACAGTATTTCAGTCAAAATACGGCAAGAAACGCTAAATCAATTATAACGGCGAAGACTCGTGATCGATTCCAACAGTGGAAATGTTTATAAATAGTTTTATTATTCGACACACAACCTGAAAAAAGAGACTAAAAATTATTTATTCGTAAAATTTTATTTATTCTTCACTTTGTAGGTCCCAACAGTCACTTTTTGGCACAGACCACCAACCAACAAAAGACCAGCATGGAGGTAGTAAAGACAAATGCCATCAACAAGAGTAGGGATGCCGTTATCAGTGCTATGATCAATGTTTACTTTGCTGCCAAGAATGACCTAGCTAACGCAGTTGTTCCAAAACTCCACAAACTGTTATATCGTTTCTTTGAATTTCCTGGATTGCACTTTGGCAGAGATCAGGTACAATAGTACCACATACAATGTATACTGTATCACTACTGAATATACTATCAATTAAAATTATTTATACATTTACTGTTTATAGCAATGTACTGTCTAATGTAATAATCATAATTGTTATATTTATGTAATTGCCCCCTGTGGGACCATGATTGGAATAACAAATATTTGATTTGATTTGATTTTTTTATTATTATAGTGTAAATGTACATGAGACAGTAATAGCAGTAATATTTATAAGAACTGTACAGCTTTTAAAGTTATAGTAATCAAGTTATCAAACCATTGTCTACATTGTAGTTTTCAACACTTCACCTGATGATACTGTACCATGAAATGTTTACAAGTTGAATGACAGAAACAATACATTCAAAATATTTTTATTACAAAGTAACAATAAATATGAATGCCCACTTAGGAGTAATTTTATTTATATGTGTATACAATTACAATGCAAAATATTAATGCTTTGATCATATTTCAGGGTGCCACACAACTGAAAGATCTTCAGGTGGATAAGCATACAAACTACACTCACCACAGTAGTTCCAGCAGTCACTAGCAGAGGTAGTAGTAGATGAGTTGGTAAGTGAGGTTGGTGAGTCTGGTGTTTTCAGTATTATGCTTGATGAGAGTACAGATGTGTCTGTTTCTCAGAATGTAGTTGTCTGTTAGGTATCTTGCTAGTGTTGGTGGTAAGGTTACCCCAGTTACCCGGTTCCTTGGTATTAAGCAACTCTCAGTTGCTAATGAAGAGTCCATATTCAGTGAGTTAGTTAGTTTACTTGGGTCCTTTAATTTCAAGCTTGACAAGTTATATGGTGTGTCTACTGATGGTGCTTCTGTCATGGTTGGTTGTAAGAGTGGTGTCGTTACTAGGTTAAGGCAGGTCACCTCAGGTTTACTAGCCACCCATTGTATAGCCCACAGGTTAGCATTAGGCACTGGGGCAGCTGCAGACAAAATTAGGTATTTGGTAAAGTTTCAAGATATCCTGAATAGCATGTTTAAGTACTTTGCCAACTCCCCCAAAAACATGTCCAAACTCCAGGCTATTCAGGCAGTCCTAGTCTTCCCAGACCTGTCTGCAGCAGGTGTTTCACACCAGGTGGCTTAGTTTCGAAGGTAGTGTGCAGGCAGTTGTTGACAACTACCCTTCCCTTGTAAGCGTCTTCATTGAAGACAACTCTGCCAAGGCTCTTGTCATGCACAAGCCTATCACCATGTACAAGTTTTTGTACACTGCACACTTCCTATCTGATGTTCTTAGGCACTTGGCTATTTTGTGTAAGGCTTATCAAAGGTCAGACATAGACTTCACAGAGGTGAACCCCCTCCTTCTTTCTACTGTTGAGGTTCAGGCCCCAACACTTCCCTGTTTCTTTCCCAAGTCCCTGCACAGCCAGTTTTGGATTCCATGGGTTTGTGCACATTTCAGTATGAATGTCACACTATCAGGGACAGTGCTTAGCAAAGGTCAGAGTCTTCTTCAGCTTGTTCTCAGTTTGTCAGTATATTGTAATTGATAATCTTAGGTCAAGGTCAAGGGGGATACATCTGTATTAGGGGCCCTTACCAAGTTGTTTGACCCTTCTCTATTCCCAGTCAGAATTTGACAATTCTATCCTTTCTGAGGTTTCAAGTGTTGTTAGCTCTTACTTGTCTTCCTGTGGTTTAGGTGACATTTCTGTTGTTAGTCAGGAGTTGGTAGGTTTTATTTCTTATGCTTCAGTTCAGGTGTCAAGGTCTCCTAAGCTATTTTCCTCAGTTAAAGACTTAGTCCAACTTGCTGTCAGGTCATCTACTACCTATCCAACTGTTTCAGTGGCTGCTGAGCGCTTGTTAGTGTCACCTGTCAGCACAGTAGACTGTGAGAGGAGATTCTCCAGGATGAACCTCATCAAGACAGATGTTAGGAACAAGTTAGCGATCAACACCCTGGAGAACCTCATGAGAGTCAGTCTGCATGACAGTGACGAGACAACGTTCCAGTTCAACAAGGCCTTTGATAAGTGGGCTGCAGTAAAGTCCCGCAGGATTCTTATGTAACTTTTAGTGACAGTTCTGAATGTATGTCTGTATCAGATTGTATGTTAACTGTTTTCATGATGATGTCTATGTTGTTATCTATTGATTATTTATTGTAATAAATTATATAAATCTTTTTGTTTTTGACGATGAAATCGAAATGAAAAACAGAAGTACAATACAGACATTAACATTTGTCCAAACAAACCCGGACCATTTATACATGAAACTGAACATGCCTGGTACATGCAATCATCCACAGTTTCGGTTCGAAAAAATTGGCTCCTTGTAAAAATTTTAGCTGGCTCCTGACTTTCAAAACTGGCACCTGAAAATAGCACCTGGCAATTTTTCTGGCTCCTACTTTTTGGGAGCCAGAGCAGCCCCAGATACTAGGAAGTTTTTATTTTGCAGATCATTTGTACATATATCAAAGATGTGCATGTGGTAAGGATTTTGATTTTTGTGCATTTTTACCAAAAATATAGATTGTTGAACTTAGTCATTTTTTGGTGAATTTGGCAAAAAGGGTACATGGTTTGTCCGCGCAACTCCTCCTAAAGTTTTTACGCTAGGAAGTTTTTATATTGGAGATCGTTTGTGCATACATCAAAGATGTGCATGTGGTAAGGATTTTGATTTTCATGAATTTTTACTAAAAAATATAGATTGCTGAAGTTAGCCATTTTTGTGTGAATATGGCAAAAAGGGTACAGGGTTTGTCTGCACAACTCCTCCTACAGTTTGTAAGTTAGGAAGTTTTTACATTGCAGAACATTTGTACTCATATCAAAGATGTGCATGTTGTAAGGATTTTGATTTTCATGAATTTACCAAAAAATATAGATTGTTGAACTTACTTTTTTTTTTATTTGTGAATTTGGCTGAAAGGGTACATGGTTTGTCCGTGCAACTCCTCTTACAGTTTTTATGCTACGACGTTTTTATTTTTGTTGAATGTGATTAAACATGATAATTTGACAAATAATATATTTTCCATGTAGACTTAGTTTTCAATAATCTTGGACACAGTCAGAGTGAAGCGGAGGTATTAGTCCCACTACAGTACGGTCAGAGACATACCGCGATAAATCACCGTGATAGACATATTGTCGGTGATAGTGAAAAGGATTAACTTTTAATCCTTTTTAATTTTCATCACGGTGATCCTAGTGATCAAATGTTTATTGGGGAAGCCATAAAACTTGGGTAGGTACATGCTCCACGAATTACAGGTAAGACCAGATGTTAGTAGATTACAGGTAAACTGAACATGACGTTTTTCGTTTTTATTAAAAGCTGTGACTAATATTTAGTATATTAATTCCAATTCAAGGTTAAATTTGAATATATGCTTTCTTTTTTCAGGTTTCCGTTAGAAGATTATATTTACTATGTTTTTTTAAAGGAAATAAAAATAATTTACAAATACCTAATGCATTGAGCCACCCGGGCCCTTCAAAATGGCAGAATAATATAATATATCGTATATGCAGGGCAAAAAAACTTATCAATAAAAGTCATATCGTTATTCAATTTTTTTTTGCATCTGTACAGGTACTACTACTAGACAAAGCAGGCTTAACTTTTCTTTTAGAGAGTATTTGCTGCTTGCCTCCAAATGAGCAATTTTACAGCTATATCATTGCGAGAACAAGTTACATTAATTAGATTAGATGATGATGCCTGCTTTGTACTAGATTAGACCAACACGATGAGTTGGATCTCTATAGTGCTAGCTCATGGAAACAACAGTCCATTGGTAGACAAATTATCCAGATTCCGAGTCAACCAGTCTTTGCTCTTATTCCTTAATGCTGCATGCATAGCTGAGACACAGCAGATACCAATTTCAGAGTCTATTTTGAGCCAACCAGGGCTTGAACACACTCGAAGCGAACACACAAACCATTACACAAGTGATGCAGTCTAATTTGGCGTTTACAATGCTAGTTCATTGAGATACATTACTAAAACTATCATTCCAGCCATGTTTTCTTATAGGTATATGAATCAATAAATAACAGAAAACATTCAAACTATTATAGCGGGCCACTCGATAGATTAACCTCTTTTAATTGGTATGGAGAAAGCAGTTTGAAAATTTTAAATGTCCAACGATAGGATTCATCTGTAAACAAAGACAACTGTATTCAAATAATAGAGGAGTTCCTTTTCCAATTTGTCAAACTGTTTTCTCAATTGAATACCAATGTGAAACATGGGTAATCCATCATAACTTCCCTATAAGCTACTACTCACTTAGATTTCCTATCTAAAACTGTATCATCATGTTTGACTTCATGTAGGTTCATGAATTTATCCATGCCATCTCTAGTGTGGAATGTAACATATACAGACCCCTGAAAAAATGAAGGCAATTTTAAGTCATATAAAGGCAATAACTCCTTCAGAAATGGTCCGATAAAGATGCCGTAAAAAAACTGCGATTCTCCATATGGTAATAATCAAGCATGTAAAGTTTTGAGAAAATCTTGTAAAATAAAGTCAGTTTATTTAGGAAAGAGACCTATTACTAGACCCTGAGGAAAGCTAGAAAAATCCCTGCATTACTTAAATTGAATTGGCCATTTTTTGGAAATCAAAATCAGGGGGTAAAAATCAAATATTTGGGAAATTTGTATGGCTTAAGAATACATTTCATTGGAGAGGGTCCTTTAATCAGATCCTGAGGAAGGCTGTAAAAATCCCTGCACCCACTTGACCTGGTTCGGCGAGCCCTGGTCTTAGCTACTCATTACTTACCTTGAAGTCTCTGTTAGGATTTCTCCTCATGAATACAGTGTCCACTTCACCAACGTCAAGTTTGGCAAAGAAGGCAATTAACTTGTCTAGACTTATCTTCATGGGAAATCCTTTCTGGGAAATAAAAATAAAAAAAAAGATATACCGTAAACCCAGTAATTTTCGTGGCAGTTTTATTTTCGCAGTAACATTGGAAGCCAGAAAATAAAACTGTCGCGAATATTTCAAGAAAGGGAAAATACTAGTAAGTAGAATAGAATATTTCAAGGAAATGCCAAACACGACAATTTTTCATAGATAAATCAGAAAAAAAACATGACCATTTATAAGCAGACGTCGGATGCAAAGCGATGTTCTACGTAGGATATTTGTTTTCCATAAAATAAATTATTAGATACAAAATAAAATGATACAATATTTATTGTTTATAAGCTTGTTAAAATATTAAAACATCAATTGACATTTGATTAGCACAATAAACAGTAAGTGTTGTGTAAAAATGTCACACTTCAACCGTTAATCCACACCTGTTACTTGTCATGGATCAAAGAGTTTACTGATTAACAACAATGCCGGCGGCGACGACCTCTTTAACATTCAAAGCTCAAGTGAGGTGAATATATACTACTCAAAAAAAGTTTAGCAACACTTATTTATATCTAAATTTTAAAAAATAAATGTTATGTATCAACACAAAAATTGTACAGAATCAAGACGACAAATATGCCCAACAAATTTTAATTTCGTTTAAACGTAACAATTCATTTCTCAGGATAGGTCTGAAAACCAGTAAGTTAAAAAGTGGTTTCACATGGAAGAATCGTTGCAGATGACACAGGGTTAGTAGGCCGTATGTCCACCTCGAGCGGCGGTACACACTTGACAGCGTTTCCTCATACTGTCAACACACCAACGAATACCATCCTGTGGCATGTTTTGCCATTCAAGCATCAGGCGGTTACGTAACTCCTGAATGGTCTGTGGAGGGTTATTACGGTATACTCTGCGGCCCAATTCGTCCCACACATGTTCAATTGGATCAAGATCCGGTGAATTTGCTGACCAATCCATTCTGTCGATGTTGTTGGTTCTTACAAAGTCATTCACAATTCTCCCACTGTGCGGTCTGGCGTTATCATCTTGGAAAACGGCGTTTGGGTCAATTTGTTGTAAAACATTAACACTAATGGTCTCAAAATTTCATCAATATACCGCTGCGAGTTTAAATTACCATTGACAATGTACAGTTGAGTTCTTAGATTGACACTTATACCATCCCAAACCATCACAGACCCACCACCGAAGCGGTCATGCTCTCTTACGTTAACGTCAGCAAAACGTTCCCCTTGGCGCCGATAGACACGGATACGACCGTCATTGAATTTTAAATTAAATCTGGATTCGTCTGAAAAGCAAACATTGCCCCACCGACGAAGTATCCATTGCAAATGAGGTCGGCACCATTCTAAACGAAGCCTACGGTGACGTCTAGTTAAGGGTATTCGTACAACAGGACGTCTTGACCTCAAATTTGCAGCATGCAAACGGTTACGAATTGTCTGATCCGACACCTTTACACCAGCAGCTGTCCGTAATTCACGCTGTAGAACGCGTGCATTGACCGTCCTGTGACGTAACGTTAAGTTTGTAACGAGTCTATCTTGCCGCTGTGTGGTGACACTCGGCCTCCCAGACCTAGCTCTATCTGTGACAGAAAGGTTGCGGTAAATCGATTTAACAGTCTTGTAATAGTGCTTGGGGCTACTCCAAACGTACCTGCAACTCGTCGAGCAGTTTGACCTGCCTGCAGCATACCAACAGCCCGCTCTCTTTCATGTGTGCTTAGAGAACGTCTTCTTCCCATGACAATTAACACCACAAAAGTGATGAACAGTGGACACATTAAAAATCAAAATCATGTTGCTCGTGCAAATGAAGCTTAATAAAAGGCCGTTGGCCACTGGTCCCCCGACGCCAAGGTTATATCGTAAGATTAAATTTTGAAACTACTGTAAACTAGAGGGTCAGGTGACCCTGTATCACTCATAATTCTGAAAGGGGACCATCCAAGGACCATTTTGAAGTAAAAAAAGGGGAGTAACTCTGGTTAGATTTGTCGAAAAATCATCATTATCGAACTTGACCTAGATATTCATGAGATACAATTACATACCAAACCTAGTTTCAATCTGACTTTTTGTTCACAAGTTATAATTTGGAAACCAAAATATTAGCAATTTTGAAGTAAAAAAAGGGGAGTAACTTTTCATTCACAAGTTATCATCTGGAAACCAATTCGGGACACACAGACAAAGTATAACTAGAGGCTCCCAGGAGCCTGTATAGCTCACCTGGGTATAATAACATCAATCAATAAAACTTGGAAACTCCGGTCAATAAATAACAAATGTAGCCCTCGTCATTGCAGACCCCCCTCTTCAAAAAAATTTGGGCAGGGGTTCCCCCCTTTAATGTAAGTTATCAATATTGCTGTAAAAAAAAACATAAATGTCAATGCTTCTCAAAATTTAGCTTTTGCTACTTCACATTTTGTAATAGAGTTGCTTCCCTTTGATTATTAAAGTAACCAAAAGCAGTGAAAGTCAATAAAAAATGCATTTCAAGAGGAATAACTCTTCACACAGTTGTCGGACATTTTCAACTGTGAACTTTTTTTGTAGATCTTGACATGCTGAACATTTTTGCAGTTTAAACTTAACATCTATCCCTTATAGTTTTTGAAATAAAAAACGAAAAGTATTAAAATTGTGAAAATTTGATGAAAAAAAGGGCAATAACTCCAAAATGGGTAATGGAATTTACTTCAAAATTGCAGGGTATGTAGATCTTGACATGCTGAACATGTTTGAAGCTTAAACTTAACATCTATCTCTTATAGTTTTTGAAATACAAGACGAAAAATATTAAAATTTTGAAAATTTGATGAAAAAAGGGCAACAACTCCAAAATGGGTAATGGAATTTACCTAAAAATTGCAGGGTAGGTAGATCGTGGCATGCTGCACATTTTTGCAATTTAACCTTAACATCTATCTCTTATAGTTTTTGAAATAAAAAACGAAAAGTATTAAAATTGTGAAAATTTGATGGAAAAAAGGGCAATAACTCCAAAATGGGTGCTGGGATTTACTTCAAAATTGCAGGGTATATAGATCTTGATATGCTGTACATTTTTGCAGTTTAAACTTAACATCTATCTCTTATAGTTTTTAAAATATAAGACGAAAAGTATTAAAATGTTAAAAATTTGATGAAAAAAGGGCAATAACTCCAAGATGGGTAATCAGATTTACTTCAGAATTGCAGGGTAGGTAGATCTTGACATGCGGCACATTTTTGCAATTTAAACTTAACATCTATCTCTTATAGTTTTTGAAATACAAAACGAAAAGTATTAAAATTTTAAAAATTTGATGAAAAAAGGGCAATAACTCTAAGACGGGTCATCAGATTTACTTCAAAATTGCAGGGTAGGTAAATCTTGGTGTGCTGATCATTTTTACCCCATGTCAGATTTTTGATATTATTAACGGTTTTTGAGTTATTACCCAAAAACCTGCAATTTTACCATATGTTCTATTTTTAGTAACAGCGGCCATGTTGGTTGGTGCACGGCATCACCGGACACAATTTTGAAACTAGATACCCTAGTGATGATTCAACCCAAGTTTGGTTTCAATTGGTCTAGTAGTTTCAGAGGAGAAGATTTTTTTAAAAGTTTACGACGGACGACGACGACGGACGCCAAGTGATGGCAATAGCTCACATGACCCTTCGGGTCAGGTGAGCTAAAAAGGGATGTAACTCTGGTAAGATTTGTCGAAAAATGATCGCTATCGAACTTGACCTAGATATTCATGAGATACACTTACATACCAAACCTAGTTTCAATCTGACTATTTGTTCCCAAGTTATCATCTGGAAACCAAATATTTAGCAATTTTGAGGTATAAAAAGGGGCACAACTCTAGTAAAAATAGTCGAAAAATTGTCATTATCGAACTTGACCTAGATATTCATAAGATACACTTACATACCAAACCTAGCTTCAATCTGACTTTTCATTCACAAGTTATCATCTGGAAACCAAAAAGCACACGGACGGACATATGGACGATACCCATTTCTATAGTCCCCTTCGACGAAGCGTCGGGGGACAATAAAGTTTAAAAACCTTACAGGTAAAGTTTCATGTAGTCATTGTTCATTTTTGTTGGCATTTTCCTTTCATGCATAAATCTGTGATTTTGTGGGAAATGATGACGTCAGTGGATGCAAACGTTGAATGAAAGTGCGGTCAAAAGTTCTCGAAAAATAAAGTTAAGCTTATCAACTCAAATACCAAGGAAAATATTTTGGAGCCTTTTTAATTATTTATTTTTCTATTCAAAATAAATGCTTAAAGAATGAGGTGTTGCAAAACTTTTTTTGAGTAGTATATAAGAAAACTACTAAAAAAATATGTAAGTATAGTGAAAGCCGTAGGGGGGAATCATCATTTATCGATCTCGGATAGGATTAATTAAACCAGTATCAAATAGTTTTAATTATTTGTTCTAACAATTCAATGATGTGGTCAAACTACCTAAGAAAGATCAAGGCAGATCTTTACCATCAGGAAAATATGACACAGCATGTTTTTGTCTAAATAATACCATATACATTTTATCACTTGTCTGTGAACCGCGAATTTAAAACAACTCGAATGTGAAAAAGAGATGGTGCGAAAATTTTCCTGTTTACAGTAACACAGGTATATTTATTGTAATAGGCCCTAAGGGCTAGGTTTATGGTGTTTAATGCCACCTTCGACAATATTTAATTGATATCGAGACAATCAGTTGTATCGGTGGAGGAGACCGGAGTGTATGGAGAAAACCACAACAATTAATGGTAATAATGAAGTCAGTCGAATATCAAGACCATTTACACATTTCTAATTTGATTTATAAAATAATGCATTTTTTTTCACGTTTTTTATAAGAGTTATGACCTTTACAGAGGGTAAAATGGTTCTGGCTCAATGCAACCGCAACAGAAAGAGAACAAAGAATTTAATCATAATGTTCTAAAGATTTTAGATATTTGAACCTTTTTGAAAATTTACACAAAGTATAAGTAAAAGTATATGTTATTTTCATCGAAATTTGTATGATATGGACACTCTTGTCCACATTAAAGGGAAGTAACACCCAACAAAAAGACGAAAAAAACCCCTATAAATCAACAAATTTACAAATTAAAGAAAGAAATCAATGTATTATATGCATAAAATATAGAAAATGTGGCTATTCGAAACATTTTTCATTTTAAGACGCTATGGCTAACATAGATGAGGACGGCTGTCAAAACACAACTCTATGGAGTTATCCTCCAAAAGACCAACCGGCGAAGCTTAGTTTAATTTTGAGAGGTAAACATGAGTCTTATAATATACGTACAACGTAAGCTGTTCTAGCATTAAAATCGTCCCTCCATTCATCAGAGTTCTCTGGTACTGGCATGTCTGGATTTCTCCTAACAAATACACCGTCTTTACTGATCTGTAAAATACAAGAGAAAAAAAAACATCAAACAACTGCCGTTAATTGACCTATATTCATTGAATACTAATTTTCATGGTTTTCGTTGATTCAATCAAACCAACAAATTAAGTGCACGAAAAGGAAATTATAACCAGAGAAGTTATTTGGAAATATCAAAAATACAAATATCAACAAAAATCTCTCTTTTTGCTAATTCACGAAAATTGACACAAACACAACTAAATGAAACCACGGTATATAAATCTCAATAACATTAATTTTTTTCCTTTTAATTGCTCATTACCACTTTTGTTGTTGAATATAGTTAATAGTGTATTGTGATGTCCATTTGATTTTTCAACTCTTAGTTGTTATTTGAGCTATTTTATCCTATTATTTTTTTTCAATATTATATGTTCAATTCTAAATTGTTGGATATCTTATGGTACGAGTCACAATCAATGTATAAATAGAGTGCAACTGGAAGTGGAAATAAACATGATTTTTTTTTAAATGAAAATACAAATGTACCTTGTTTCTGTGAAAAAAAAACCTGTCATATGAATAGATTTATGTTTAAGTAAGAAAGGATATCATGGATGTAAATGAACATGACAGACTATCCAACATTACAATTAGACATAAATTAAAGCAATAGAAATATTTGAGTGTCAGTTGGGTCTTCTACAAGGAGCATAAATCATACCCAGAGTATAAAACGGAAAGCCTGCAGATGTGTGCTTTACTTCTGGTGATAGACTCTACATCTGGGTATCTTTGTCATTTTTATGCTATTTGGTGTATACAAGTTTATTCCAGGAAATACAATGTACTTACACTAATGAGACCTGATTCAGCTTTTCTCAAGGCCTTGTGGATAATATTATGATTTGTTGTTAAAGCCTTTAGTCTGTTAAATCTTGTGAAAACTGCTAAAGCAATCCCTGACAATACTGTTAAAGAAATTAACTATACAGGGATTTCAATAAGGGCCGGCACCCGGCGATATGTCGCCGCTTCAAACAAGTGAAATCGCCAGTTCGACTGAGAAACTAAAATATTTTTTCATTAAATAAAAGAAATATACAATATTTATTCACTCTTTCATCTTAAAGATTTTTAAAATCCACAATTATGCAAAAAAAAAAAACCAATGCATTTGTCAGGGGTTGTCTAATACTAGGGGAATGAAACGAATTTATCTGAATTTATCATTGATCGGTGTCAATTCTACTCTTAGCTTATTATAATTTGATGTTCCATTAAACGTTTAAATGATAAAGATATTTCAATTGAAAAATCTAGAGACACATCGAAAAGATAATTATGTTATCGATTGATAACTCATGAGATACGCAAATGGAAAAGTTTAAAGTGCCATTTAACGCTTTTAGTATTTTATAACCTCTATGACTAATTGGGATATCTAGACCCTTTCACAACAACTGCTAGCTGTTATTTTCCAGTGGACTGGATGAAGGGGAAACACACACTTTCCCACTGAATGACGTCAGGAACAATCAAACAAACATGTGGTTTTCATTGATAACAGATAGAAATTAAATTCCAGAGTTATTTCCCTTTGTTATATTTGAAACAAACCAAAATTAACAAAATCTAAATACTTTTAGAATGCCATTTACAATATTTTATTATCAAACAAAATAAAACCACTTAAGTTTAATCTGAAATAGAAACCTGTCTACTTAAACTGAAACAAAGACAATATTTAGCAACAACCAGTTCTATACATTACCTGTAGTAATAACACACATGCGTAAATAGACATCCATTGATTACAATCAAGAAATTTTGAAAAACCCTTTACAATACTGACATAAAAACAGTTGTGGACAAGACTGGTGGTCGCCAAAGTCATATTGATCCCAAATATGAACTTTCTCTATTCCATTCTTGCCAGAAAATAAAAGCTCAACGGTCATCTTGAAATGGTCTTATTGTTAGCCAAAAAAAAATTTAAGAAATCTTTTCTATGAAACCTTCTTTTTCATGCACTTGTAAGCTACCTTAAAATGCTTCAGAATGCACCATTTTGAATGTAAGTGAAAAAAAAAATTTGGGGGGGTCAAACCCCCCCCCCCCCCCCCCCCCCCCCCNTTTTTATCATGTAGCCACTTCAAATTTCAATTCAGCCTGTTCAATACAATCTTATTGAATACCCTGACTATATATAGAGTACTTTATCAATGATTTGTAAACTTTCCTTTTGATCTACACACACAATAAATATACAATAATGACAGTTATGAAGGGTCAAGACAGATATCGCTAATATCATTTCATACTTTGAGCTAACAAGAGTACCGCCCACGGGTGCTGGACGCTCGACTTTTTCGTATCTGATATTAAACTGCAAGCAATTTACATAATTATTGAGAAATTGCATTTTTCAAAAAGGGGGAATAACTCAAACTAGAGGCTCAGGTGAGCCTGTATCGCTCACCTGATATAAATAAGTCCTCTTAAGAATGTCTGCATGCCGAATACATCTAAGTTACTATTCAAATCCCATAGGGTTCTGTGTTAAAACTATGTCTGCTCATCGCAGCCATCTTGGATGAAGGTTGTGGTCACTGGACACAATTTTGAAAGTATATACTACCCAAGGAACATCCATGCCATGTTTGCTTTAAAGTGGCTGACTGGTTTCAGAGGAGAAGACTTTTAAACAATTTTCCCATTGGGTCCTATGTTAAAACTATGGCCGCTCATGGCGGCCATTTTGGACCGAGATTGGGGTCACTGAACACAATTTAGGACCATCGATGACATGTTTGCTATATTGGTTTACTGGTTTCAGAGAAGATTTTAAAACATTTTTTCCCATAGGGTCCTATGTTAAAACTATGTCCGCTGATGGCAGCCATCTTGGATGGAGGTCTAGGTCACTGGATATAATTTTGAAAGTTGACCATTTAAGGACTATTCATTCCATGTTTGCTTTAAATTGGCTTACTGGTTTCAGAGGGAACAAAATTTAAACATTTTTCCCATAGGGTCCTATGTTAAAACTATGTTCACTGATGGCGGCCATCTTGGATGGAGATCGGGGTCACATGACATTATTTTGAAAGTTGACCACCTAAGGACCATTCATGCCATGTTTGCTTTAAATTGACCTACTGGTTTCAGGGGAATTTTTTTTTAAACATTTTCCCCATAGGGTCCTATGTTAAAACTATGTTCGCTGATGGTGGCCATCTTCGATGGAGGTTGGGGGTCACATGACATTCTTTTGAAAGTTGACCACCTAAGGACCATTCATGCCATGTTTGCTTTAAACTGACTTACTGGTTTCAGAGGAAAAACTTTTTAAACATATTTCCCATAGGGTTCTATGTTAAAACTAAGTCGAGTCATGGCGGCCATCTTGGATATGCGATCGGCACAAAAATAACAAATTTAGTAGAGGACCATCCAGTCATCATTTCTATAATGTTACAATTCCATCGGCTGAGTAGTTTCTGACAAGAAGATTTTCAAAGTTTCAACCAATCAGAACACATTATTGGCCCTGGCAGCCATGTTGGTTTTCCGATCTAAACCAAAATAACAAATTTGGTAGAGGACCTCCCAATGAACATTTCTGCCAAGTTTGGTCCAAATCTGTTCAGTAGTTTCAAAGAAGAAGATGAAAGTATGAAAAGTTTACAGATGCGGACGACGACGACGGACACAAAGTGATGACAAAAGCTCACATGACCCTTTGGGTCAGGTGAGCTAAAAATAGAGAGAAGCATCAGAGATGCAACAGCCGAGTTGCAAGTCAAAATCTTGGGGCATTTAATTTGTCTATTCACCCTGATCATAAATATATATCAGTGTTTCAGCGAGCGCTCGTCATTTTCGTAATTTACGAATGCATTTTAATATTGACGATTATTTTTCAAAGCAATTCGCCACTTAAATGTTTGTAAAAATCAATTTTTCTTCTTCATTTGCTGATTAAAACTAATTAGTCACTACAATGACAATTTTATGACATGTCACAAGCCAATCAACGGATTATAGACTTTTTGTTTCGATTGCGTAATCTTCGATCTCACCTGGCTTGATTTACCTGGTTAAAGATAATGATCCCGACAAAGAATTCAATCAACGATAATGATTTTTTTTTATAGTTATGACATGTACTCAAAATGCCACAGTATGTATTGAAAGTGGACATATTTTTGTAATCGTCATTCATTGCACGATTCGTCACAATGTCCGAAATAACGAGAAAAAAAAATGACCGGAATAATGAATTATTGTTGCCACGTTTCATTTATGAAAATGTCAGTATCATGTTTATTGAAATCTAGCGTATCCATTAAGTATTTTGAAAGTGATTCTCTCGAAAAGATATAAAACTTTAAAATAAAAATGGCACCATCAAAAATGCAGGAGTACGCATCCACCGAATCTACTTTTAAGCAAACGAACTTTTGATGTATTTACTCCCATTTCTGTGACATGAAATCTTAGTTCTCGTACATGTATATTTAATATGTTCATTTATATGCAACGGTTGGTCATTCAATTCGTTGAAATACACTGCACAAGGACCCATCAGATTTTTATTGATATGCATCCGGGTATTAATAATTGCGCTCTATTTATAGAACTATTTACAAACAGACACGTGTCTGCAATAAAAAAAAAAA
>MJUT01031273.1:210392-247812 GCA_002080005.1 Gigantidas platifrons
ACACTAACATCTAATGATATCTCATGACGATACACTAACATCTAATGATATCTCATGATGATACACTAACATCTAATGATATCCCATGACGATACACTAACATCTAATGATATCTCATGATGATACACTAACATCTAATGATATCTCATGATGATACACTAACATCTAATGATATCCCATGACGATACACTAACATCTAATGATATCCCATGACGATACACTAACATCTAATGATATCCCATATGAAGTCATGTCAGGGTTCATAAACAGCAATGAGTCTACTTAATCTTTAGGTATCAAAACCGAGTACATGTCTTCATTGAATATAAATTATCTATATAATATGATATATGTTCATTTTGTATTAGTTCATGTATGTATTGGAGAAGATGTTTCTAAGTTGTGAAACTTGTGTCCTATCCAATTGTTTATTATTGAATAATAAAATATGTTTAAGGTCAAATATACATGACCGCTTACTTTCCTGGTTTGGTAAAAGGACTTCATTTTAAAGTGGTGGGGATTTAATTACTAGTTTGGTGGGTGTCGTGGTCGTTATCATACAGTAGTTGGATTTACAACTACCCGTGCAATCAGTTCCTATCACAACTAACATTGTGAGTTTGAATCCCGCTGGGGAGGTGTACTCGATACAGCATTACATTTTTTTCTGGGCACTCCGGTTTCCTCTACCAATAAATTGATGCCACGATATAACTGAAATATTGTTTAAAGTGGCACTAAACATCATAAATCCACCCCCCCCCCTTTTACTAGTTAGTATGATGGGCACAGAAGGCCTATATGAGAGAAGAAAAAACATTTTTATGTCCCTGCCTCTAAAGTGGCTGGGACTGATTGTGTTACCCATTACCCATGTCTGCAATTCCGAAATAAAACAGTTGTGACCACTTTTTTTCGCTATGCTTTGAGATATTGACTTGATATTTGGTATTTGGGTGTATAATGATAAGTTACAGATAAAGTTTACATTTCGTTCCGGTCCAAGGATTTTTGGCCGAGTTATGGCCATTGGACTTTGAAATTTGGCCAAATATTTAGTTGTCACCACTTGTTTACGCTATGCTTGAAGATATTGACTTGATTTGTGGTAAATGAGTGTATAATGATGAGTTACAGTTCAAATTTATATTTTGTTCCGGTCCAATCATTTTTGGCCGAGTTATGGCCCTTGGACTTTGAAATTTGGCCAAATATTTAGTTGTCACCAGTTTTTTTCGCTATGCTTGGAGATATTGACTTGATTTTTGTGAAATTAGTGTATAATGAAGAGTTACAGATCAAGTTTACATTTCGTTCCGGTTCAATAATTTTTGGCCGAGTTGTGGTCCTTGGAATTTGAAATTTGGCCAAATATTTAGTTGTCACCACTTTATTTCACTATGATTTGAGATATTGACTTGATTTTTGGTATGAGAGTGTATAATCATAAGTTACAGATCAACTTTGAAATTCATTCCGGTTGAATGATTTTTGGCCAACTTACAGCCATTGGGCTTTGAAATTTGGCCAATATTTAGCCGTTGGGCTTTGAAATTTGGCCAAATATTTAGTTGCCATCACTTTTTTTTCACTATGATTTGCGATATTGACTTGGTTTTTGGTATGTGAATTTAAGGAGGCTTGAGGATACAGATCTTAAACAATAGCTTGTTATTAGCCTATTACTGACGGAATTAAAAAAGGGTGAAACATTTGCGAGCCTCCTTAATATTCATGGCGGGGACATTCGTGTCGTTCCGACACAATAATATCTAGTTTTTATCATACTTTTTGTTACTTTTGTAGGCCGAGATGACGAAGAAATCTGCTGTTATAACGGCAGAGGGAGATTCTGAGGGAGCTAAATTACTAGCCGTTGCTTTTAGGGAGGCAGGTGAAGGATTGGTGGAGTTGAGAAAACTTGAGGCTGCCGAGGATATTGCCTACCAATTATCTATTTCAAGAAACGTCACGTATCTGCCACAAGGCCAACAAACATTACTATCTTTACCACAGTAATTGTCTATAAATAGAACTTATGGCATTTGTCTATAAATAGAACTGATGACATGTCAATATATATTGTGATTTTGCAAAGGAGCCATTTATGAATGAAATAGAAAGGACTAATTATTCACTCATGTATATTGTGTTTTATATAAAATATTTGTGAACAAGTAAAGGAAAATATAAAGAAAGATGAGGTTTTGTACTTTATCAGCTGGATGTGGGAGTTTACGGAATAAAATTTGATTCGGTTTGGTTTGGTTTAGCTTATGGTGTTTAACCATTTTCAACAATATTTCAGTTATATAGTGGCGATCAGTTTTATTGATGGAGGAAACCGAAGTACCCAGAGAGAACCACTGACCTGCCACAAGTCACTGACAAACTTTATCACACAATGTTGTATCGAGTACACCTTGCCATGAGCAGAATTAGAATTCAAAACTTGAGTGGTAATAGGCAGTGATAAATCCAACTACCGTACGATCATGACCACGACGACGACCCCCCCCCCCCTAGATGACAGACATCATTTACATGCAAATCCTCTCAAAACTGTAAATACATACCAGTAGTGTCACAAAATAACAGAATATCAAAAGTTGTAAACGGGGAAAAAAAATCAACGAAATATATTTGAAGGTCAAGTAATTCCTCCTATATAAAAAGTAGAGTAGCCCCACCCCTCTTAACAGGCCAGTTCTTCTGCAATAAACAAATGGTCTTATAAGAGAGGTGGCCTCTCTTGAGGACAATTTACCAGAATTTAGCTATCTCAGTGTACCTGAAATCTGGTCTGATAAGAGAGGTAGACTTTGGCGAGTAGTGCTTTATTAGGGGGAGACTACTATAATTCAGTTGCCCTCAACAGACCGCAACTCGACTCTGTGAGTGATGTTTACTGACAAATTATAGTTCTAATGAAAAGGAACAACCAACAATCACCTCAAATTATTGAACATAAAAAAAAACCCACAACATATGATATTGGAAATCCAGGTCCTGGCTTGGGACAGGCACAAAAATGTGGCGGGGTTAATGGTTAATGTTAATGGTGCCGTCTTGAAACTAGATGTAGAGATGGTCGACTTGTTATGATGCATAAAATAGCAAACAATGTAGCTATTACGAAAACAGACATGTTAGAGACAATCACAGTACATGGATTCCTTGTATTTCATTATCTCTCCTTGTAAGACACTACAAACACACTTGTACCTGCTGCCACAGCCTTTAGTTTTGAATTGCTTGCTTGAAATATTCAAGGCTGTTGTCTTTTGTCAAATATTAATTTATGAAAACTGTAAATATAACCTTTTTCAATTTTCATGTGCAACCTTTGACTTAATCTTCAACTTGTTGAGCAAGTGATTGTTGTTTCAGCAATTTTCAGCTATATCATGGCAAGAACAAGTTACTATTCAAGAAGTGATAACGAGTTTTGGTTTGTGGTAGACCAACATGCTTAAGTTTGATTTTTATTGTGTTACACTGAAACAACAGTGTACAGATAGACATGTCACTCCACTAGGACACATTATGCCGATCCTGTGTTGGCTCTTACTATTTACTGTTGTGTACCTGGTGGAGAAGCAGCAAATACCTTGATCTACCAACCAGGGCTTGAATCCACAATCTACCACATTCAAGATGATCACACTAACCATTGCATCATCGATGTGGCTTC
Organism: Gigantidas platifrons; assembly: GCA_002080005.1. Classification (NCBI taxonomy): domain Eukaryota; kingdom Metazoa; phylum Mollusca; class Bivalvia; order Mytilida; family Modiolidae; genus Gigantidas; species Gigantidas platifrons. Next base: position 214,090 of record MJUT01031273.1, read on the forward strand.
AACTTTTTAAGAGTCGGTCAGTATTTGGTAGAAATGGGATCACAACCCTCCCCCTCTTGATTTTATGACATCAAATGACTACTTTTCAATTTCATATGTAATTATTTTTTTACCAAGTTCAAAAGCAGGATATTTTTCATTTGTATAAGTGAAAAGAAAGTCACTATTGTTTGAACCAAACCTAAAATAAAGGGCAACATACTGTACATCATCATACTATGACCACAGCAAGCCAATGAGGGCTTACTCCTGCACCACTTTCACTGCAATCAAGTTTAACATGAAAACTACTACTGATTATGGAAATCGACTGGTTATGGTTATGGTGTTTAAAGCCACATTCAACAATATTTCAGCTACTAGTACATCGTGGCAGTTAGTTTTATTGGTAGAGGAAACCGGAGTACCCGGAGAAAACCTCTGACCTGTCGCAAGTCACTGACAAACTTGATCACATGTTGTATCGAGTACACCTCGCCCGAGTTGGATTCAACAATAAATCCACTGGAATACTATTTGAAGTGTATGTCACAAATTCAATTCAAAGAAAACTGCATCAAAATTAGATGAAAAATAATAATAGTGTATACCTTCCAAATAGTAACTTTATTAACAGGTCACCTTTGAGACAAAGAACAAGTTGTCTTATAATAAGACAGGTGACCTCTTAAAAGAGGTTCAATTTATATGAAATTTTCATGACGGGACAATAAAAAGGTGACCTTTTACAGTCATTCCCAAGGTCAGACATGTGGCAATGTCCAGTTACAATTGGTTTGGTCCAGTGAAAGGTTATACATTACTGGACCAAATGACCAGTAGGAATCTGAGCACCTCTGTGGAGTATGTGAATGTCCTGTAAACTTGATGCTGGGTTCATTAATTCGTACTCCTTTACTGGACAGAATGTCCATTCAACTTCAATTTACCTTGGGAAACACTGCTTTTAATAAAGGTGATTGCTTCATAGAGATGACCACATGGGCAGGTTTGACTGTATTTAGAATTTGGCTCCCTTTTCTATAAAAAAAAATAGCTCATGGTCTTTATTGATTCATAAAGACAAGAATTATGGGGAAAAAAACGGAATTAAATTTGGATGAGAAATAACATGTGGTATACATTTTAAATATATGTATAAATGATATCAGTGACTAATAGTTCACCAGCAGAGATATCTCCAGTGATTTTACTAAATATATAGAATTTGGCAGCAAGAGATTATCACTTTTCAATATCGACTATTACCAATGAAATTTTTTAATATATTTAAACTAACATGACTCTATTGATTTTATAATGGGTTTGAAGATTACTCAATCAGTCATTTAAATTGACAGTGTTCTGGCTATAATATATTTTCCCCCGTATATATATATTTACCTGTAAATTTTATTTATAAAATATTTTCTGGATGGGTCAGGTGATTTATTAATCAGCGTCGGAAATAATATTACATACTTTGTATCCAATATTATCCGGATTAGCTCATTTGATGGATCGGGTGATTTATCAATGAGAGTCGGACATAATATTATAGATGCGTCTCGTGATTAAAAAATCAGCGTCAGACACAATATTACATACCTTAGTATAAAATATTATCTGGATTACCTCATTCAAGGATTTGTATACTATACAAATCCTTGTCTCATTTGATGGTTCAGGTGATTTATTATTAATCGTCGGAAATAATATTACAGATGCGTCTCATGATTTAATAATCAGCGTTGGAAATAATATTATGTACCTGATTATTGTACACTAGAATACTTTTTTATAGCAATGGAAAGTATTTTATTTTAAAATAATTACCATAACATAAAATTTAATATTAAATTCTTTACACCGTATAAAATTTCAACCGGCAAAAATTATGTCTTACAACCTATGCCTAAGGTAGATTATCAGGAAACTGTAAATTTCAATACTATATATATATATACAGTCAAACCTGTATTAAGAGGTCACCTTTGGGACAAAGAAAAAGTGCCTTATAAGACAGGTGTGAGGTGACCTCTTAAAGGAGGTTAATTTCATATGCAATTTTCTATGACAGGACAAGAAAAGGTGACTTTTAAATACAGGTGACTGCATTGGCAGGTTTAACTGTATATATATGAATCATGCTAGCTCGCTGAAACAACAGCCTGTAGGTAGACATGTTGCTCCACTCAGACACGTTATTCTGATTCTTTGCTCTTTCTCCTTGCTCCTGCATGCTTAGCGGAGAAGCATTTAATACCCATTTTGTAGTCTCTTGGTAGACCCAACTAGGGCTTGAACCCATGATTTACAGCACTCGAGTTTTTCAGTTATATCATGTTACATTCAATACTATGATGATGATGTCTGCTTTGTACTAGAACAAATACAAATACGGAATTTTTTAATGCTAGCTCACTGAAGCAACTCCAACCCATGATTTACCGTACTCAGGGCTAGGATGCTAACCATTACATCACCGATGTGGTTATATTCCCCAGAAGATTGTCATAACAACCCCATGTAAAACAGTAACAAAAAAAGTGAAATTTAGCATACAAAGGTAAAGATTGTAAAGAGATTCTATATAATTTATTAGTTGGTAAAACTTTATTTATATTATGAAGTCAATCAACGAAGGTCTTCCATTGCTTTCTATCTTGGGCCAAAACTCATCAATCACTTATCAAGTGATATCATTTTCCTTTGTAGTTCAACGGTCAACATTTCTTTCCATAATTTGATATATCATTTGCTATTTTCATTTGGTGTTTCTGCGATCGTTGTGTTCTCCTCGTTTGTTTTATTCTTTATATAAAATGTCCATCTCTGCTGTGTATCACTTCTTTTAAAGTCCAATTGATCAACTTGCCATCTACAATGGTAAAAAATTGTAACAAAGTACAAAATGTGCAGTATTAATAATCCTCAGCCATCCAAAACTTGGGTTTGTGGTTATGGTTTAATGCACTTTCAACAATATTTCAGTTATATCATGGCGGTCAATTTTATTAGTGAAGGAATCCGGAGTATCTGGAGATAACCACAGACCTGCCGCAAGTCACTTAATGTTATATGGAGTGCACCTCACCTGAGCTGTATACGAACTCACAACATTAGTGGTGATAGGCAATGATTGCAAAGGTAGTTGTAAATCCAACCACCATGTGATTATGACCACGACGGCCCCCTCCAAAACTTGGTCGTATCTTTTTTTCATCTATTTACAGTGGAACCTGTCTAATCCGACACACGAAGGGACCAGGGAAATGTGTCGGATTGTACAGGATGTCGGAATACTCAAGTTTTATTTATGTTAACAGAACTACTTTGGGACCATACATTTTTGTCAGATGTCACAGGATGTCGGAAAACTCAGGTGTCGGATTGCACAAGTTCCACTGTACTAGTATATTTTTTTTTGGCAATACACGAACATCTAACAACATCCTATTTGAGGTCGTCAGGTGACCTTTCATTAATTTTCATCGCCCAATCATATGCAAGAAAGTTAAATATATCAACCCACCAGAAAACAGTTCTCAGCCTATCCTGAGATTTAATTATTATTATACCTCAAAATTTGGTACGTTAGTCGGGCGAAAATATGAACCGTGACGTGACGCCATACACGATGTCGTTGGATTTTAGTGTACTAAAAAAAACAATCAATAGAACAAACATCTAATTTCAATATGATTAATGGTACCAAAGAACCAAATATAGCAAGCTTGCTGTACATGAACCATTCAAGTTGATAGCAACCTTATAGAATATGGTTAGGTTTATGGTGTTTCAACAGGTTTTCAGTTATATCATGGCGGTCAGGAGTATCCAGAGAAAACCACTGACAATTTTTATCACATAATTTTCTATTGAGTAAATCTCACCATGAGCAAGACTCGAACTAACAACCTTAGTGGTGTTAGGCACTGAATGCACAAATAGTTGTAAATCCAACTATCATACAATCACACCCACGACAGCCCCCCTCCTTATAGAATATAGTACAAGATAAAATTTTCAGTGAATTGAAAAAGTTTTATTAGACCTTCCATTCAGATTCAAACACTGCAGTTGCTAAGCAGCTGGTATACAAGCCGTCAAAATTCAGTATGGACAAAGATCTGAACCTGTGCGGACTAAACCCATTCAAAACGGCCATAAACATTGTATGTCACAATTTTAAAAACCAATCACAACAAACTGACCTGTGCAAACACTTTCCAGGGGAAACCTACACAACGACGTCAAATACGATGAACCAATCGCTAAGGGAGAATAATATGTAATGCCCCAATTGATGTGTGCATTAAAGGGAATTCCCATTCAAAGTATAAATAAATGAAATCAAGTTTTACTATTTTTGCTTTTATTAAATCAGGTACTGATTTCAACATAATAAATTCAATCAATCAATGATAAATACTTACAAAGCGTGACAAGAAAATCAAAAAGAATTATATCTAGTAATAAAGCTTCCTACGAATTTAAAAAATATTCCTCAATTAACACAATTAAAAGCGTCCTTCGCATATACGTGAATTCACGTGAACGCAAAATGCATATAATAATTTTTTTAATTTTTGGTGTTTTAACGCCACTTTCAACAATATTTCAGCTATATCCTGGCGACCAGTTTTAGTGGTGGAGGAAGCTGGAGTACCCGGAGAGAACCATCGACCATGGGCAAGCAACTGGTAAACCCTTAACACATGCGGCGGCGAGTCGAGTGCACCCTTTTTTCTAATTTACAAAGCCAGGCATGAACCCACGCCATATTGGTGGTGATAGACTTGTATGAGTTGTTAGATCCAGCGATCAAACTCATAGAGCCAACCGGGCCCCTTGCAAAATGCAAGAATGGTCCTTAAGTGAAAGACGCTTTTTAATACAAACATTTAATTAAGGACTATTCCCGCAAAATGCAAGAATGGTCCTTAATTAAATGTTTGTATTAAAAAGCGTCCGTCGCTTAATACTAATGAATTAGGTCTGAAACCAAAAAAAGTCATGAAAGTGTGCTTCACTTGTTTAAGACAGTTATACCCGATGTTTGTTTGAAGTGGGAATTTCCAAGATCATGTTTGCGCAGGTCGGTTTACTCGTCCATGCATTGTCCATACTGAATTTTGACGGCTTGTAATTTAAATCCTAATATATAACACATTTTCTCATTGGCTAATGTTTGATATCAAATCCACAATTGAAATGTCGTAACTAAGGGTTCTGGTGTGATTGAGCTGCTATATTATATTGAATTCTTGAAATCCAACATGTCAATAAATACAAAGAAAATAAAGACATTGCCTACATTTATAAGTATCATTTGTTATTTTTTATCCAAAACTGAAGAGTTCATGTTCTGAAATAATGTCCCATGTTTTCAAAATTTAAAAGGGTCCGGGTAGCTCAATGAGTTAGGTAGTTGGATTACCTAACAACTCATACAAGCCTATCACCAATATGGCGTGAGTTCACGCCCGGCTTTGAAAATTACAAAAAAGGGTGCACTCGACTCCCAGCCGCAAATGATAGCTTACCAGTTTCTTGCCCATGGACGGTGGTTCTCTCCAGGTACTCCAGCATCTTCCATCACTAAAACTGGTCACCGTGATATAGCTGAAATATTGCTGAAAGTGGCATTAAACACAATAAATCAAATCAAAATAAAATGATATCACAATATTCGATGATGCTTAGGTGGCAACATTCAACTGCATAACCACCCATAATCTTTCCTTTTTCTTTTTGCTTTAACCCGGCCGACTAAAAAATGACTGGACCTTCTTAAATCATTCTTATCGGGAATTTTAATGTTTCCGTAATGAGATTTGATGCTATGTAGTGAAATGGTTGATTTTGACTTTTGATTTTTGGTGCTTTAACGTCACTTTCAGTAATATTTCAGCTATATCATGGCGGCCAGTTTTAGTGGTGGAAGAAGCCGGAATACCCGGAGAGAACCACCGATCATGGGCAAGCAACTGGTAAACTTGATCACTTGCGGCTGCACCCTTTTTTGTCATTTACAAAGGCGGGCATGAACCCATGCCATATTGGTGATAAACTTGTATGAGTTGTTAGGTAATCCAACTACCTAACTCATTGAGCTACCCGGGCCCTCAGTGAAATTGTAAAACTAACTGTCTAAGTTAAGCTTACTCATGTCATCTCCATAGTTCTCGTGATTACTCCAATAGTAAAGAAATCCTATACCCTTTGTCTAAGTTAAACTTATTCATCTCCATGGTTCTCACGACTACTCCAATAGTAAAGAAATCCTATACCCTTTGTCTAAGTTAAACTTACTCATCTCCATAGTTCTCACGACTACTCCAATAGTAATGAAATCCTATACCCTTTGTCTAAGTTAAACTTACTCATCTCCATAGTTCTCATGACTACTCCAATAGTAAAGAAATCCTATACACTTTGTCTAAGTTAAACTTACTCATCTCCATACTTTTCATGACTACTCCAATAGTAAAGAAATCCTATACCCTTTGTCTAAGTTAAAGTAATATTACACCAGTTTTGGGTGAAGAAAATTTTTCCCTGAAATTCAATTCGGAATACGGCGGTACCTTTACTAAGCTATTCATGCATGTTTGAAGTCGAAATATGTTCCCAACAACTAGAAATCTGCAAATCCGTGTGCATGTTTATCATCCTCGCCATTGTTGTGGAGACCGATTAACTTTCGGTTGTTTTGTTCCGATGAATGCCCATCATGACCTCGTGAAGAAAAGTTTTGGTCCGATGATTGCCGATCATGACCTCGTGAGGAAAAGATAAACAATCATGGATGCTGAGGTAAGCACACACACATTCCTGACAATTATTATTGAGGAATCTGTCTGTTTCATTTTCTGTCTGTTTCATGTTCTGTCTGTTTCATGTCGTGTGAACCAATTTTTTTTTTGCAATTATTTTTATGTGGTACACACGAAATATATATATTTTTTTTTTCATCAACTGAACATTGCGCATGAGTGATAATCTCCCTGAAAGAGTTCAAATCTTGGGTCACGTGCATATCCTTTGCATTACTGTACGGGACAACAGAATTATCTGCTGTCAAATATTTGGCAATTTGCTCTTAAAATCTGCTTTTGAGTGGATTTTTAATGTTATGCAGTCGATTTTAGTTAAAATTAAGCGAAAACATTTAATCCAAAAAATACAATATTTGCCTTTCATATTATTTTAAACTTACTCATCTCCATAGTTCTCATGACTACTCCAATAGTAAAGAAATCCTAAACACTTTGTCTAAGTTAAACTTACTCATCTCCATAGTTCTCATGACTACTCCAATAGTAAAGAAATCCTATACACTTTGATTAAGTTAAACTTACTCATCTCCATAGTTCTCACGACTACTCCAATAGTAAAGAAATCATATACCCTTTGTCTAAGTTAAACTTACTCATCTCCATAGTACTCACAACTACTCCAATAGTAAAGAAATCCTATACCCTTTGTCTAAGTTAAACTTACTCATCTCCATAGTTCTCACGACTACTCCAATAGTAAAGAAATCCTATGCCCTTTGTTTAAGTTAAACTTACTCATCTCCATAGTACTCTCGACTACTCCAATAGTAAAGAAATCCTATACCCTTTGTCTAAGTTAAACTTACTCATCTCCATAGTTCTCATGACTACTCCAATAGTAAAGAAATCCTATACACTTTGTCTAAGTTAAACTTACTCATCTCCATAGTTCTCACGACTACTCCAATAGTAAAGAAATCCTATGCCCTTTGTCTAAGTTAAACTTACTCATCTCCATAGTACTCTCGACTACTCCAATAGTAAAGAAATCCTATGCCCTTTGTCTAAGTTAAACTTACTCATCTCCATAGTTCTCATGATTACTCCAATAGTAAAGAAATCCTATACCCTTTGTCTAAGCTAAACTTACTCGTCTCCATAGTTCTCATGATTACTCCAATAGTAAAGAAATCCTATACCCTTTGTCTAAGTTAAACTTACTCATCTCCATAGTTCTCACAACTACTCCAATAGTAAAGAAATCCTATACCCTTTGTTTAAGTTAAACTTACTCATCTCCATAGTTCTCATGATTACTCCAATAGTAAAGAAATCCCATACCCTTTGTCTAAGTTAAACTTACTCATCTCCATAGTTCTCACGACTACTCCAATAGTAGTAAAGAAATCCTATACCCTTTGTCTAAGTTAAACTTAATCATCTCCATAGTTCTCATGACTACTCCAATAGTAAAGAAATCCTATACCCTTTGTCTAAGTTAAACTTACTCATCTCCATAGTACTCACAACTACTCCAATAGTAAACAAATCCTATACCCTTTGTTTAAGTTAAACTTACTCATCTCCATAGTTCTCACGACTACTCCAATAGTAAAGAAATCATATACCCTTTGTCTAAGTTAAACTTACTCATCTCCATAGTTCTCACGACTACTCCAATAGTAAAGAAATCCTATACCCTTTGGACCTGTCACCGGAATGGCAAACTATGGGAAAAATGAAATAAACATAAAAGATATCTTTATTCATGTATTTTTGTAATATATTTAGTAATAAAATAAGAACATGAATTTTCAAAATATACAAACTCAGAGATTCTGCATGGTACATGTACAAAAATAGAACTGATTTTTTTCAATTGGAATTCCTCTCATTGCATAACCTTGAGTTTTCCCAACAAACAGGTTTTGACAATGTTTTTCTTTAAAAATGTGTGTCATTTTCAGCAGATTTGAGAGTTCTACAGAAATGTGGAAAATGTAGATCATCATGACCTGATTGTGACCTAATTTTACATCAAACAGTAGGTTACAGCTTGATCTAGGTCATGATAGTAAATATTAGAATAAATTGTGACAAATACAAATAATATCAACTGGAATGATAAATTAGAATAAATCTATTTATTATTATTATTAATTACCAGGTATGCTTTGTTTCTAGAAATGTCTATTTTTAGAACTGTTTCTTGTTCCTGACTTCCCCCTTCATTTAATGCATAAAACATAAATTATTACTACAGTGTTAATTATTATAACCTAATATCAAGAAAATACTAATATTGACTGCATTTATGTAATATTATTTTATTTAGAGTTACTTCCCTTATACTGATACTAGTATTTGTTAACAGAGTCATGTATACATGTATATTTTTTGAAAAATGTGGACGAAAATTAAATACAATAAAAGACAGTTGTTGAGAACAATGTAGAAATTTAAGATTTGCTTCACATAAGGGGCTATCCTTAAAAAATTAACACCAACACAGCCCCTATGTTTTTTATTAGGAATTTTATTTTTAAGTTTTTTTGGAGAAAAATGGTTGAAAATAATAATTTGCCCACCGACCCACTTAAAAAACTGTGCGCCTAATATTTTCTAGATCTCCCTTACCACAACCTATCAGTAATTTGTAATGAGAAGTTTTATTTTAATCAGATTGCTCCACATCCGAGAAATAAAATTGTATACACCAAGTATCGTTGAAATGATAAAGATTGCCAGGTGCAACATTTATCGGCAGAAGCAATGCTACTATTCAACTGCAAACTACTTTGATTTGTGTCTAAGTGTAATGTTGATAGTCTCTCATTTTCATTTATATCCATATCCTTTCTTTCTCCAAGCTGTTCCTTTACTTTAATTTGTATCTAAGTATAGTGTTGGATAGTCTCTCTTGTTCATTTACCTAGATATCCTTTCTTACTACAAGCTATTCCTTTATTTTAATTTTTATCTAAGTGTAATGTTGGATTATTAGTCTCTCATGTTCATTTAAATCCATATCCTTTATTTCTAATACTGCAGTCTCATCTAACATTGTACAATATATTTACATGTGCATTCAATCCATCACACTTATTAGAATCTTCTGTCATATCAAACCAACTGGCTCCTATTGGTTCCCCAAGGTAGTCCTTTACAGGCTGGTACCCTTTCATTATCTCCATTGATTTTTTGTGATGCTCAGATTTTTGAAAATCGCCTGAAATATTAGAAAAAAATCTTTGAAAGAAGACAGATAATAAAAATAGGGGAACAGCTATGCTTGTTTTTTTTTCTTTCTGTTAGTAAATTCTATAGAAAAATACATCTTGACTCAAAACATATAGTAAATATATATACTGATCCTGCACTTTTCAAGAAATTTGGTAAAATCTGAATTTTTTTTATTGATTTTTCATGCTAAAAAAAACATAATCTGATTTTTGTTTCATGTGAAACCAAAATTCTGCCTCAGAGGAAAAACCATAATCCCTCTCCCAACTTCCCAAGTTCAATAGTCTGTCCCTAACAAACCATACTGATCTGAGAATTACCAGTTTTTGAAAGGATAATTTTTGCTTGATCAGTGTGAGAATTTGGTAGTAAATGCTATTACCTATTTTTTCAAATTTCAGTCCATCAAATTCTATTATAATTATGCTTGCCATGTTGTATATCTACAGTCCTCATGATGAGTTCCGACCCAAGACCAGTAAAACTTTGTCGGACTAGTACATTTTTGAATTTTTATTTAAAAATAAATTCAAGAATTTGATTCAGACCAGTAATTTAAAATTTTCATTTAAATAATGTGTTACAAAAATTGTGTAGCATCAAATTTCCATCAAAATATAAATTGGCAATCTCTTATAGTCTTTTTGATGTTGTTGTTTTTGCAAAAATGTCCTAAAAATCGATAACAAGGTATTCAAGCTTTGAATAACTGGTTTATGCAATACCAACCATATATACAATAACACAAGTATTTTTTTTCTCCAAAGTATCCTTCGTTGAATAGAAGAATTATCCTTCATAACTGTCAACATAAGCATACTGAATATTTTATAACATTTTTTTCTCTTAGAATATGTCTAAGCTACTCCAAGGTAGAAAACATCTGAACCAGTTTCAAACATGCAAGATTAAAAACCCCCCAAAAATATAATTGAAGAATGAAGTGTTTCAATGATATTGATAATAACATATTGCTTAGAGGCAGATATTGAACAGATAGAAAGAACCATTAGTACAAGATATCACATCTCGATGAAGAGCATTAACAAATATAAAATTATATTCATGATTCGAGTCGGAATAAAATTGTAAAATCAACACTTTAACGAAGTTTATACTAATGAATGACCTTGAATTTTCCATTTGAAATACGTCTGTACACTAGTAGCAGTAATCAAAGTGCCAACTGCCACTTTGATCAATGTGAAAGTCTGCACCATTTTTTAATAACATCTATCACTGGTTAATTGCTACGTGTCGGTCACTCTGTCCATTTCATCATGGTTAACAGCAGTCAACGTGACATTATGATTCAACACTTTAATGCAAGATTGTGGAACATGCTAAAAAGTAATATGGCAAATCAGAATGACTATAAACCAGGTGGGGGACCATCTCGCAGTGTCTTGATAAACATGGAATTGTGTCATTCTTCAACTTCATACCCAACTGACATCGCAAATAATTTGTTTTTGAAGGTAATGGAAGATTGTACTCCAATGTGGCAAATGGACTATTAATTTTCTGAAATAAATAGAAAGATATTTTTGCCTTGGTCATAAGATAAGAACCATGAAGACATCTATAAACGTTTGTAACACACTGAGTAATTATGTTCATTTGATATAAAAAAAAATATAATAATAATAATAAATAAACATAAAAAAAGTACCTCTTTACAGTTGTTGTATTTAAAGTATATTGTATTGAACATGTTATTCAACATCAAGGATTTATATAGTATATACTATATATAAATCCTTGTCAACATCAAGGCCCATCGCACATCTCACGCCTCTCTTCCTTGACAACCAATCTAATCGAAATTATATATTTGTTATATCCTTTTTTCCTTGTTTGTTGTTGTAATACCAAACAAACTGAATCTTAAAAAAAAATATTGATTGATTGATTGATTGATTGATTTGGGTTTAACGTCACTTTCAGCTATATTATAGCTACTAGTTTTTAGAGATGGAGGAAGTCAGAGTACCCGGAGAGAACCACCGACTCTGGGCACTTTATCACTTGCGGCTGTGAGTCGAGTGCACCTTTTTGTAATTTACAAAACTGGGCGCGAACCCACGCCGTATTGGTGATAGGCTTGTATATGAGCTGTTAGATCCAACGACCTAATTCATTGAGCCTCCCGGGCCATGTATGTTCGAGGATTATGCACGGTGCATAGCCTTAACGGATTCTTTTGGATGAAACGGATTCTTTCGGAATCGCGGAACAGATCATTTCGGATCATTTCGCCGAAGTGGACGTATGTGCTCTGATTATTTCTCTGTTTTACAACTAAAAATTCCCTAAATCTGTCAGGGAACGGTACGACGGAACTTCTCAATTATCCTTTTCATCAAGTGATTTGTGCGGGGAAGTTAAAGCTGTCGTTTTCGTTGACTTTTAACGAATAAACGCAATTTTTCCCCAATAATTCGTCGTGGAGCATGTTGTTTTCACCGATACAAAATAACTTAATGACACATCTGGTTCAAATGTCGCTTTTTAGATATAAAATTGATAATTTGAAAGTGTTAACTTGCTATCGGGTGTAATTTTGCATAACTACTATTATATTTAACAAAAATTGTAAATACACTTGAGAAACGGACACTTAATGATCACTGCACCGGATTCTTTAGGATGTTATTGATCAATTGAGTACAGGCCCCGGCGCCACAAAACTTGAGAATTTACTTAAGCCTGAGAATATTCTCAAATAAGGAAATATTCAAATTTGATAGGCTGAGTTCTTTATTTGAGAATATTCTCAGACTTAAGTAAATTCTCAGGTTTTGTGGCGCCGGGGCCTGGTGTTCTTTTCTTTTTAGAGCAATGAATTCCACACCGTACAACCGCATTGTATCATTTTGATCAACTGCCGATTGATACGATCAAAATTGGTTGTTTACAACAAGAGAAGTGGATCAGCAGGGTTAAGACATTCGATATTTTATGCCTTTTCTGTCGGAGTTATGAATTGATTTGTGCGTGCAAAGGATGATTATATGTTTCTTTATGAAAACTATTATTTGTTTTCTTATATCATTGACATTTCGGTGGACTTTTAACCACATTTTTACAAATAATCATGTCAAAATTTAACGCTACATGAACTTTCATCATTTATTTTACAAAACTTGGTACTTCCCAAGTTATGATTCAACATCAATATTAAACACAGTCTAGGAACCTGTACGCCTGAAATCTCTTATGGACGTGCTTTTCTCTAAACTGCATTACGGTTTCGGTGGAAATCGACTGCCCACGCTTTCAAGGCAGGCAAGTTTTTCGGAATTTATTGTCGACAGATACAATGTATCTGTGTAAAAAAGTTACAGGATGTACATGTTTCATTACTCTAACGGACGCTAAAGTTTCTGTGGATAAAATATCGCAACAAATTCAGAATGGAGTATCAAACGTTTGTTTTTACTACCAGAAAAGGTAAAATTCCATTTTTTTATGTCTAAATGGCTTCCAATTTAGACTGTATTTGCATGGATAGTTTTGGATGTGAGAAGCATTCTTTTTACAAATAAACGATAAAGAAACCATAATTTTTCCTACTAAAAAATTGGGTTGAAAAAATGAATGTGCTGTCGGCTGTTTGCTGTAGTGTGTATGTCTGTTTGACGTCGCGTTTGAAAACTGTCTGTACCCTGATTGACGTGCTATATTTGTATTTTAAAATGTCTATTTATTTAACAGTGCTGAGGTATTCATATATGCATAAACTGTGTTCATATCTATTGACATTACCAACACAAATATCGGGAATATTATTCAAGAATAAAGGTTCAAACGGGACAGTTTTATTTTATCCTTGTTCAAAAGAACCTGTTAAAATGGTAAATATGACGCTATACGGCTAATACATTGAAAAAGCAAAGATGCTGTCTTTGCATCAATCAATCATACGTATTCTGTCAAGTTTTTGGAATACAGGTTATTAGAATTTAATGAAAACATAGAAAAACTTACCTGCCGTGAAAGTGTAAGATGTCGAATTCCACCGAAACCGTAATGCAGTTTACAGAAGAGCACGTCAATAAGAGATTTCAGGCGTACAGGTTCCTAGAGTGTGTTAAAGCTTTATCCATTACCTTCATTCTGATGTATGAAACATTATCCCAATTTCAACAGTTTTTGTGTAATTCACTCTTATTCAACGGCACGTGTGACAAAAATGATCCGATCAACGTTCGATGCATGATACGTTCAAAAGCTGACTTTGTTTCAGTGATAATCGTTATATTTCTGACTTTGTACAGATATTTTCAATTGAAAATGGTGTGGTAAACCAAATTTTACAGTGCAAAATCGGGCTAATCGCCATCACGGTTATATTTTTTTTGCCTCAATTCAATACAATTCATTTCAACCCCATGTTATCCTACCTAAGCTCCAACCGAATGTAAAAGATTTACGTTCATGCACAAACAATTAATTGTTGACTGCCATAACTCATAAAATAAGTTTATGCCAACTAAAAGTTTTGAATACTTAAATAAGCGTTTGGAAATGGCAGTGTTGCCATCTTAATCGAATCACAAAATACAGCTTTTGATTATAGCATAATTTTAACGCTGCTTTTGACCGTATCATTAAGTGAAATGCATCGGACGTTGATCGGATCATTTTTGTCTTACATGCAGTTGAATAAGAGTGAATTACACAAAAACTGTCTGCTTCTCTTTGGTTTATGTAGCCATAAACTGGAATGCTTTCTTTTCTTTCTGTAAAGAAAAAGAGAATAATCATGAAGTGTCCGGTGCCATTACGATCCGAAAGTAGTCCGGTGCCAGAAATGACTAAATCATAAAGAATCCGTTACCTGCGTATTTGGTTAAGGTTTTTCTTTCTGTTAAATTAATTGATGTTATAATTAGAAATAAGTCCTCATGTAAAGAAAATGTATTATGAATCAGCTATGTATATATATTTTTAGAAATAAAGTGTAAATAAGTAACAAACTATCGATATGAAAAATACGAAGTCAACGGGTGTTGTTCTGTGCGCACTTTGTAGAATATATGAGAGGAATTTATACAGCTGTAAAGGAAAAGCGGTCTGTCGGTAAACTCAGAAGTTCCGTGGAATAGTTAGATTGTTTTAATTACCTTTCCTGTTGTTCCATAACTATTGTCTCATTCGCATTGTCATCCATTTCATGTTGAGCAAAAATCCGAAATGATCCGTTTCTTGGTCCGAAAGAATCCGTTTCATCCAAAAGAATCCGTTATGGCAATGCACCGTGTTATGGCCAGTAGGAAATGTATATGATGAATTGTTTGATTATGAATGAATGTTCAGTGTACATATAGGATTTGGATAAACATTTTGAATGTCTTCATGATTTAGGAAGCTAAGCTGAAGAGCAATAAAGTCAGCTGAAATCTAGTTCCCCAAAAGAACTCGCAAATCCAACAATCGACCACCAAATTCTATATTTTAATTCTGAAGTTACCTCTCGCCAATAATAAAGGTAAAACTTACGTACCACCAGAATGGTGTTCGTACTACTCCATCTTTAGTTTTCTGTACGGTTTTTTGTAGATCATTGTAAACTTGTCCTTTTTGTTTTGGCAATTGTATTGCGTTGTCCTTCGATTTTCGACTTTGGTATCTTCAAACTTTTATTACGAGTAATCTTCCTCAGTAAATACTATGGATGGTGTTAAAAAATACAAGGTTTGCATGATTGATAAAATTAAGGTGGGACATACTGACGAGTCTAGTATTTCCTTAACTTGTATTTGTTGTAAACTGTTAGAACACATTGTAGTTAGTAACATCATGTCACATGCTGATAAATACAACATACTATACCCCTTCCAACAACATGGCTTTCGCAAATTTAGATCGTTCATCGACGACGTGACTCGAAATTTGGATGATGGTAAACAAACTGATGTTCTCATTATGGACTTCTCCAGGGCATTCGATAAAGTCAGCCATAACCTCTTGATACACAAGCTAAAACATTATGGCATAAGAGGAAAGGTAAACAACTGGATAGAACGTTTTCTGTCGGGTCGAACCCAGTCAGTCATTGTTGAGGGTGAAAAATCTACATACCTCCCTGTCGATTCTGGAGTGCCCCAGGGATCGGTCCTTGGACCAGGTCTGTTCTTATACTACATAAACGACATCTATCTACATCTATGGTGTTGACTTGAAAAAGGTCGTTGACCTATCACTCAAGTATATGTGACGTCCTCCAACATGACAAAATTCATTGCATATATAGTAAAATCCCAAAAGTGTGCATATTTACAAGTGATTAAAATCAGGATCAAATCATCATCTTGTTCATGTTGTTCAGCCACCGTAGTAGAGCTTAGTGAGTCTGCTCTTAAATTCCTCACTGCTCTCTATGTCTAACAGTTCATCTGATAGTTGGTTCCAATCCCTGATGGTACGTGGGAAGAAACTGTATTTGTAAACATCTTTTTTCGGTCTGATTTGAATGTATCTTTTCGGATGATGGAATCTCGAAGTTCTCGTTGGTTTAATGATGTAGGATGGTATTGGTATCGCTACTTTTTCATGGATGGCTTTATGTAAAAGTGCGATACGGGCTATTTTTCTTCTTGTTGAAAGTGGTGGTAATTCCAGTTGTTCTGGTAATGTTGTCACTGTACCAGGGTCTCTTGAGTAGTTGCTTTTGATGAAGAGTGCTGCTCGGCGTTGGACCATCTCAATCTGTTGAATATGTTTTTGGAGATAAGGGTCCCAAGCGCTGCTGGCATACTCAAGGTGAGGTCGGACAAGTGTAAGGTATGCTTGTTTCTTTACCTCCTCTGGACATGATCCTACATTTCTGCGTATGAAGCCTAGTGCTTTATTTCCTTTCGTTACAACTTTCTGAACTTGTTTGTCCCAAGACATGGTGTTCGTGAGTTCAGCTCCTAGGTATGGATTTGATGATACTGTTTCTAAGGTATGTCCATTGATATTATAGTTGAAGTCTACTGTTTTCTTCTTTTTTGTAATCTTTGGAACATAGCATTTCAAAGGGTCGAAAATCATCTGCCATGTTTTAGTCCAATTAACCATTCTGTCAAGATCTTGTTGTAGTCGTTTGCAATCGTCTTTGGTGGATATTGCTAATTACAGTAGGCTATAATCTGCAAATAGGCGAATTTTGGATGTGGTGTCATTGCCTATATCGTTGATATATAAAAGGAACATCAAAGGTTCTAGTACCGTTCCCTGTGGTACATCAGATGTTACTTTGGCTGTACTAGATTTGTCTCCTTCTATGGTCACTTGTTGTTCTCGTTGCGTGAGCCATGCTTCAAGCCATGATAGAATGTTCCCATTTATGCCATATGATTCCAACTTTTTCAATAGACGCTTGTGTGGCACTGTGTCAAAGGCTTTACTGAAGTCCAATATGAGCATATCGACTTGTTGTTTGTTGTCAAGATTTCTTGTTATGTCTTCAGTTGTAATGACTAGCTGTGACTCACATGATCGTTTGCTTCTAAGGCCATGTTGGAAGTCCACAAGTATGATATGCTTGTCAAGATGGTCCATTATGTGTTTAAATATGACATGTTCCATGATCTTGCAAGGTACTGATGTCAATGATACTGGGCGGTAATTCACAGGTTGGCTTTTATCGCCTTTACTTAAATAGTGCGGTGACATTTGCAACCAGCCAATCCTTTGGTACATTATGCTCTTCGATGGATTTTGTGAAGATTAATTGCAGATATGGTGATATTGATTCTGCGGCTTCCTTTAATATCCTGCATGACATATTGTCAGGGTCATTAGCTTTGTTGGCATTGACAGCTTTTAGTAGTTTTATAATGCCTTCTGTCGATATATTCAGGTTGGGTATATCTGGTGTTCCACTGTCGTCTATTTCTGGGAAGTTGTCAAGATCTTCTTTCGTGAATACTGATTTAAATTGTTCATTCAAATGCATCTGCTTTTCCTTGACTATTTTCAATCGTTTCTCCATTTACCTTTAATGTTGATACCCCTACTGTTTCTCTCTTTCTTGATTTTACGTACTTCCAGTATTTTTTCCCTATTCAATAGTTATCTTGTTGGTTAGTTATTGTGTTGTTTGATGTTGTTCCATTTACCTCTAACATATCGAAGATGAACTTTCTATGTGCTTTGTTAATTTCAGCCTTTACTTGTGCTCTATATTGTTTGAATTTTTTCCAGTGATCTTCAGTTTGGTACCTTTCGGCAGCTTTGTATAGTCTTTCCTTCTTACATATCATGTTCTTGGTGTTTTGGTTTATCCATGGTATATTCCATCTTGATGTTAGGGTTTTTGATGGTATGTATTGGTCCATTGCATTGAAAAGGTGTGATTTAAAAGTGGTCCAATATCCTTCGATGTTCATTTCTTTATATTTTTCCTTGAAAGTTTCTAGTTTACTGTCTAGATATTCCTTAACAGCATCTAGGTTTTCTTTCTTATAAAGATAAACTTTTCTTGGCTTGTTCCTGATAATCTTCGGTCTTGCATTTATAGTTGTTATTATCATTTGATGATCACTCATTCCATCCATAACATCTACTTTATGTACGAGATTTTCGTTGTAGTTAGAACTAGATCTAAAATATTCTTTTCTCTCGCCGGTTCAGTTACACATTGCTGTAAACAGTGTTCCTCAACTAAATCTATTGCAAGTTGGTTTATTTCGGTTGAATAGTTATGGCTTGATTTGATAGCATAGCCACCTTTTATATCATCTTCATCCCAGTCAATGTCATGGAAATTGAAGTCTCCCGTTAGTATAACATTAGGTAAAGTGTTGTTGTGGGTCAGTCTACTTAGTGAATTATTCAGGTTCTCTAGTGCTGATGGTTCGTTGTCCAGTTTGCGATAGAAACAACCGGTGTATAGTGCTTTGTAACCCTTGAGTTGTAGTTTAGTCCACGCTATTTCGCAGTCAGTGTCTAGAGTGTCTTCACCACTACATACAGTGTCTTTCCGTACTGCATTGATCACCCGCCTCTTTCGTGGCCTTTCCTACATGTTCTGTCTTTGCGTACTATCTCATATCGCTCTGGGTCTAGTATCTCTGATGTTGGTATAGATTTGTCAAGATGTGTTTCCTGTAGATGGATTATGTGTGGTTGGTGTGTTTCAATAATTGTATTGAGCTCGTTTCTCTTCGCTTCACTTCTGAGAATATGGCAATTCATTGTAAGGATAGTAAGTAGGTTTTTATTGTCCTGAGTTCAACTAATTGACGACTTCAATTTTAAAATCATAAATTTTCCTAATATGTGCAGCAATATACCAGCTTCTCCTGCATATGGTGTTTACATCTCGCAATTGATTCGTTATGCAAGAGCCAGTAGCAATTATTCTGATTTCTTGAAGCGTCATCTTTGTATGAAAAACAGGCTACTGGACCAGGGCTATAAAAAGATTCGCCTTATTCGATCTCTTAAAAAGTTTATATTCCGATATCAAGATCTTGTCGAAATATATTCTGTCTCTGCAGATACAATAGTAAAAGATACATTTTCATATAGTGAAAATGTATAAAGATAAGGATTTGGTATACGTGGTGTACAATGTCAAAAGTATTTTTTGTGAATGTGTGACGTAAAAATGCTTTTGACATTTACAGTCGTAATTAAAATACTTCAAAGGACTCATAGTTGATGGTGATGGTTCACGAGATATATTAGATACTGAGTTTGGTACTGTTTGACTGCTATTTTGCCTGTTTTTTCCAGTATTGTTGTAAATGCTGTTTTAGTGACAACGGGAACCTTTGAACCGTAATGGAAGCGAGAGGTTGGCGCCGTAAAATCTGATTCAATCCACCATTTCTTTAGAAATGCCTGTACTAAGTCAGGACCATTGCGGTTTCCCGGTTGTTGACTGATTTTGTCTGTTTATTGATTTATGAATTTTGAATTTCCCTTTGGAAGATTGCTCTGTGTTCGGTAATTTTGTTATTACCCTTATTGAACTAATTGATGCATTGCTTCCTGTTGATATGTTGGAAGTGTTCATGTCATCCACCTGATTGTTTATTATTGGTGTTGTCTGGCCGTTTTGTAATGTTTGGTTCATAATTTCCTTCTGTTTACATTTTGGACATGACCATATAATGTTATCATACTTACACATATTGTTATATTCTACTGGACTGATGTTGCCGCATTTGATGTGAACCCAGTGTTCACAGTTGTCACATGACATCCCCCCTAGCTGGACTAGACTCCACTATAAGACACTTTGCAGATGATACAATTGAATACCTGGTTATTAAATCAAACAGCGATGCCCTAACCCTGCAAAGAGATCTCGATAAACTAGCACAGTGGGAACAATTATGGAAGATGACTTTCCACCCAGATAAATGTAACGTGCTTACCATCTCACGCAATACAACACCTGTAAAATTCAAATATTGCCTTCACGGTCATGTCTTGGAATCTGTTGATAAGGCAAAATATCTGGGAGTAACAATCAGCGATGACCTCAAATGGGAAAGCCACATCAACAACATCTGTGGTAAAGCCAATAAGACTCTTGGCTTCCTGCGTCGCAACCTGAACATCGGTTCCACCTCCGTTAAAGAACAGGCATACAAATCATTAGTCCGACCATCACTGGAGTATGCCTGTTCTGTATGGGATCCCCACCTTAAATCTGACATCAACAAAATAGAAATGGTTCAACGGAGGGCTGCGAGATATGTCACCAACAGACAACGTAATACATCTAGTGTTGGTGACATGCTACAACATCTTGAATGGCACAGCCTCGAAGATGGACGTAGAGATGCACGTCTTGTCATGGTGTATAAAATCTCCCATGACAAGGTTGCAGTCAGTAAAAGTGACAGACTTTCACCACCTCTGAGACACTCCAGAAATCGATCATATCAGGTCCCACAATGTATAATCAGTGAATATCATTTTTTTTCAAAAGTCAATAAATCCACACATTTACCTCATCAAAAGACAGTAATTGTATATTATTCTATATTTGTGAATTCTTTAGTATAGATTTCTACCAAAATATTTTTTTTAAATAAAAAGACGTATTCACCGCCTCAGATTTAATATTCACCGCGGTAAATGTCACGTGTTACTATTTTTGGGACATAGAATTTTTTTAGGAATATTCTATTTTAATCAACTAATGAAAAAAAGTAGTTCATTTGCTGCATCCGTCAATACAAAAACAAAATGCAGTCTGTAGATGCAGACGTACCGCCTCCCAAAACCAAGATTTGCCACTTTGTCGAACGGGACATTGAAAAATATATTAAATGATAAAGATTCAGATAATACTAGCATGGTGATATAAACAATAATGTAGCTCTACCTCAGGACAGTGGATATGTAACTTTTTATTTCAGAATACCACTATTTGCTCAAAATATAGAATAAAACAATTACTGTCTTTTGATTCTGTAAATATGTGGATTAATTGACTTTTGAAAAAAAAAAGGATATTCACTTCGCCCTTTCGGGCTCAGTGAATATCATTTTTTTCAAAAGTCAACAAATCCACACATTTACCTCATCAAAAGACAGTAATTGTATAATATCGATTTGAACTTGTTAGGTGAAAGATGGTGAAAGAAGAGAGAGAGTATGCTATAAATTAATTACACCATCAAATATCATTTATAATTCAATTATTTTTAATATCCTACATTTTCTACAGACTTTGGATTCACTCATCTTTACCTACTTCACTTATTCCAAGGACTGAAATGTTTAACTTTGCCCATTATCGAAACATGCACTTTAGCATGCCGCATATTTAAAATTTCTCCATTTAATATAGACAGTAGACAATATTTATTTGCACAAACACATTTACAATAAATGGTTATATATAAGACTGAACGCAAGATGTTGCGTAACGTAACGTAACGCTAAAAAGCGACGTTTTCAACGTTGTGACGCTTTAAACCAAATGTTGTACCTGCTTCACAAGTGGAACTTGAGTGATACATTTTTGTAAAAAGTAGGAACCACTTAAACAACCGAAGCACATATATATAAGTATTTTAATACATTAAAATTTTCCGTGAGATAGTCGAAATAATATTGTTATCTTTTGGTTTTAAATAGAAAGTTTGTCGTACATTTTTGTATTTTCGGTATCTAAAAAGAACATTAAAATTTTGTCATTTTCTGTGGTTCCGGTATTTGATTTTCCAAGTTTTCTTCTTTTAATTGACCATATGGTACAAGCAACGCAAAAGCCATTTACGTTTTCGACGCTAACAGGCGCAAAATTCACAAAAGTCTTGAAAACGCATTTGACGTCGAAATTGATGAAGTGAACAATCCATTCAGACTTGGCATTTTATTCTGTTCGTGTTTGTTTTAATTTTAATATACTCATGATTGGTATTAATGGTAGCCTTTGAATAGAACTAACTGCTTGGCACATACAAATTTCGATGATTTATTTGTGTGCTGCGTTATAAATCGTTAAAATTCCAAGCGACGTTGTTTTTTTTTTTTTTTAGTAAAATTAAGAAGTGGACATTTCATTCAGACTGCGTATTTCGGTCAATATTTCTTTATCTTTCAAAAGTCATCTTCAAATGTTCTTGTATTATTTTTTACAATATAGATCTGCATAACAGTGAACAAATATTTACTCAACTTCACCTAAATTTATCAGGAAAAGCCTTTAAAGTTGGTGATCAGCATTTCAGTTCAGTATCTGACACATTGCATGGACTTAAATACATGCGGCAAATTTTGCGCCTGTTAGCGTCGAAAACGTAAATGGTTTTTCCGTTGCTTGTACCAGGAATCTGATCACATTTGTCAAAACATATGGTCAAAAACCTCAACAGAAAACGGCCATCGAGACCGATTACGTTGGAAGAATTTTGACGTTTACTTTCTTAGCAGATTTGGTGCGATTTCCGTGATTGCGTTTTCGTGAAATGCCCGAAAATCTTATCAATTTGTAACAGAAATGTTACATCTGACGGGACGGTTTTAAAACGGAAAGGGGATTCCGTGGTTGGGCACGACAGAATAAATATCAATATATTTCATAAATATTGTCGGAAAATTATTCCTCATATCCTACGGTTTATTATGATATAAAGATTATGTAGATATGGCATCATAAAAACTAATAACAACCACATTAAATCAGAAAATAAGTTTATTTAAACGGCGTCGCAGTAACGTGCGCTCAGTCATAAGCAATCAAATATCACTTATTTTTCTATTATTTTTAATATCCTACATAATTATAATTATCAGGGCGAACGGACCCACTTTTAGGGCGAACGGACCCAGGGCGAACAGGTAATAGGGCGAACGAGAACCGAACCACTATAGACTGGAACCGCCTATCTCAGACAGCAGTGCTGAGTGACTCAGTCGAGTCATTCAGGACTGCCATTACCATCTCATTCCTAAATTCACTCCCTGCTTTGTACATATTTTTAACTTATTTCTTATTGTATTTTTTTCCCTTTTCTCCTTCCTTTTTGGCAACGCAATTCAATGACATAATCTTCAAATTGTTGAAGTAGGTCATTATTCGGTAGAAGTAGTAGAAGTAGAAGTATTTTGAGAGTGTCCCTACTTTTCTTTCCTTGAGTTCGAGGATTGCATACTTATTTTAAATATTGGACTCTCGTTATTTCGATGAACTAAAAGTTGTCATCAATTTAATAATTAATATTTAATAAAAATTAATCTAATCTGAAAAACTATATTTTGTATCACACTTATCCGAAACAAATGCTTAGTTGCCAAAAATATTAAATCCGCATTACCTAGCAACATGAAGGCATAACCGCCATCTTGTCACGCACTTGTCGGTTATAATCAAAACATTTCTAGTTTCTTCATTCCTCGACGTTATATCAAGACGAAAACTACACATGAAATAGCTTTATAGCTATGGCAGACGTTCAGGAGGTAAATAGCATTCACGATAAATTACATTATTAGTTTTATTATCTTTTATTTTGGAATGTTTGATCGTCACTGTGACAGTGTCAGCATTTTTGTTGTCATCGTTCCAACATATCAAATAAAACGCAATTAAATTTCAAATGCATTGTATTATTTGTGCAAACGGGATTGATTTGGTGGTATTGATATATGTAAAAAATAATTTAATCTACGAGTCTGTAACTTGTGTTGTGAAGTTGTGCGGCAAGATTGATCAATGTCACACAAGCTCGCAGTCGCACGCTTTCGAGATGATGCGATCATACAACAGTCCGGCCTTAAACAAATGCGGCCTTGCGTAATGCGGCCTCAGTTAAGAATTATGGATATATACGATAAGACGACACATTGTGATGATTTGATTAAATAATTAATAAATTTGTCTATCGGGTGAATTTTCTAATTAATTACAAGACAACATCTAAGGAATCTGGCTTGTTGACAGCTTGGTATATCAACCTGATTGTTTTTCTAATTAAAAATTGTTAAAATAATAACGATTTATTATGGCTTTTCATATTCAGTTTCGAGTAAATCTTGTGAAAACACTGCAAGTTCCATTATGTCATGAATATTTATGCTAATTATCTGAGTACATTTATTCATCATATCCACAAATATATAAATAATATTTTAAATTTAAATAAAACTTTTTATTTTTTAATTATTCTTTTCCCTAAAATCAAAGTCGCATAAATATTAGTGTAGTTGTTGTGTATAATAGCGTATAGCGTATATACAAAAATGTACTACTAGTAAACTAAAAATATCTCACGGCCGGAACATCCATTTGATACAAGGCCGGATTTACGTAAGGCTGCATTATACAAGGCCGCATCAACTTGTATTGGTGTCACACGTAACTAGGAAAAACATTTGATTACTTGATAGTAAATGGAAACCTCATATTAAAACTTGCTACTCAGATCTAATGCTTTTGAAGCGGCAAAATGACTTGATGCAACCATCTAGGACTACCCTATTATCTTTCTCATACATAAATTAAATGCCCCCCCACCCAAATGATATTTTCCTTGCTAATTTCATGTTTTCATTATACAAGGCTAGTGTATTCAAAAAATTATTTTAAGGGATGGTGGTCATTGGAATAGTCAAGCAAGTGTGTTAATGACGTCTCAATTTTTATATCAAAATGATCAGATGCATTTTTTTTTATTCCTGACCCTATAATTATAGACCACTATTATAAAAACAAAGGCCTACAAGGTGTTAAGAGATCAGAGAAAAAATATTTATTCCAATACGTCGGTTCCGAGATACTGGTATTCAGATAATACCGTCATGTGACTTCCATAACCACGTGATATTATCTAGGCATCTGTAGTTCAAAATGGCCTGTGGTCTTTCAACTTTGTCGGAAATGGGATAAATGTTACATATTTTTCCAGATTGGGTTTCTTCCTGCTGTCAGATGTACACCCCGGAACCACGCACCAATATTTGCTGGATGACTTTTGAGATCGTTTTCCTCGATCCATTTCTACCTGCAGTGTCTACTGCTTAAAATGCCTAGATTTTTTATGAAGTCACGTGATCGGTGGTAAGAATTCTTCCTCCAAGCCAGGAGAACGTCTTATCACGGAATCGTCGTATTGGATTCCACCGAAATATGATATCTTGTTTTTTTGTGTGAGCTTGGGTATTCGACTCATCATGATCAATGACAGCTACATAATGTAAAATTATGTATGCAGTGGAAGCTAAGCTGAGTTTCTTCAGCAGCATGAGTAAAGTGGCATGTGCCAATGTATAGTTGTCTGCTATCCAATAAATCATGAGGCGGAGAAAACTTCATAAGTTTACAACTTGTTTCTTATCCATTTGTCTTGTTTTATATGACAATAAAATATGTTTAAACTTAAATTAGAGAAATAATTACGTAGTCTTGCTGTTGCATCCAGAAATATTTTAGTTTTGAAGTAAAAACCATTCATAAAAAAAAATGATGAAGTGATTTGTTTACATTTTTGCAGATCCATTTCTTTGACTTTGATATGAGTGCATTAGAAGCATTCTCTTTTTATATTATCTGTTGACGCTATTTTCTTCCCATGGACCTAGTGTTTAGAGTATGTGGTGCTAGAGTCGCCTTGGATGTCTAGACATTGTTACAGACAACTAAAGTTAATTATTTTTGCATATTTATTTTTACGTCCTTAAAGGGGATAAATTAATGATTATGTCCTTAACTCTGCCATCTCTTTAACTACGAGAAATGTAGACTCAACTTCCGCCAGAGCTTAACTTTAGTTTGCACAACATGATATAAGGCAAAAATCACATTGACAGTGACACATAGTAGTTTGCTCTGACTGATGATTTGTCTTTTTTACAGTTGACTCCAGGCCGTAGCGGTCGTGGAAGTAAAGGTAAAGGAACAGATGACCCCATACGATTTTTACCCGTTTTGCCATCGAAGCGATCAAAACCAGCTTGGCAACAGAACCCACCCACATTTGAATTATCTGGTAAAATTGTTGAGGAGGAAACCAATGGAATTGATTTGGTTGGAGAATTGACAGCACGTAAGTTTCTCTTGCATATTTGCATTAGGTTGTATAAAATTTTTAGCAATCTCCCCAAGGTCTTTCTTAGTATGACTAAGTCTATGAGGATCATGGATACTTAATTAAAGCCACTTTCAGCAATATTTCAGTTATATCATACATATGTCAGTTTTATTAGTAGAAGAAACCAGAAGTAAACAGAGAAGATTATTGAACTGTGTTAATACACCTTTCAAGAAAACAGGAATATCACAACAATCCAACAAACATCTCACAGGGATACTTGTAGCAATTTATTTTGATGAGTCCAGAAAACATTTCGGAAAATTTTGGTGAGTCCCATCATCATAAAAATCTGAAATTTTGAAAACTTTTGGTGAGTCACTAGGTGAGCTGCAAGGATCGCTGCGATCTCATTTTAAATAGATATTCAATACATATGTGTTAGGGGTATCAATTTTGCCTCTAAGATTTTTCTTGATTAACTGTTTATAACTGTTCTGATAATATACATGTAGTTTTTTTTGTATTGGTTTTCATTTTATTTCAAGAAACATAATATGTCTTGCATACATGGGGCCAGGGTGGCTCAATGAGTTAGGTAGTTGGATTACCTAACAACTCATACAAGCCTATCACCAATACACTGTGGGTTCGCGCCCGGCTTTGTAAATTACAAAAAAGGGTGCACGCTACTCACAGCCGCAAGTGATAAAGTTTACCAGTTGCTTGCCCATGGTTGGTGGTTCTCTCTGGGTACTCTGGCTTCCTCCACCACTAAAACTGGTCGCCATGATATAGCTGAAATATTGCTGAAAGTGGCATTAAACACTATTAATTAAATCAAATCAAATCTTGCATACATCTTACACATGTACTTATGAAAGAGTATCAGTCTGTTCCAAAAACATTTTGAAAAACTAGCCCATCAGTCTGTGCCAAAAATATTTTGACAAACTACAAAAAATGTAGCCCCAACAGCATTTTAGAAGAATTTTGCCTATTTTATTAAATAAACCAGTTTTTACCAGACTGAGGCTTAGGTCTATTGGTTATTGGTGCAGACTGGAGCATAGATAATTACTTCAATTATCAATGGGATAGAAAAGTGCATGATAATTGTATTATTTTCAGGAGATGCAAAGAGACGGAAGCCAAACAAATTAAAACCCATAGAGAAACAGAATGGTGCATCAAATGGAGATGTTACACAGTTTCAACAACCCAAAAAAGACAGAGAAAACTTCAGGAAAGCGCTTGTTGATATTATCATGTAAGTTTGTCGGTAAAATAATTTTTATATATCTGATCTGATATTATTTGAAGGTTAAAATAGAGATTGTAAAGGAAAATGGAATATGTCAGTGATATATGGGGGATTGCTGAACCATTTTCAGTGCTCTGACAATTATTCAAAACATTGAGCAAATAACAAAATTGTTTTCTATTCAGTGTACCTAGGGAAAAAATGGTGTTAAACACCAATCAATAAATAGAAAAAAATAATTTGGTTGATTGATTAATTGTTTGGTGTTTATATCATGGCATGAACAAATTTTATTATAATTAAGACTGAGCAATGTTCTAGCTTGCATGGATTTTTTAAAAGAAGCTTATGATAAATTTAGAAGTAGACTCCAGGTTTTCACTGAAGTTTAAGCTGGTTAATTCAGCGAAAAATTCAAACTTGTGTCTGATGTCCGTGTGATAAAATGTGCTCAAAACTAAAGCAGTAGGCATTTTAAAAGCACACATGCTTTCTTATAGTAAACCGTTTCTAAATGCAGATAAAATTGTTGAATATGTATGTGTTTCTTAGTGATTGTTCTCCAAATTACCTGACTTCCTTTGTGATTCAGTCTTTTACTTTTTAGTACTTGTCCTTATAAAGAAGGAAAAATACTGAAATACTGAATCACAAAGGAGGAAGGGACCATTGTGGCCGTGATCGTAAGGTAGTTGTATTTACAGTTACCTATGCAATCAGTGCCTATCACCACTAACGTTGTGAGTTCGAATCCCGCTCAGGCGAGGTGTACTCGATATAGCATAATGTGATAAAGTTTGTCAGTGACTTGTGGCAGGCCAGTGGTTTTCTCTGCGAATTCGGGATTCCTCCACCAATAAAACTGACCACCAGGATATAACTGAAATATTGTTGAAAGTGGCATTAAACACCATCTCTATAATCCTTACCCTATAAAGAAGAAAGTTGAAATTAAGATGGTAAATATGAAATTTATTTTTATTCTTCTAAAAATATCAAAATATGAAATGATAGTTAAATAAATATATGTTTTTTTTACAATATAATAGATTGATTTTTATGTTGCAGGCAAGAAGAAGGAGGCTTACCTCACAGTAGTACAGTATCAATCAATGGAGGTGAATTACCTCCCTTATCTAGAACTGGTTCCCCAACCTCAGCAGAAAAAGATATTCTGGTAAGATATACAAAATTTGGGTTAGGGTTATGGTGTTTTAACACCACTTTCAGCAATATTTCAATTATATTGTGGCTGTCTATTTTATTGGTGGAGGAAATCGGAGTGCCCAAAATTTGGTCAGCAAAATTTAAATGTAATGTATTCAATATATTTTCGTCACATCTTTAGTTAAGCTATTGAAATTCAAGTTATTCCAGTTTTAAGAAGAGACCAGTATGTATGGGTAATCTACAGTCATTCAAAAAATGAAATTTCTGATACATATCAGATACTAAAATGGCACTATGGCTTCTAATTGATCTAGAATCGAAGTTCAAATTAGTTAGATTTTAAAATTATTTGGCTTTCAAATATTTTGGCTTTGAGCATACTTGATCAGGGCTTTCAATATTTTTCAAGTCTAACAGTACTTCACTATTTACAGGCTGTAGTTTTTATTAAAATTTGAACAATTTTCATGAATATCTTACATAACACTCTTTAAAATCAAGAGGTACCAAAGACCATTTTAGGCGGTTAAAAGGCCTGCCTGATACATGTCATGCACATTAAATTTGATATCTACCGCTTCTTTCCAATGCTGACGATTTATTTGAAAATTTCAAAACATTATGTGTTTACATATTAATTGCATACAGAGATATAATTTCAGTTACTATTATTTTTTTAGCGTTACTACTATTATATACATAATGGAATTGATACAGAACATGTAGCTCCAATGGAGGATTCATGGCTAGAAAATGTCCTTGACCTAGTGTCATATGACCTCAAGGTAAGGTTAACTAAAACATAGGTCAAAGGTCAAATTAGTAATACTAGAATTAAAAGACAATCCAAGGGCTGCATTTTCAAGGGTTATTAATTAAAAGTTTAGTACATTTTTATGAGAAGTAGATTTCTGTCTTAATCTCACATGAAGTTTGTTACTCACTTTCTTCAATGATGAATATTACTAGTACCATAAAATGAATGTTAGACTAGGATCCAGTAGACCATACTTCATACCAAGGAGTGCTATTTCTGCATAATTACTACTTAGATGTTTTATAAGACACAGGAACTGCTTACCCTTCAAGAGCATCTGGATTCACCCATGGTTTTTTGGTGGGATCCATCTTCGTCATCTTTTTAGTTTTTTTTGTAGTGTTTTTTGTTTGTCTTTGTTCTGTCTCTTTTGCCTAATATTGTCTGTGTTTCTGGATTGTCCATTCTGAATTGTTGCTTCAGTTTTCTCTAATGTTATAAACAGTAAGATAATAACATAATGGGTTAAGTGATGTGCACACTCAGTTAAATCAGAAATCAGACTTAATTTAATGTCATTTTTAACATGTCTTTTATTCTTGCATTACAGAAAGACCATTTTGAAACAATAGAAAATTTGTCAGATGAAATGAGAGAAGATTATCTACTTAGTGTAAAGAAAGCAATTGGTAAGGCAATACACAAAACATTTGATATCTACTTAGTGTAAAGAAAGCAATTGGTAAGGCAATACACAAAACATTTCATTCTCTGCAATTGTATTTTCAAATATGGTAGACATGCATATGTTAATTTTGTTCTAGCTGTATATATATAAATATAGAATTTTTTTTTACTGTTAAATATTTGTAAAGATTATTAGGTTTTTTCAATTAAAAAATATATGAGAGGGTAAGAAGAATGTCAAAAATTGATTCGTTTCAAACTGATCCCTGAATATAACGGAATCCTGCATAAACTGAGCTTTAAAGAAAGTCCCAATGTAGGATATTTTTGTTAATTTAGCCAGTATAAACTGAACACCTGTCTATTACAGACAAAATAGTGGACCCCAAAGGAATTTCAGTTTATACAGGTTTCACTTTAAATATACTTCATTCATGATTTTGGCATCTATCAAATTTTGAATCAGTGACTGGTTTTCTCCAGGTGCTCCGGTTTCCTTCACCAATAAAACTGACCACCACAATATAACTGAAATATTGTTGATAGTGGCATTAAACTCCATAAACCAAACCAAATCCTTTGACTCTGACAATGGTCATGTTAATAGGTTCTTTCTAACTTTTAATATTCTTTTCTTTTAGTTGACTTTGTATTGAAAGATCCACGAGAGAAAGATGACGACAAGAAAGAAAAAATTCCACAACACAGAGAGGAAATGGATGTCGTTCCTAAACCGTGGCACAAATCATACGTCTCAGGACTTGATATGATGTCTCAAAAACTACATATAACCACCCCGTGTATGCTACAAGTTCTTGACTTCTGGCATGTTTCATTTGGGTAAGTCACATGATTGATCATTTGGGTAAGTCACATGAATCTGTTTATCTCATTTAATATCCATTAGTTTGCTCAGCCTTTTATAAACTGTCATATCATACCCAGATGAGCTTCCATGTCCTGACTGTTTACACTGTGAGAACAGGTCCAATAAATAAAAATTTAAAACTAATGATCAAGAATAATCATTATAATATAACAGCATGAGTGGTTTAATAGTATACGAATGCTATAGATCATTGATTTGAGTCCTCGTGCTTCTTCTCTGTTAAGCATTAAGGAGTAAGAACAAAGACTATGCATATCCAACTAAGCATGTTGGTCTAGTACAAAGCTGACATTATCATAATCTCATCAAATTAAATCTTATATTCGCCATATAGCTGAAATATACTCTCTTAGCATTGAAGAACAATCACTCTCTTCCTCACTCTCTTTACAATATAGATAGGATGAAAACCTTCTACTCTCTTTATATCTAGATCACCGGCTGTCAAACAAATATAAACAATATAAATAGGATAAAAACCTTCTACTCTCTTTATATCTAGATCCCCGGCTGTCAAACAAATATAAACAATATAAATAGGATAAAAACCTTCTACTCTCTTTATATCTAGATCCCCAGCTGTCAAACAAATATAAACAATCAATAAACAAAACACCTTACAATTTGAATTTTATGTTTCTAAAGCATAGAGTATGAGATTTATTTTTACCATTTTTAATTATACAGTATTAAGCATACCAACTTAATTAACAAGGAACCTTTTTGGCAATATGTTTCTGTTTTATATTTGCAGGAAGTTGAGATTTATTAACATTGAAGAATTCCATGATAAAGTAGAATCTATGGACTTAACCACATTCCAGAAGATGTGTATGGCACATATTGATGCTGCAAAAGAAAAACTACTGAAAAAGTAAGTCTGTAGTCATATCAATGTATCAGGAGGAGGGAGGTGGCTTAGTATAAAAATTAGTAGAATCTATGGACTTATCTACGTTCCAGAAGATGTGTATGGCACATATTGATGCTGCAAAAGTAAAACTACTGAAAAAGTAAGTCTATAATATCAATGTATCAGGAGGAGGGAGGTGGCTTAGTATAAAAAACTAGTAGAATCTATGGACTTATCTACATTCCAAAAGATGTGTATGGCACATATTGATGCTGCAAAAGAAAAACTACTGAAAAAGTTGATGCATAGTCAGGTCAATGTCAAGAAGAGGGGGGGCTTAGTGCAAATACTGTGGAAAAGTAAGTAAGTCTTGTCAGTTCAATGCATCGGAAAGAAAGTACATAAACTACTGACAAAGTAGATGTAATCAAATCAGGGAGTGGGGATGGGGGTCTAGTACAAAAACAAGTTCATCAGATCTATTTTGACATAAAAATTTCCGACTGATATGTCTTGGTCTATTTTGACATTAAGAGGATTCTTGAGCAGAAAAAGATTTTGTATTAACATTGTCTTGTAAAACACACAGGTTCATTTGATAAAGTGCCAAATCATGATTTTAGACACATTTTGACAACAACATTACATTGGTTAGGATTTGAATTTCAGTAAATAAAGTGTAAAGAAATAGGAACATTTGTCATATATAATTATTATAAAATTTTTTATAACCAGTTAATCTTTTGACCTTTGCTGGCACATAAACAAGTACCCTGGCATGATATCAATACATTTAATATAAGATTTGGCAGATAGACAAGTTCAATAATCAATACTGATTATAGATTTAAATTCTGTGTCAGTGTTAAGTAATGATAAAGCAGATGTTAATTGTTATAAAATAATAAACATTATAAGTATTTAAGTTAAACTGAAAAGGGAATTTCCCTCCTATTTCTCTGTTTTGATGAAATTGTGGTAAAAAACCTGTCCTCGAAATGAAAATTTGAATTTGTTGGTCCGAATCCAATTACTTAATTTATTTTTATATAGTTCCAAATAAAAGCTGATCAATTTACTGGTCAGAACAAACTTTTACTGGTTTTGGGCTGGGGAGGAGGGGGGGGGGGGGGGGGGGGGGGGGGTGCTCATCATGAGGACTGAAGAATAATATAGAAAAACATGTATAAAACAAACCCTGAATAAACAGGAATCCTGTATAATCAGAACTTTTAAAGAAAGTCTCAATGTAGGAAATCTTTGTTAATTTAACCTGTATAAACTGAAAACCATTCCATTCCCAACAAAAGTTGGTCCCATGTGTGTCTATGTTATAAAGTTGAAATAGTAACATGTTCTCCCAAATATAGTAGAATTTCTGAATTCTGCTAATTTTCCACATATACATTTGTATTTTCTTTTTTCTTTTATTTTTTGTTTATTAGAGATGTGTTGACATATAGTAACTCCCTCTTTTATAAGACCATTCCCACCAAAGGCCATCCTCTCTTATAAGACCACTCCCACCAAAGGCCATCCTCTCTTATAAGACCACTCCCACCAAAGGCCATACTCTCTTATAAGACCATTCCCACCAAAGGCCATC
>MJUT01031273.1:249603-271753 GCA_002080005.1 Gigantidas platifrons
TCCCACCAAAGGCCATCCTCTCTTATAAGACCACTCCCACCAAAGGCCATCCTCTCTTATAAGACCACTCCCACCAAAGGCCATCCTCTCTTATAAGACCACTCCCACCAAAGGCCATCCTCTCTTATTAGACCACTCCCACCAAAGGCCATCCTCTCTTATTAGACCACTCCCACCAAAGGCCATCCTCTCTTATAAGACCACTCCCACCAAAGATCATCCTCTCTTATAAGACCACTCCCACCAAAGGTCATCCTCTCTTATAAGACCACTCCCACCAAAGGCCATCCTATGTTATAAGACCACTCCCACCAAAGGCCATCCTCTCTTATAAGACCACTCCCACCAAAGGCCATCCTCTCTTATAAGACCACTCCCACCAAAGGCCATCCTCTCTTATAAGACCACTCCCACCAAAGGTCATCCTCTCCCATTATCACGCCAGATTTCAGATGCACTGAAATACAAAAACCAGTAAATTGCTCCCTTCAAGAGAGGCCATACCTCTTATAAGTCCACTTTTTCATGGTAGAAGGACAGAAGGAGTGGCATTGTAGGGTTCTGGTGTTTAACACCACTTTCAACAATATTTCAGTTATATCGTGGCGGTCAGTTTTATTGTTGGAGGAAACTGTAGTACCTGTAGAAAAGCACCACCCTGTTGCAAATCATTGGCAAACTTTATCACACAATGTTTTATCAAGTACACCTTGTCACGAGCAAGATTCGAATTCACAACATCAGTGGTGATAGGCATCGATAGCACAGGTAGTTGTAAATCAAATTATCATACTATCACGACAGCCCCTCAAGTGGCATTATACTGTAATCCACTAACATATAAATAATAGTTTCATATTTTAATTTTTATGTTTTACTGTGAGGACTTTTGAATTTTGAAATTAAGCTATCTCTAGCAGGTAATATCTATGTTACAAGTTATCTGAAGTACATGTATAGAAAGATTTTTTCTAATGATTGATTGATTGATTGATTGATGTTTAACGTCAAGCGAGCAATTTTTCAGCTATATTCAGGACGAGAACATGTTTACAATAAATCAATATGTACTAGGTTGAAAACGGGGGACGGATAGGCCAATGGGCAAAAAAATGTAAACGCCACGGGACTCGAAACAAGGAAAGGTGATGCAATTGGACAGTAATTTTTCATGACATTGTCCAAGAAAACAACTTTTATTCAAGTTCAAGATCACAAGTTTTATTCTATAAAGTTCTACATATTTTTTTTTAACAGGTGGTGCCCAGAAGTACAAAGAATGTTTTATGAGGGAAACAAACGTAAACAGGTGCCCAGTAATGCTGACCCAGAAAAATTAGAATCGTTCTTCAATTGTGCTGCTACATTGATGACAGAAAATCTACAACAATTGTCCCTCAATTCCCTCAGCGATTTTACAGATCTGATCTGTCAACCACCAGTAAGTGTCTTTTATTTAATTCTTTAATTATTTAGCGAGGATTGACATTAGTATTTTTACTTTTATTAGACAAAAGTATAATATATCTCTCGTAAAATTTCTAATAAATTTTATAAATTGAAGATTAAAGCAAAAGAACAAAACTAGCTGTCAATTACTGCTTTATTATAGAATACATGTATAATTTTTTAATGGCTGAACAATTGAATCCGTAGATGCTAAATATAGACTTCTCATCACATCTGACATCTCAGGCTTTGCCTTAATGTGATATTGCTATGAGATAGACTTCTCATCACATCTGACATCTCAGGCTTTGCCTTAATGTGATATTACTATGAGATAGACTTCTCATCACATTTGACATCTCAGGCTTTGCCTTAATGTGATATTACTATGAGATAGACTTCTCATCACATCTGACATCTCAGGCTTTGCCTTAATGTGATATTACTATGAGATAGACTTCTCATCACATCTGACATCTCAGGCTTTGCCTTAATGTGATATTACTATGAGATAGACTTCTCATCACATCTAACATCTCAGGCTTTGCCTTAATGTGATATTGCTATGAGATAGACTTCTCATCACATCTGACATCTCAGGCTTTGCCTTAATGTGATATTGCTATGAAAGATCCATTCTTGCATTACCAATCAATGATAGTGTATACATATTAAACATTTTATATATTAAATTCTTAGTTTTAAGGCATTTCATGATTCTCCACCATAACTTAACTTATTGTCTTTTTTTGTAGCAATCTATCAGAGCCTATGAACATTCAGGTTTATAGTACAAAGCAGACATTATTATCATCTCATCGAATATAACTCACTCATTCTTAGTTTTAAGGCATTTCATGATTCTCCACCATAACTTAGCTTATTGTATATTTGTAGCAATCGACCAGAGCCTATGAACATTCAGGTTTCCAGTTGAACTTGATCTTAGAAGACACGAACATTGTGTTTGAACCAACATTTAAAGACTTTGAAGTTGTTATACTGAACGTGTATGATGTGATGCTTAAAGCCTCTCAACAAGTACCACGTGTTGAAACCAAGCTGTATCTAGACTGGGTAAGGTTATAAGGGCCATTAAATGTTTTTTAGCACACCTAGCTTAACACATACAGAGATACTTGTAACTCATCTAGGTGAGTCCTGGCCCCGATGCCATAAAACTTTTTCTTTGCTGAGCAAACTTTTTTGCTCAATTCTGTGTTCTCAGCCAATCAAATTTGAGTATTTCCTTATTTGAGAATATCCTCAGACTTAAGTAAATTCTCAAGTTTTATGGCACCGGGGCCTGGACTCGTCACTTGTATTTGGGACTCACCATTTTTTACAAAACAATAACAAAGAATGCACTAGAGGGACATTTTGGTTGGGACTCGTCAACATTTTATTCTACAATGATTTCTGTCATGGAAGGCAGGTTCTTGTGATGCTGTATTAAATGAGCAGTAGGCCCTTACCAAGACTTTATTATTTGGGAGGGGTGCAAATTTGAAAAGCTTTGGATTTTGAGGGATTTTATCAATATATGTCAAATGTAATATTTTTTTTTAATGTTTAAAATAATATTCCAGTTTAATAGTACTTAGCAATTTTCAATTGTTCAGGATCTAAGTGACCAGAGCCCTTGGGGTCCAGACTTTCACATAGTCTTCATTGTGGAAAATTACAACAAAATAGAACTTCTATATACAATTATACAATAACAAAATCAAAACAAAAATGGAGTGAGAAGAGAAAGACATTTTTTTAGAAAAATATGATAAAAACTTTTTGGTAATTTTAACTTTAAATCAGAATCTACAGCCTATGTAATATGTATCTTTTATTTTCAGAGTTCAAAAACAAAGACAAATTTACAGCCTGTTGTTCTACCCGAAATTCTAGAAGCCCACAAACAGAAATGTAGAGACATTATCAAGAAAGAAAGTGTTGGTCCTATTGAACACTGTAAAATATACGACAAATACAACTTCCTCATCTCTAAGCAGGTAACCATGATGATAATATATTTAGTTTTTAGCTCACCTGACCCGAAGGGTCATGTGAGCTATTGCTACCACTGGGCGTCCGTCGTCCGTCCGTCGTTAGCTTTTTGCATTTTAATCAACTCCTCTAAAACCACTGGGCCAATTTGAACCAAACTTTTGTGGCATGGTCCTTGGATGGCCCCTTCCAAAATTGTGTCCGGTAATCCCGACTTCCAACCAAGATGGCCACCAAGCTAAAAATAGAAAAAAGGGGGATGAAATTTTAATTGTCCATTGCTGCTTTAGTATAAGTCAAAATGAGCTCAAATTTTAACTGCAGCTACATGGCAATGAGTAGGTTAACATATATTCCGGGTTTTTCTGTTAAATTTTTCTTTCAGCCGATTTATACCGATTATGCAAATTAGGCATATTTTGATAAAAGATCACATTTAAATCAACTCCTCTGAAACCGCTGAACCAAATTAAACCAAACCTGGCAGGGATGGTCCCTGGATGGGTCCCTTTCAAAATTGTGTCCGACAGCCCCGCCCTACATTCAAGATGGCTGCTGTTACTAAAAATAGAAATTTCTTCAATTGTCCATTACTGCTTTAGTATAAGTCAAAATGAACTCAAATTTTAACTGCAGCTACATGGCAAGGAGTAGTTTAACATATATTCCGGGTTTTTCTGTAAAATTTTTCTTTCAGCAGATTTATACCGATTATGCAAATTATGCCTATTTTGATAAAAGATCACATTTAAATCTTTTCCTCTGAAAGCACTGAACCAAATTAAACCAAACCTGGCAGGGATGGTCCTTGGGAGGGTTCCTTTCACAATTATGTCCGACAGTCCCGCCCTCCATTCAAGATGGCTGCTGTTACTAAAAATAGAAATTTCTTCAATTGTCCATTGCTGCTTTATTATAAATCAAAATGAGCTTAAGTTTTAACTGCAGCTACATGGCAATGAGTAGTTTAACATATATTCCGGGTTTTTCTGTGAGATTTTTTCAGCCAGTTTATTCCGTTTAGGAATATTATGAGATAAAAATCACATCAAAATCTTTTGCTCAGAAATTTGAGTTGAAATGATCTTTCGGTGGCCCACTTTCAAAATTATGTGTAACACCCCCATTTTCTATCATCTTTAGATGTCAGATTGAAAACCAGGTGAGCGATTACAGGCTCCTGGTAGCCTCTAGCCTTTTCTTTTTGTAAAGTGGAAGACATATTTTAAATAAAAGGAAAATTTATAGGTCTTATTATTATATGCTGCTTGGGGACGTCATGGTTGTGATCGTATGGTAGTTGGATTAACAACTACCTGTGCAATCAGTTCCTATCACCACTTACATTGTGAGTTCAAATCCCGCTTGTGGCAAGGTGTATTTGATACAACTTTTTGTTTGTCAGTGACTTGCAACAGGTTGGTGGTTTTCTCAGGGTACTGCAGTTTCCTCCACTAATAAAACTGACTGCCACGATATAACTAAAATATTGTTGAAAGTGGTGCTTAACACCATAACCCCCTAACCCATTATATGCTGCTTAGGTTCACTTTTAAGTATTGCTTCTTTGCTGTTAAAAAGGCTGTAATGAGAAAGAAAGGAAATGTAAAAATTTGACCTAAAACCTTTGTACTTTTACCAAATTTGTCTATTATTTAAAGGACCCACAACCAAGGAAGGACCACAGCCCATGATTCTTAAATAAAAACTTCTTCTTTGCCTGCCATAAGTTTTTTAATAGAAATTAATGTCGAGGGCTTCCTAAGTTTTGAAATTAAAAATTTTGTTAAAACTAACGATATTATCGTCCTGAATATATATGAATGAAATATTTACCGCTATATGTTAAGCAACACTCAATCAATCAATCAGCTAGCCATATTATTATTGATTTTTTTTTCTCAATTTTCTAGGCTGAGTTAGATGTGGAACAGTTTATGAAAGAAGAGCATTCATTTGAAGACTACTCCAAAGAAGTTATGAAATACACAAATCTAGCTCAAGAAATAGCTTATAATTCACAAAAGGTATGTTAAATGTTACCATACATAAATTTTGATACACATGTAGTTTTGAATCAATTAAATTTTCTACAAAGGCATAATTCTCATGTACAGTGCAACCTGTCTAATCCGACACACCAAGGGACCAGGGAAATATGTCAGATTGTACAGGATGTCAGAATACTCAGGTTTTATTTTAGTTAATAGAAATACTTTGGGACCACATATTTTTTGTCGTATGACACAGGATGTCGAAAAACTCAGGTGTTGGATTGCACAAGTTCCACTGTATTTGTTTTTATATTTTATATTAAGCAAATAATATTTACATTCATATTTTATTTTATTTATCAAGGTACAATTTCTATTTTGCACAAACATTGTACAGAATTCTTTGTAGGGTAATTACAGACAGATGAAGAACAACAACAGAATCACCTTTCTTTATCTTTTAATGTTTACCTACATTTCAGATGGATATTCAGTCATGTTCATTTACATCCAATATAATTAAAATTTGATGTTTGATGGACCTTTTTAAAAATTGTGTTCTTTGGCAATACACTAACATCTAACAAATTCACATTTGGGGTCATGTCAGGTAACTTTTCATTTATTTTTGACCGGTCAAATATATGCAAGACATTTAAATATATTGATGAATCGGACAACAGCTTTGGCATGTACTCATTTTTGAAATGGTAGGCTCATCCATAATTGGTTGGTTGACTGTATGAACTGTGATGTGATCCTATACAAGATGTCGTTAGATGTTCGCCGAGAAATATTTTAAAAAAAAACCTACAAAAACATTGAATTTTATTTAGATTACTTTACAGCCATATATTTGCTTGTTATATACAAATATGAAATTACTTTAAAACATTTTCAATATATAATCATTATAGATAGTAATTTACTAATCATTTTAATATTTTATTACAACACTAGATAGAGGATTTGGTATAATTCACCTGTAAATTATATAGGTGTTTTGTTACACCTGTATAGCTTTCATCACCTGTATCATTGTTCATTGTGAGTGTAGACACTGTGGAAGATGATCACCATTACTTCAATGCATGTCATTTTTTAAGATATGAAAGGTCACTATCACAACATAATTTTTTAACTCAAATATGTTTCAGTTCTGATAAATTAAAAGTGTGATTTTTATTATATGCTTATATATCAAAATAAATTTTAGGTGTTATAATTTTTGGTCTCACAAATGGAAATTATTGTAATTTGAAAACTTAGAAAGTTACCTACATAGGCCAGGATAAATATTATCATCTTTTAAGTGGACAAAAGGGAGACAATTAAATTATCTCCCTTGATTAATTGTGTAATGAGATATCTTACCCAAGTTTAACACTTTATGAAGGATTTTATAGAAAGATTTAAGTGGTGGTAGCAGCCGTATTTGTATGGTAGTTGGATTTACATTTACCTATGCAATCAATGACTATCACCACCAAAGTTGTGAGTTCCATTCTAATTCACGGTCAGGTGAACTTGATACAACCTTTCCTGATAAAGATTGTCTATGACTTGCAACTTGTCTGTTTTTTTTCTCATATTTACGGTTACCTTCATATACAATAACATTGATCAGAGAAATGACATATTGTTGAAAGTGGTGTTAAGCACCAATAGCCTGTATAATGGGTTTTATAAGTATTTAGACAGTTTTCCTACAATTTGTATCATTATTAATTGTAATCTAATAATCATTTTTAAAATTATTTTTTTTAGCACACTAATATTTTAACTTATCACATTTTATTGTTATTATTACACAGACGGGCATGAGAAAGGTATAATGATATTCTCTACACCAAGTTTGACAACAGTAGCTTATGTAGAATACATTTTTTCATCTTTTCTAGTATTTTTTGCAAAATTTACATCTCAGATTCATAACCAATAGCTCTTTACACTGTAGTCCAGTTATAAAGATGTCACAGGAATAAATTGATTCAGTTACGAAAATTATTAAATTATGACTTGTGGGATTTCTTAGAAAACTGACAATTGAAAATCCATGATTCTCTCAAGCACTGACATTATGAAAAATGAATTATGATTGACACATCAATAATCAAAATAACAGATTATTTGGCTTCTATAGAAAGTTTGAATTCTTATATGACAGATTTCAACAAAGTTTTGTGTATATTAAGAATACATATTTTTTTAAAGAAATTAGAATTTTAAAAAAATTAAGGATATTACATTTAAATGAGATGGAAGGAGCTCATTTCCATGCAAAATAAAAGTATATAGTTCTGATTCTGAGATGATTTTTTGTAACATTTCTTTATCTCTTATCACGGAACTTGGAGTCTATATGTTGTGTCACTTTTATTGGTAAGAAAATGTCTGCTTTATAAGGAATCTATTTTACTAATGATTTTCTCCCGTCAACTTTTAGCTTTGAGATTTTCAATTTTAATACTTTTAAATGTTGTGAAAAGAAACCTGATCATTAGTTAATCTTCTAAGCTAAAAAAAAATAGCAACTGAATTTGAAGATGAAGTTAACTTGAATTTATGATCCCAAA
The DNA here is from genome assembly GCA_002080005.1 of Gigantidas platifrons. Taxonomy (NCBI): domain Eukaryota; kingdom Metazoa; phylum Mollusca; class Bivalvia; order Mytilida; family Modiolidae; genus Gigantidas; species Gigantidas platifrons. The sequence goes on from MJUT01031273.1 coordinate 257,624, forward strand.
AAAATAGCAATCTTATTTTTTATTGAAGTTTTGCTCTTATATATATTTTAATTAGTTTAAGAAGGTTAAAATTAAAACAATTGAATAAGAATAAGTATTCTTGTGTCAAATTTTACTAATAGATTCAGACTTGAGACAAATTTCTCTCTAGGTAAAATACAGAATGGAAATAACATTTTACATTGCTTCAGCTTGAGAAAATAAAAACAAACAAAAAACAGGTGAAGCAGAAAATACTGAAAATGTAATATCAACATTAGAACTATTTTTATTGATATGATAATTCCCCTTTGAATGTTGGGTTATCTTACATAGTAGTATAGCTTTATTACACATTACAATTTAAACAAATATGTTGAAGCATAATGTTTCTCCATTGAATGTTTTGTAATTTAGCCATGTTGTAGTAGTCATGAGACAGTTTTTACTGGTTAATTGAGTCATTATTACAGTACAGTCAGAGACCTAACATGATCAATCACTGTGATAGACCTATCACTCATCTTGGTGATTTGGATATATCTTTTGTTCAAATTAAGTATGTCGTCAACATTTCTTTTATATTTAGAGTGTTACTATCACTCAAAAGGCATATCAAAATAAGTAAATAGATTAATCAGACCAAAAGATATATGAGTATCACTAAGAAGAGTGATCACAGTGATTTATCATGCTGTGTCTGTGACTGTATTGTATTTCTTATTGTTGATTTGTATGAGTGTAAATCTTACATGTAGTCTATGTGTATTTAGAGGAAGAAACTCTGGTGCTGGAATTATCTATGTCATCATCTCGTATTTAATTTCTAAACTTTCATCTTTTGCACAATTTCCTTATTCACAGCATCTTAACAGATATTTCTATAATTATCTATGGGTTGGTCTTATGTTGTATAGGTTCTACTCTTCACATCTTAATTATCTATTTCCTCAAGGTTTTAAGATCACCAAATACACCTCTCTTTAAAGTAAAATAGTTCACACTTGTTTTAAATTCATAGAAACATAAACAATACAACAAATATAAGAAATTTGATTTGATGTTCAAATTCTTAATCATTTAGAATTCACAACTTTGAATTTAGCAAAAATTTATTTGATTTTTAGCCTCATTTCTTGAGCTTTTCAAATAAAAGGTTAAACTACATGTATTACTGTTTCACAGAAAGAAAAGAAAAGTTTGCAATGATGAAGTTAATGAATGAGATATTTGATATTAAATATGCACAGATAGAGCAAGTCTTAATTCCTATATTATATTTATAATTAAAAAAAAAGTAATCCAGTATTTTATTTTTCCATGTGTTTTTGTATGTCAGAGAATGACCTCCTCCTTCCTCTTCGTGACCTTTGTGATTTTTATTAATTTTTGTCTTGTTATGTTAATTGTATGATTAAAAATGTTGATTTTGAGTTATAAGTCAATTCTTATTTACAAAATATATTTATATAGTGAAACCAGTCTAAACCGTTGATTAAACCAAAATCTTTGCAGAAACCGAACTTTTAATAAAGTCCCAATGTAACCGCACTACAGTTTATTCTGAAAACAAAAGCTGCACCCAAGGATGTTCAGTTTAGACAGGTTTCAAGGATGTTCAGTCTAGACAGGTTTCAAGGATGTTCAGTTTAGACAGGTTTCACTGTGTAATACATCATATGTTGTTGTTCATTGAAGTATGATTTATATTTTAACAGATTGTCAGACTTGGTATGTTTGAAGTAAATTGTGAAGAATTGATCAGAACATTGACAAAACGTGCCGAGGCTTTGTGTCAGAAACTGTTAGCTAGGATGTTGACAGACCACAAAGAGGCTAATGAGAAGTAAGTTGTTGGGTTAGAATAGAGAAAGCCTGACTGTGGACCATTGGGGTGTAACATGTTTAGAGAGTGCCACACTACTTGCACCTTAAAGGCCTATATATTACTACCTAACTTGTCTGTTTAGTCTTCAAAATTGACATCAAATTGGGGGTACCAACAGGATCATCAATCTTAATGCCTTATTTTACTATTTAAAAAAAAAAACTACTGTGACTGAAATGTAGAATGGCTATAAAAGTGCTTTAATTTGTGTAATGTTAGATAGTTTCTCATGTTCATTTACATCCATATCATTAATTATTAAAAAAATAAATTTGTGTATTTTACAGACTGAAGAAAGAATATGAGGAAATTGCACAGAAAGCTTTGACGACGCCTGCCAACACTGAACAATTGATGGAGTTGAAAGAATACATTGAGAAAGTAGAATCTGATATTATCTTCCAACTGGAGAAGAAACTCGTGGAATCAAAAGATCGTTTGACATTCTTGTTTGATCATACAACTTTCCAGTCAGCCGATTTGAAGTTGAACGCTGGTGTGTTTATCTGGCATCAGAGAATGCCTGCTGTGTTTAATGAACACAAAGTGATCGTCGCAGAGAAGAGAAGTCAATATGAAGAATCTCTTAAGGTTGGTAGAGTTTTCTGTGAAATTTAATGTGCAAAATGTGACGTGGGCAGAGACTATAAAATTGGTATTTGTTCGTTCTGCACTATTCATGCAGCCTTAAGGACAAAGAGCAAAGGCGGGTTGGTGCAGAAATAGGTTAATGTGATAGAGTGGGACGACATATCTCTCCGTGAAGTATTGTTTCGGTCACTAAAAAATCGTACTAAGCATGTTTGTCTGGTACAAAGCAGACATCATTATCATCTCATCGAATGTAACTTGTTCTTGTCATGATATAGCTGAAAAATTTACGTTAAACAACAATCACTCACTTTCATTATTTCAACCTGACATTTCTAAATACATTTGTGAATTCAAACAGAAAAGAATAATGAAAGAGTATTCAATTTATTTACATCTTACCAATATTTAGATTTTAAATTAAAAAAAAAATTCATCAACAATCTTTAATCACATTGATTTAACCTAGGATTTTCACGGATGGTCTTAGATTTGTATTAATTTATGTATTTAAAGTATTTGAAACAGGTAATTTTCTTGTTCAAATTTCAAACGAACATTTAGAATATTATTTCTAATACACAACTGATTTTACATATACATTATAGGTGAGAAGAGAGAGATTCCAGGAAGAATTAGAAAGCTATCAAAAACAAGTGGAGGAATTTTCTACATATGGTGATTTGAATGAAATCAACAAATATTTGAAAAAATCACAGACGTTGGACACAAAACTCCAGGCTGCAGCCGAAAAGGTAAAGTGTTACAATGCTTGGGCACCTTAGGAAAATGTATTGTTTATTAGTAAACAGACAAATAAGTGATATTCAGTCGCCCTCCCTCCACTCTCTCTTATGAGTCCATTTCTGTTGTCTGACCAGATTTCAACTAAATAAAGTAGTGAAATACTAATAAATGGTCCCCGTTAAGAGAGGTCATGCCTCGTATGAGGTCACTTTTTCATTGCACAATGAGTGGCCTATATATTGCCACTCCCACCAAAGGCCATCCCTTTTATCAGGCCAGATTTCAGATGAAATGATTTAATGAAGTACTAATGAATTGCCACCCTCAAGAGAGGCCACCCCTTCTATAAGGCTACTTTTTGACTGTAAAAGGGGTAGGACAGGAATTATGAAAAGGGGACTACTGTACAATGCATGACTAGCAAATTTTTACTTTGAGGTATCCAAGACTATAACTTCTCTGGGTTCAAGATAATGAGATTTGACTGATTTTTTTTTGGGGGGGTGGAGGGGCAAAATGTTTAATTTTTGGGCAAATTTATGAAATGACATCATTAATAATGTTTGTGATGCTTTTTTTTTTACCTCACACTAATTCCTGATTATAAATCTGTTGACAGATTGAAGCATTTAATAATGAAGAGGAAGCATTTGGATGGAACACAACACAGTACCCACAGAGACAGACCATCTTAAATACCTTAAAACCTTATTGTAACTTGTATGAACTGACTGTAGAGTTCCAGAACAAACACAAGTTAGTTTTCTTATTCTTTATCTTTATCAGATTGGGGGCACAACTTCCAAAGTGTCTTGTAAAATGAGCGTACCTGATGAAGGTTATTTCAGAAACGTGTCATACACACTAAGTTCAATATCTACCTTAAAAAAAAAAGAAAATCAAGGAATTTTTAAAAAATCGACCTTTGACATACAAAATATTCAAATGTGATCATTTTTATTTCACAGTGACTGGATGAATGGTCCAATGACAGGAGTAGATCCTGACGATGTTGAAAATGAGGTCGGAAACTACTGGAGAGCTTTGTACAAACTAGAGAAACAATTTGATTCTGTACCTCAAGCCAAGAAAATTGCAGGAAAGGTATGAAAATTGTTTTGTTATTTTTCATGAAGTTAAGTTTTAGCCATTTCAGTAGATACGTCAGCATGTCCCACATTAAGTTTCCACTCAATAGCTGAAGTTCCCATTAGGAAAATTATTTGAAATTTATACACAAGGTGGATGACCATAAAAGAAAGTCCATGTTTTGATTAAAACCTTAAGCCTTTTTTTTCCCCCGTTTCTGTCCGTTTGCCTTAGTTGGGATAGGGTGGCCGGCATACATGTTCTATAGACACATTTTTATTATATGATATGAACACCAATGTTTCCTCTTTTTTGTTTGAAGTCATGGCATAGAAAAACTATAACATTGATAAGACAGTCAATTACATGACTGTATCGTTTCACTGAGATGAGAGGTTTAGTCCCATCTTTCACTGAGATGAGAGGTTTAGTCCCATCTTTCACTGAGATGAGAGGTTTAGTCTCATAGAACTAATTTTATTGAAGTGCCAGGAAAGTGAGCAGTCGTCTGTTTGTGTTAGGGGTATCAATTTTGCATCATTCTTCAATTTTCCTATTGGATTTTGGAAGGCGTTGCGACATAAAGATTTGCCAAGTACGTCCATAAGTTATTGATTGTCTATATAATAGGGATGATTTTTGTCAGTTATTTAAATGAGTGCAGCCATTTTTCTGTGAAAAAGATATTCCAAAAATTTTAGAAAACAGTCAGAACAGGTACAAAATGAGATTTTTGAAAGAGGGTGTAGATGGTTTGAGTTATTTTATTTTCTATCCAGAATCATACCTGTATTGTATTGTTTTGTAGGTTAAAGCTACAGTAGAGGAGTTCAGAGAAAACATGCCTCTTATCCAGACCTTGTTTAACCCTGGTATGAGAGATCGTCATTGGGATCAGATCTCTGAGATTTGTAGCATTGATCCACCATTACGTCCAGACGAGACCTATAACTTAAAGAAGTTTGTCGAGATGAGTTTGGACCAATTTATACCCAAATTTGAGTCCATCAGTGAGGCAGCCAGTAAGGAATACTCCCTTGAGAAGGCTCTTGCCAAGATGAAAGACGAGTGGGCTCCAGTAAGTAGGATAATAGGGTTTTCATGATAAGAAAGTTATGATCAGATATCTGTACCTGTTTCATTTGTATTTGCATCATTCTCTCTGCATTGTAATATTAAAATGTTAAAATGGGGTCATCGTGGTTGTGATTATATGGTAGTTGGATTTACAGCTACCTGAGCAATCAGTGCCTATCACCACTAACTGTGAGTTTGAATCCCGCTCATGGCGAGGTGTACTCGATACAACATTATGTGATAAAGTTTGTCAGTGACTTGCGACAGGTCAGTGGTTTTTTACGGGTACTCCGGTTTCCTCCACCAAAAAGCTGACCACAACGATATAACTCAAATATTGTTAAAATTGGTGCTAAACACAATAACCCTAACCCTAAAAAGTTAATAATTTTTAGCTCACCTGACCTAAGGGGTCTATCTATATACCTATAATGCAGATGAATTGAATTCTACATTCCATATTTTTGTTAAAATGCTACAATACAACGTAAACTCAAATTGTATTAAAACTCTATACTTACGTTGAGTTCGGAGTTTTTCAATATTTCCTAAAACACTTGAAACATATGTGTGAGTTGGGAGTTTTTCAATATTTCCCAAAACACTTACAGCATATGTGCTGAATATCAAACTAAGAAATGATCGTATTTCTATTTTTAGATGGAACTCATAACCATTCCATACAGGGACACAGGAACTAACATCCTGTCTTCTGTTGATGACATCCAGCTGTTGTTAGATGATCACATTGTTAAGACACAGACAATGAGAGGATCTCCATTCATCAAGCCATTTGAGGAGGAAATCAAGTAAGTATTAAAAGATACCATCAAACATGTCTTATGTAACCTTCCAAGAGAACAGTGAAATGTGGTCACATAAGGCAGGTGGTCACTTAATACAGGTTTAATTGATATGAAATGCATTGTGAAGGAAAATAAAAATTAAGGTCACATAATAAAAAAAATTGCTAAAATATTAAGGTTTAATTGTACCTGTGTCAGGCCATTCATAAAAATGTTTGGTTTACCAGTCTTACTCAACTGTGTTAGAGTATTTATAGAAATGTTTGGTTGACTCACAAAAGCTGCCACTTTTATATTAGGAATCACAAAAAAAATTGAGATTTTCCATGACTGTTCAAATTTATTTACTGAAATAAAGAGAAATCTGTTTAAGATAAACCCTGAATAAATATAAATCCTGTAGAAAAAGTTCTAATGTATGAAATCTTTGTTTATTCAACCTGTGTAAAATGAACACTGTCTTGTCTATTCTAAACTCAAAAGTTGGTCCCAAGGAGGTTTCATTGTAATATCACATTTATGTTTTGTAATATCACATTTATGTTTTGTAAGCACCTTAGATTATCACTGATTATTATAAACTTTGTCTTTGTTGATTTACAATAATCTTGTTATGGACAGTTTTTGTTATGCCCCTTTTTCTTCTTCAGAGAATGGGAAGGAAAATTAATTCTTCTTCAAGACATTCTGGACGAATGGCTAAAAGTACAAGCGACATGGCTATATTTAGAACCGATCTTCAGCTCTCCAGATATCATGGCCCAGATGCCGGAAGAAGGTCGTAGATTTACCACTGTTGATAAAAATTGGAGAGAAGTCATGAAGAAGGTCAGCCTGGACAAGCATGTACTGTCTGTGATTGAAATAGAAAAAATGCTGGAGGGACTGAAAAAGTCAAATGAACTGCTTGAATTGATTCAAAAGGTATTTTATTTAGCTAATTTATGAGAACACAATAATGCATTGCTATGTATTACATGTATATGGTTCTGTAGGGCATTAAGTTTTATCCATGTCCGTGTTTCTCTCTGTACGTCCCACATTTTGTTTCCACTCAATAACTTAAGCTCCCCTTAGACAAATCAGTTGAAATGTCTACACAATGTCAGAGACCATAAAAGGAAGACCAACTTTGATTTTGGATTTTATACCAATTTTTCCGTTTTGGAGTTATGCCATGTTAACCATAATTTGAAGAAATTGCATTCGTGTCCTATGGACAAATTCTTCAATTTTTCACAGAAAATGCCTGTAGAAAGTTTGTTCTTTGTAAATTCAGTGATAAAATTTATATGTTTCATAGATGCAATTATTTGTTTACGTTGCTCTATTTTTTTTTTATTGTGCAGATTTTTTAACCGTTTTATCAATATAAGCAATGATAATTTCAAATGAAGGGAGATAAACCATCAATATTTCTTCATTGCTGTGCAAAATAATATATATGAAATGTACAATATGTTATTTTCAGGGTTTGAATTATTATTTAGAGAAGAAGAGATTGTATTTCCCAAGATTCTTCCTCTTTTTTATAGTATGTACAACATGTTATTTTCAGGGTTTGAATGACTATTTAGAGAAGAAGAGATTGTACTTCCCGAGATTCTTTTTCTTGTCCAATGATGAATTGCTGGAAATTCTGTCAGAAACTAAAGATCCAAAGAGGTAAATTTATGGCAAATTTTTTCAACTGATGTAAAGTTATGAAGAGAAAATTGAACAGTGTCTGATGATCAACAATTCAGTCGTCTCAAATCATTGAACATAAAAAAGACCACAACTGTAAAAAGATGCTTAAAACGGAACTTGTATTTCATCGCCGCACGCTCATTTATATTTTCGAATGTGACTCACTGTCATAATAGCGATAATGTCTGTCTCGACCTTCAAATTTACTGTTATTTTATATGTATTAGACTTGATATATCTGTCTTAATTCCAAATTTCTCTCTGATATAGAGATAGAAAAAAAAAAACACCATCTAAAGCTTATAAAAGATCAAATTCCATTGTCATCAGACTCGCTGTGGTACTAGTGATAATGTCTGTCTCAACCTTCATGACAGCTGATACTGTATAATATTTATTGAGACATTTGATTGAGATCAATTTTCAATATTACAGAGTACAACCACATTTGAAGAAATGCTTTGAAGGTATAGCCAACCTAGAATTTACAGACACCTTAGATATCACTGACATGAAGAGTAGCGAGGGAGAAGTTGTCCCATTGGTCGATGTCATATCGACCTCAAAGGCCAGAGGTCAGGTGGAGAAGTGGTTGCTTGAACTTGAAGCCGACATGATCAAATCTCTGACAAAGGTAAAAAATGTATTCTGTTGTGTGAATAATACTTTTAATGTAAACAAGGTTCAGTGAGTTGTCAATTTTGTAGTTCAGTCAAATACATCAATATTCTCTACTGCTAAAAATTATGCCATGTATAAATGACAATAATAATTTTTAATCAGTTTTGAACCAGTCTCGTGAAAAAAGAATATGCCAAATATATTTGTATATTTGTTTTCATGAAAGATCATATAATTTTATTCCCGAAGTAACATATTGTTTAGTTATTGTCATATTTATTTTGTCATTGCATTTAAATTTTAGGTCTCGATATAAAATTAAAAAGTTGTAGACTTTATCTTGGCTCATGATTGCATTATTGGTTACGATATTGAAAAATCTAATTACATTTTTTTTTTAAGCGTACAACAAACATCTAATTTGGATCTTGAATTGTGAGTAATTGTGGCAAGTCAGTTGTTTTTTCCAGGTGCTCCAGTTTTCTCCACCAATAAAACTGACCGTTACAATATAAATGAAATATTGTTGAAAATGACATGAAACACTATAACCCAAACCCTAACTCTGACTCTTTCTTATAAGACACCATCACTGGTTATTGCTTTGAATGTAAACCATGTAAAACAATTTTATTTCATATATGAATACATGTATTCAATTTTTACTTACTATTGTCTATAGGTTACTCAGGAATCTGTGGAGGCTTATATTAAGGAAGAGAGAGAAAGCTGGGTAAAGAAATGGCCAGGACAAGCCGTTCTTTGTGTCACAGCTAAGTATTGGACTGATTACATCCACGAGGCGATGCTTAAGGGAGGAAATGCATTAGCTGATTATCTGTCAATTTCAAACGAACAAATTAACAACATTGTCGCAATGGTCAGAGGAAAATTGTCAAAACAGAATCGTGTAACTCTGCAAGCTTTAATCGTATTAGACGTCCATGCCAGAGACGTGTTGGTAACATTAGTTGACAAAAATATCAGCAGCGACATGGACTTTGCATGGCTCAGTCAATTGAGATACTACTGGGAGGAAGGGAAAATGATAACACGTATGATCAATTCCATGTTGAAATATGGATATGAATATCTTGGTAACACCGGACGTCTTGTCATCACGCCATTGACTGATCGATGTTACAGGTAATTTTATACCTACATTAGAGTTTCAGGTGTAACGAAATTGCATATGGGTTTGGTGGTCCTAGTGAAAAAGATGGCAGTCTTCATTAAAGTACCAATCTTGCATCAGTCCTTTGCACAATTTTTCCAAATTTGGCCAGTCATGTCTGACAGGATTGACGAATTTCACGAACTCTAAGGGGATGGTGATATTGCTGTCGAACTGATGTAGGGTTGATGAATTACTACATTTTGTACTTTTGTTTGTGGGATGGGGTTAACTCCTTTTGTGTTGTCTGATGTGAGAGGTAGCAAAATTGATATTTTTGTGCAACACAATTAAGAAGACAGATTAACTTGGACAGTTAGATACATCTTCATGTAAGATATTCCTAGTTCTAATGCGTCGCCAAGTATAACTTCATTTCCAACCATCAAATCTCCAATTGACGCTGGTAACTCTTCAAATACAATACAGTTATTCCTTAATTAAAGACCTTGTAAAATGATACTGAACTTTTCTAAGCCATTTTGGTAATTTATAGTTACATTTTCTGGGTATCTCAAGGGGTCATTGTAATAAATTTTGTATTATTTAGAACCCTATTTAGAGCCTTATTTTACATTTAAGAAGTGTCTCATTGGGATATTCTAAAATGACTTTCTTTTCTTTCAGAACCCTATTTGGAGCCTTACATTTACATTTAGGAGGTGCTCCAGAGGGACCTGCTGGTACTGGTAAAACAGAAACAACCAAAGATTTAGCCAAAGCTGTAGCTAAGCAGTGTGTTGTATTTAATTGTTCAGATGGTCTTGATTTTATTGCTTTGGGTAAATTCTTCAAGGTAGGTATTGTGTATATGTAGGTCTATGTTTGAGAAAAACACTTTTTTATGTGGAAAACACTATTTTTAGGCAATTACAGCCTATAGGGATACAATAATTCAGAAATGAACTTTTCTAGAACCAGGTCTTGCAGTCATAAACATATTTAAAATCGTCCAATCAAAAAGTACAAAATGTAGTATATATTTGATTTTGTATTTGATTGGTCTTTTCTTTTCTTTTTTGCAGTAATTTTTCTAAATTCAACCAATCAGAACATAGTATATATTTGATTCAGTATTTGATTGATCTCTTGCTGGTTGACAATTTAACCATAAGGGGGTAATTAAAAGAAGAAAATTCAAAAAAGATATATATAGAATCAAAAGATGGTCAGTGACTTTTTTCTCAATATTAAAAATTAGGTAATTCCTGCTGGTTTTTATTTTCACAAATTTATTGTCCTCATGAAAATAGCATAAATATCAATTTCACGAAAATTTCAACTTGTTCAATATGATAAAATATTACATGTATAATATAATATATTGATTGATTTGAAATTTGAACCATTTTCTTTAGGGATTGGCATCTTGTGGAGCCTGGTCATGTTTTGACGAGTTTAACAGAATTGATTTAGAAGTGTTGTCTGTAGTTGCCCAACAGATTCTGACCATTCAGAGAGGTATCGTGGCAGGACAAACCACTCTCCTGTTTGAAGGTACAGAAATCAAATTAGATCCAACTTGTTCTGTGTTCATCACCATGAACCCAGGTTACGCTGGACGATCAGAACTTCCAGATAATTTGAAAGCCTTATTCAGAACTGTTGCTATGATGGTACCGGATTATGCCCTAATTGCAGAGATTTCATTGTATTCCTGTGGTTTTGTTCAAGCTAGACCACTGTCCGTAAAGATTGTAGCTGTCTACAGGTTGTGCTCAGAACAGTTGTCCTCACAACATCATTACGATTATGGTATGAGAGCCGTAAAATCTGTCTTGACAGCAGCAGCTAATCTTAAGGTACATTATTTAAAAATAATATCTGAAAAAGCAGTAAGGCCGTCATGGTCATGATCATATAGAACAACTACATGTGCAATCAGTGCCTATCACCAATAAAGTTGTGAGTTCAACCCCCGTTCATGGCGAGGTGTACTCGATACAACATTCTGCATCAGGTCGGTGGTTTCCTCCGGGTACTCCGGTTTCCTCCATCAATAAAACTGACCGCCACGATATAACTGAAAGATTGTTGAAAATGGTGTTAAACACCATAAACCAACAAAACCAACCAACTCATGAGTGAATTACTGTTGTTTTTTTAGTTTTAGCAATTTTACTGTTCATTACATAGATTTTACTCTTTTATTTGCACTAAGACAATTCAAAGGGGAACTTGGTTTTTGTTGTTCAATGATATTTTCCATTGTAATAATATTGAAAATAATATTAATCACAACCAGATTTGACAGATTGTATTTTTATTTTTCAGCTGAAATACCCAGAAGAAGATGAAAATATCTTGATGTTGAGATCCATCATTGATGTCAACTTGCCCAAGTTTTTGAATCACGATTTACCACTGTTCCACGGTATCACCTCTGACTTGTTCCCTGGTGTTAAGCTACCAGAACCAGATTACAAGATTCTCAATGAGCATGTCAGGAATAATTGTGTCAAGAAGAATTTACAGTGTGTGCCATTCTTCTTAGAAAAGATTCAACAGGTAAACAATATATACTGTGAAATCATTATTAATCGGGAGGCTCTAATTTCGTTGATTTCGTGGTTCACTTAAACTACGAAAATTAAAATCTAAGGAAGTACAATTTCCCCATAGATTGTTTTCTATAATGTTTGAAACCTTAAATTTAAGAAACTATGGATCGACGTATTTTGTAGAAACAATGAATATTGATATCAATGAATAAAACTACTTTCACAGTAAGTTCATATACAGCTGGATTGATCTCTGAGCTATTAAAATTGACATTTTCTATCAAACTGAAAACAACATTCCCCCCCCCCAAATAAGGTAGTTTTCTCTCATTACAAGGTACACAAATTTTTATACCCCCACTCGTAGAGAGGGGGCTATATTGCAGTCACCTTGTCTGTCTGTCCGTCCATTCACACTTTCGTAACAGATATCTCAGCTTCTACTGGAAGAAATGATTTTATATTTGATATATGGCTTTGGCATGGTGACTTGTACCGTGTCTCCCTTTTCCAGGTTTTCCGCACATCTACTTCCTGTTTACAGTGCGACTTAGAATTTTTCATGTTTGCCGTAATGAATACTTTCGTAACAGTTATCGCAGCTTCTACTGGAAGAAATGATTTTATATTTGATATATGGCTTTGGCATGGCGACTTGTACCGTGTCTCCCCTTTACAGGTTTACCGCACATCTATTTCCAGTTTACCGTGCGACTTACAAATGAACGAGTGGGGGTATTCTTAGTGCAACATCTTGTTAAACATGATTTTACACAAGAGGATGACAAATAAGTTTGGTTTTATGGTGTTTAATGCCACTTTCAACAATATTTCAATTATATTATGGCAGTCAGTTTTATTGGTGGAGGAAACCAGAGTACCTGGAGAAAACCACCGACCTGTCACAAGTCAATAAGCAATTTCAAATGTTGTGATGTAGTAACTATCAATATCATATCTGTTATTGTTAAGCTGCCATATTGGATGAAATCGAAGTTACAGATATTTTTCACTGAAATATTTTTCTTTTACAGATATATGAAATGATGATAGTACGTCACGGTTTCATGATAGTTGGAGAACCGTTTGGTGGTAAGAGTGCAGCATACAGAACTTTAGCACTGGCTCTGGCAGACATCCATGAAGCTGTAAGTAATAGCATTATTATAGAAATGAAGAAGTCTAATTTAGTGTGAATGACATGTTTCTTTATAAATGGAGACATTTATTAGTCCCCTACCGACGAAGTCGAGGGGGATTTTAGGTTTGCACTCCGTCCGTCTGTCCCTCTGTCCGGCAGATCAGTTTTCCACACTTTTTTTCGTCGTGCTTGCAGATATTGATTTAATATTTGGTATATAGCTTAACCATGACAAGTTACAGATCAAGTTCGAATTTTGTTTTGGTTTGTTGATTTTTTGCTGAGTTATGGCCCTTGGACTTGTATTTTTTTTTTTTTTTTTTTAAGTTTTCCGGACTTTTTTTTGACATCCTTTGATATATTGACTTCATATTTAGTATGTGGCTATATCTAGATGAGTTACAGTTTAAGTACGAATTTCGTTCCGGTTGAATGATTTTTTGCTGAGTTATGGTCCATGCACTTGTAATTTTTGTTCAAATTTTAAGTTTTCCTGACTTTTCTTTTACGTCCTTTGATATATTGACTTGATATTTGGTATGTGACTATATCTAGATGAGTTACAGTTTAAGTTCGAATTTTGTTCTGGTCGAATGATTTTTGGCTGAGTTATGGCCCTTGAACTTGTATTTTTTGTTCAAATGTTTAGTTGTCCGGATTTTTTTTTTACCTCCTATGAGATATTGACTTGATATTTGGTATGTGGCTATATCTAGATGAGTTACAGTTTAAGTTTGAATTTGTTCTGATCGAATGATTTTTGGCTGAGTTATGGCCCTTGAACTTGTATTTTTTGTTCAAACTTTTAGTTGTCTGGACTTTTTTTT
>MJUT01031273.1:271789-285728 GCA_002080005.1 Gigantidas platifrons
GCTATATCTAGATGAGTTACAGTTTAAGTTCGAATTTCGTTCTGGTCGAATGATTTTTAGTTGAGTTATGGCCCTTGAACTTGTATATTTTGTTCTCTATTTTAAGTTGTCCGGATTTTTTTTACATCCTTCGAGATATTGACTTAATTTAAAATCTAGTCACTGCAAGGTGATTCTAATATTTTGGGTCCTCTGATTTTTGTGGCTGGTAGGGGACAATGTATTGCTATGTGCAATACTCTCAGAATTCTTGTTTTGATTTTCTATTGGTTTTGTTTTTTTGGGCAGTTTAAGCAGACAGAATATTGTTTAAAAGGATTCTTTGTCTTATTTATTTAGGTTAAAAATGTTCAGAATTCTTTTATGCCCCCGCGACGAAGAGTAGGGGGGCATATTAATTTACCCCTGTCCGTCCGTTTGTCCATCCAGATATAGATACATGGTTTGTTCGACCATCTCTTCCAGCTTTGGAGCTACAGCTTTAATATTTTGTAGGATGTTTATACACATAATGGAGGTGTGCATGTCCACAAGATTTTGATTTTCTTCAAATATTCTCAAAATGACAGGTAGTTGGACTTGGTCATTTTGTTCATCTGTCCGGATATAGATACATGGTTTGTCCGGCTATCTCCTACAGTTTTGGAGCTACAACTTTAATATTTTGTATGATGTTTATACACATAATGGAGGTGTGCATGTCCACAGGATTTTGATTTTCATCAAATATTCTGAAAATGACAGGTAGTTTGACTTCATTTCCTTCTTACTAGCTACATAATGGAAACATGGTTTGTATGGCTCCTACTACAGTTTTTGACTTGTTTATAATTTCTTATGGTCAGGCGGGGGCATCATTTGTGTCTTACAGACACACTTCATTTTTAAGAAATCACTCCTAACAAAACAACTTTGTCCATAATTATCAAGTGTGGGGGCATACTTCTTTTCTAGTTTTATATGATTTTGATTTTGACCAATTTTGTCAAAATCAAGAATATTTCCTTGTTAAATTATATTTTGTGTTTGTGTGTGTTTAAGCAGACAGAATATTGTTTAAAAAGGATTCTTTGTCTTATTTATTTAGGTTAAAAATGTTCAGAATTTTTTTTTTATATGATTTTGATATTGACCAATTTTGTCAAAATCAAGAATATTTCCTTATTAAATGATATTTTGTGTTTGTGTGTGTTTTATCAAAAGACTAACCTATTTTACATAATTTACTAATATACAGTGAAACCTGTTTAAACCAAGTCCTGAATAAAACAGAATATTGTAAAGACCCAACTATAAATAAATTCCCAATGTTGGATCTTCTTTGTCAATTTAACCTGTTTAAACTGAACACCTGTCCATTCTGAACACAAAAGTTGGTCTGAGGTCATTATGTTTTAGACAGGTTTCTCTGTACATGAGCAAGCATTATTTAGGGAACAGTAGTAGGTTGATGTCAATTTGACATGTATTTTTATTATTATTTTATTTTCCTGGTTTTGGTAAGAAATTCGGCCATTTTATGTAAGATCTATTATTGTGACACTGAAATTAGTACAAAAGATCACACACACACAACATTTATTTATTATAATGTTTAGTACTGTATGTCCTTTTATAAATATCATTGTTGATATATCCTCATTGACCATTTGCACGTTTCTAAAATCCTATGTTTTTATACATTTATATAGGAGTTATTTTCCTTTAAGGGCAAAAGGTCTCATTTCATGCAAAGTTCAATGAAAATAACATATTTTATTCCCATAATCTGTTTAAATTTTAATGTTATAGCAACTTGTGAATTTTTCTGAAAAATATTTCACACAAACAATTTGCAGGGGGCAGGCGAGACATAAATCTGTCTACACTTGTTACAAGTATTGTCATGAACTATTTTATGAGTTGTTATAAAAATGTATTTTTGATAGTAGAGGTAACTGTAATAGCTTTAAATGTTTTGGAATGTTTGTAAATATTTTGTGTTCAAAATGATCTTATACAGTCAACACCAAGCATGAGTTACATATGTTAGCTATTGTAGGATGCACAAACTTTTTAATTTTTAAGTTCACCTGGCTATAGATCTAATGAGCTTTTTCTAGCACTTGAAGTCCATCGTCCATCATACACCATAGTTATTTTTTTTCACATTTGAATCTTCTGCTGCAAAATTGATCAACCAAATGGAACCAAATTTATCAAGGATAATTATTAGTAAGAGGAGATATTTATTTTTGTATGTGAAGTTGATCCGTCATGGGGAGGGGCTAGTAGGGGCCATAAAGGGGTAAATTAGGTATATCTTAAAATGTGTTTTTCTGAAGGATTATAAGTAGAAGTGCCAAAACATACAGACAATACAATCTTGCGTGTCAGATCATTGATGTGTGTACATGTGAACTTCTAGTTTCAACTGTAGATTTGTTGTTAATGTGTTACTTTTAAGGGATAATAAAACTGACTAGGATGTAAGAAATAGGATTTCAAGGTCCAAAATAACAGATTTTATATTAGTGTATATAATATATTGTAGTAATTATTTTTAATTTCAATTCAATGAATTTTCAGTTTTAGCATTGCAATTTTCTTCAAGATGGTCCCCTAAATTATTAATTAATAATTCTAATATGGCCTCCTTTATTGGCTTTATGAACAATGCTATGCTAAAATTCCTGATATATTTTAATTCGTACATAATAATAATAATAATATCCTTTATTCAAAGAGGGTAACACAATCTACCGCTCACGATAAAATACTAATATCCAGCCAACCCATGTTATACTTCCAACAGATTATGGCTTCCATGACTTATTTCCAACCCATGTTAAAACTTCCAACAAATTATGACTTCCATGAATTATTTAATTACTATTTTTAGGGTTTAATGGAGGAAAACAAAGTCCAGATAACAGTGATCAACCCGAAGGCCATTACTATGGGTCAGTTATATGGTCAGTTTGACCCAGTATCTCATGAATGGTCAGATGGTATCTTGGCTGTTTCTTACAGAGCTTTTGCCACATCTACGGTAAGTATATTAACCTATATATGGACCAAATTGTAGTTCATGTACTTATGCTTTCACCTAAGACTGTTATATTGTATCTTGGGATCAATTCATATTTTTTTAATTGTCTCATCTAATCTTTCAAAAAGTTTTTCAGAAAATATCAACTCCTTGTTGAAAAATATTCTGTCAATTGCATACAAATGACTAAAGATGGTATTGACAATTAAATTTTGGTTCAAAGTTGACTTGTTTCATTATTGTGTCTTTCGATGGCCTTCTATCAAATATTTAGATAATGGTTGAGGTCATTAACTCTCTTTAATAGAATTAATATTATACATAGGACAACTTCTGGGTCACGGAGATTAAATATGATATGTATAATGTTCAAGATTATGTAAAAATGTCAACATTTTGTGCTACAGTTAAATGATCATTTCCAAATAAAATAAATTGTTGATTTTAGATGGCACTGTTTTATTAATTTATTATATGTTATTTTTACAGACACCAGATCGTAAATGGTTGATTTTTGATGGCCCTGTTGATGCTATATGGATTGAAAACATGAACACTGTATTGGATGACAACAAAAAACTTTGTCTCATGAGTGGTGAAATTATCCAGCTTGCAAACACTACTAATTTAATGTTTGAGCCCATGGACTTAGAAGTAGCTTCACCTGCCACTGTATCAAGATGTGGCATGATTTATATGGAGCCACAGACTTTGGGCTGGCGGCCAATCGTTAAATCATGGTTGAATGACATGCCAAAGTCTTTGTCGGAGATGCATAGGTCTACTATCAATGATATGTTTGAAAGATTTGTTGATGCCGGTTTACAGCTGATCAGAAAAGGAGGTATCAGGGTAAGTTTAATTAATGGAACAGCAAACTCTCTGACCAATCAAAACCAAGGGCATAAATATTGTATACATTATAGAAACATTAAAATATAAGTTCTAATTTTTACATATTTTAAACAGTGATTTTTTTCAGCAATATATTTTACAGAGGGTATTTACTTTGTGTAATCAAATCATTCCACTAGATATCTGAAGCTAGGCAATGCTGATATAAAGCACCAATAAAAACCTTCACAGATTCACTTCCACTTAAAAAGAACCCACACTACCACAAAAATGAATAACAACATAAACATGGAAAGTACAGTAGCAGGGTCAGTGGATGCTTGGATAATGTAGTTAACAAGGATAGCTATATGTTCCAAATAGAAATACACTTCACGTTTGTATTGTTCTTGACATTGGGTTTTACTTTATGAATTTAGGAATTGTCACCAACCACAGACACAGCCCTAGTGAAAGGTCTAATGAATTTAATGGATACATTGATGGACGAATTCCAAGATGAGACCAAAATTGCTCAAATGGAAGAGAGAGAAATTATGTCTTGGCTAGAGGTAAATATTATATCTGAATGTTACATTTGAAAGTGTAGTAATATTTTCTATCCAATCAAAATGAGTGTTACATTTGAATTTGGTGTAATATAATTTATCCAATCAGATTGAATGTTACTTTTTGAATTTGTAGCAATTTACTTAATTTAACCAATCAGAATATATATTATATTTGAATTTGTAGTAATCAGACATGATTTTCGTCCGCTTTAAAGCGGAATTCCGCTTTTTTTCCCCGGATTATACCGTTTTACCATTACGATTCCTTTTTTATAGTATATTCAATACTTCTGATTTTGCCAATTTCCGCTTTTTTGTTGTCCTCGTAAAATCATGTCTGAGTAATATAATTTGTCCAATCAGAATGAATGTTACAATTTGAAATTTTAGTAATATAATTTAACCAATCAGAATAAATTTTGCAACTTACGCTGAAGAAATATCATCAATCATTTTAGTCAGGAGTTTTAAATCTGTGGATTAAAGAAAATTCTATTTTTAACATATTATTTTTTTACTTTACAGAGTATTTTCTTCTTTGCTTTTACGTGGTCAGTTGGAGCCAGCTGTTCAGATGATGGAAGAATCAAGTTTGACAAACTTCTCAGAGAACTTATTTCAGTGAGTACATGAAAAATATTATGGAACGGACTCAAATTTCTATCTTCTAAAGCAACAAATTATATTTAAAAAAAAAAAACATGATTTTCTGTATACGTGTGTTTACACATACCTTTCAATTGATTTGATTTCTGTGGGTTGAACCTGAGTAAATTATCCATGATCTAGGGAAATACTATTACTCATAAGGTCTCTGTTGTCACCCATTTTGTAAACATCACCTAATTTCAGTCTGAAATTATCATGATGTAGAAATACTTATTCTGTATATTTTCACATCTGATTTACTCATTATACCAAGATGTGCCCTGTTCTCTATGAATGTTTCAAATGTCCCTACATTTGCATAGTGCCAACATTTTTGTGTTTATCCAGATATAAATATAAGTTGTTACATGTTCAAAATTGACAGCATTTTTATTTTAGATTACACCTGTTACTGTATGTACTTATGTATAGTGAAACCTGTCTAAACTGAACCCCCTTGGGACTAGCTCTTTTGTTCAGTATAGACAGGTGTGCAGTTTAAATTGGGTAAATTAACAAAAATGTCCTACATAAGGAGTTTAATAAAAGTTTGATATACAGGCTTCTGATGTATTTAGGGTTTGATTTAGACAAGTTTCATTCAATTACCCTATGTTCAAATGAGCACATGGACAACATGCAAATGCATAACTTCAAATATCACATTTATCTGAACAGACTAAATTACATGGCATTAAATGTTGGTTAAATATCAATATACAGTCAAATCTGCCATTCAAGGGAACCTGAAAATGTGGCCTTTATGAGCAGTTTCACTTTATATACAGGTTAAAATTATATGCACTATTCCTTAATTGGAAAAATTAGACTGTCCTTTATAGACAGTGATTTGTTATATTGAGGTGCCCTTTAAGGCAGGTTTGACTACCGTCTTTTTGTGTCTATTAAACGCACTGGTGCATAGAACGCACCCCCTTTCCTCCCCAAAAAATCTGGGAAAATTCTAGTTCCTATCTATAGAATGCAGGAAATTCAGTAAAAAATTCACGGCAGAAATCCTCGTTCAAACGGCAAAATACTGCTTACCACAGATCACGTATTTGTTAATCCATGTATTTTTGATAAATTTTAGACAGGGAAATGTTAAATTAGTTTTGTTAAAAGAGTTTAAACCAATTATTCTACATTTTGCAAGCGAAAATTAGCTGTTTTGTGAATGCAGGAAGTTTATCGGTAATGTTTAATTTGAAAACAAGTTCAAAACGGCAATGAAAATGATACGGATGGAGCAGTTGATTTTTTTGTCGTTCTTGACATGAATTATGGTTGTTTTAAATAATAAATATGTAGATATGTTTAATCTTTAATCAGTATTAATTCATCAAATAATGAACCGTTCATGTGGGTCAAGCTTGAAATAGGAAGTAATTACGATCGATTCAAAGAAAGTGAAAACAATACAAAAGTAATAACATTAATTAAGACCTGATCAAAGAGATTATAATTTCTTTTGAAATGTACTCATATTGTGACACTGCTACAATATATTATATAATATTGACAGGTGTCCCAGTAAGTTCAATTATCTTTTCACACCTTGTTATACAATATACTGTCCTTGACCTTGTCAACTGCTGAAGTGCTGTGAAAATCGATAATTCAAACAAAGGTTCAATACCCAAACACAGGTAATTTCACCACAGGAAAAAATAGATTGAAAAAAAGTAAAATATCACACCTCTGATAGCAAACATTTGACAGTTATTCCTGCATTCGTATGGACAATTAGTTCCGAACAACGACACCAATGTACATGTATGATTATTGACAAACATCGAGAATATGTACATACCTTTCAAAAAGGCAATGAAAAAGCAATAAATATAATTTTTATACAATTTTATTTTAAATAACACATATATAATGAACACAATTAATGTTATTTGAACAATAATTCACCGATCATTGGGAATATTGCCGTCCGTGAACTCGAAGCTATGCTACCGGCAACTATGTGCGTGACCTGAAAAAAAGTGTCTGATACTTGCTCCTATGCATAAAACGCACCCCACCTACAAATTATCCTTTTAAAGCTTAAGACCGCGTTCTATACGTACCTAAAAACGGTACATGAATTTCTTTAAAATTATACATATATTTTTTTTTTTTTTTTTCTATCTTTTAGATTTTTGTTTTAGTGGGAAATATTTAATATGTGTTTAGCCAAAATCTTGTTGAAATCAGTAAGATGTACTTACATGTATTGTAGTAATACAAGTATTTCTAATTATATTTTGTATTTTTTTTTTATTAATAGGGTGGTATGTCAGAAGATACAAGAGTGAAATTAAGTTTAGCAGAATTGGTAGAACCCCCAATGAAACCATATCTAAACCCATTCCCACCTAAAGGCAAAATCTATGACTACAGATTTTTGAAAGAGGTAAGAATTTTATGTTTGTAAGTTATGTTGGTTTTTAATAGGTACTGCATACAGTATAAGTGGTTATTTTATGTTTGTAAGTTATGTTGGTAAAGTAGATTAATTTCTTGGTCTATGCATATTATGGAAAGGTTTTAATTTGCATTTATTAAAGGATCCATCACCGATATATGGCTGCCATCATTAATATTGATATCTGTTGGAAATGTTAATCATGTTTTTCTCAAAAAGCAATGAACTATGTATATACCCTAACTGACCCACCTATTATAAAGGGGATAAGGGTTATGATGTTTAACACCACTTTCAACATATTTCATTTATATCGTGGCTGTGTTTTATTTGTGTAGGAAAAAACTGGAGTATCCCGAGAAAACTACTGACCTGCTACAAGTCACTGACAAACTTTATCACATAATGTTGTACTGTATTGTAAATTTCTGCAGTCTAATACATGGCCTTTAATGGTGATAACAGCCACCATGAAGACTTATTAAATTTAAAAGATACAAATAATACTACTTTAAATTACAATGTATAACAATTTCATGTTTGTTTTTAGGGAGCAGGAAGATGGATCTCATGGGCAGAGGAAATCAAAGATAGTCCTCCCATATCTAAGGATGCCTCTTTCAATGAGATTATTGTACCAACCGTGGACACAGTACGTTATACAGCTCTGATGACAATGTTGGTATCTCACGAGAAACCTTGCCTGTTTGTAGGACCAACTGGTACTGGCAAGAGTGTTTATATCACAGTGAGTAATACAGGAACAAGGAAAGTGTTTGTCTTTTTTTTACATTCCATTTTTTTTAATGCAGAGTTATATTTCCAAATAGAGGATTACTTCCTCTTAACAGGGATTACTTCCCCTTAACAGCAAGTCTCAGTATTCTTGTGTATTGTCATGTTGTGACTTCTCTCCAGTTTATATTGATAGAGTTCCAGTGAGAACTTTTTTGCATTTTGTAGGCACAAAAGAGTGAAAATAAATCAGATTTTAACCCACCCATATTTGATTCCAATTATATTATTGGACATATTCCCACAAACCCACAGTCTGTGCCAAAAACATTTTGACAAACTAACCCCAACCACATTTTAGAAGAATTTTTTCTAGTTGATTAAGCAAATTTTATGTAATTATACCCCCTGCAACAAAGTTGTAGGGGGGTATACTGGTTTCACCATGTCCGTCTGTAGACAAATCCTATGTCGTACGATAACTTTAGTTGTGTTTCTTAGAATTCTTAAAATTTATCAACTGTTTACCGGTGAAGAGAGGAGGATCCTTCACTTTTGCTGTTCCAGAGTTATTGGACTTTATATGACGGAAAATAGGATGTTTACCCTATGTCGTATGATAACTTGAGTAGTGTTTCTCAGAATGTTTTGAAATTTTATCAGCAGCTTACCAGTGCTGAGAGGAGGATCCCTTTCATTTTTGACGATTTTCACTTTTGCCGTTCTAGGGTTATTGGACTTGAAATGACGGAAAATAGGATTTTTACCCTATGTCGTATGATAACTTGAGTAATGTTTCTCAGAATGTTTTGAAATTTTATCAGCAGCTTACCGGTGAAGATTGGCTGGGTAATAGAGGAGAGTCCCTTTCATTTTTAGTCGGAACAATCATGTTTTGGTTATGGAAATATGTTGGACAGATGTGGGGAGCAGGGGGTATATATTAGTGAGCTGTGCTCACAGTAATACTAGTTTTTTCTAGTCTGAACCAATTTTTACTAGACTGGGGAATAGGGCTAGTGGTTTTTGGCACAGACTGAACCCAAAGGTTTTATGTTCGACTGTGGGAGACTTACAATCAGAAAACTAACATTGTATCTACTAAGCATTAAATTTTCACTTTCTTTTTTCTTTAGGATTTCTTGTTGTACAAATTAGATAAAGAGAGATACAAGCCAAATGTTGTCAACTTCTCAGCACAAACATCAGCTAACATGACACAGAATATCATCATGTCTAAGTTAGACAAGAGAAGAAAGGGAGTTTATGGTCCACCTATGGGGAAGAAATCAGTAAGTATGAAGGGAGACAACTTGTATATTAAAAAATTATTACCTTTCTTGTCTGTGCTTTTTCAATAAACTCGTGTTAGTTGAATGGAGGAATTAAAAAATGAGATAGTTTCCGGTCCACCTATGGGAAAGAAATCAGTAAGTATGAAGGGAGAAACTTGTATATTAAAGATTATTACCTCCCTTGTTTGTGCTTTTTCAATAAACTTGTGAAGAGGAATCATGTCTACTTTAGAGTTTACAGTCCACCTACGGGAAAGAAATCAGTAGGTATCAAGGGAGGCAACCTGTAACAGACCTATTTACTACGCTTTTTTACAGTAAATTACGCCCTACGTTTGAATCTGACTATTCTACGCTTGAACAAACATCGTTTTTTCAAAATTCGTTTGTACCACAGAATCCGTAATATTGAATTAACCCGGTAGTCTGCATCATTAAGTGCTTTAAATAACGTAACCGACAAGCAATGTAAAGCGTGTTTGCGACCGTGATCTGAATGTAAAAAAAAATGGCCAAGCGAGATGGCAAACGGGATTTGAACAACAATGATGATGAAGGTCCTATGCCAAAAAAAATCTTGCCAATGGTTTAAGGACAGCTATCAAGACACATGGAACATTATTTGTGCATCAAAGAAAGGGGAAACTTTCTTTCACTGCACTGTCTGTGCCATTGACATTGCATGTGCTCACGGAGGCAAAAGTTATGTTCGTCGTCATGTTGGAACCAAAAACCACATTGACCTAGCAAAAGTAAAGCAGAACTGTCATTCTATGAAGACCTTTATAAGCAGTCCAAACATGGCTAACAGCAAGATCGACCTACGGAAAGCAGTAACGAAATAGGAAACGATAATTTCCGAAGACTACTCTCAACATTGCCAAACTACGCTGAGCTGGAGCAAATACTACTCTTTAGTGTCAATTGGGGTAAACATGTCTGTTGTAATATTAAAAATGATTACCTCCCTTGTTTGTGCTTTTTCAATAAACTTGTGAAAAGGAATCATGTCTAAGTTAGAGAGTTTACGGTCCACCTATGGGAAAGAAATCTGTAATTATTACCTCCCTTATATTGGTCTGTTCTTTTTCAATAAATTTGTGCTAGTTGAATGAATGAATTAAAAATAAGATTATTTTCAGTACTTTAAAATTATATATATTTTGACAATACTAATACAATTTATAAGTAAAAACCTGACTTATTAGGAGATATAAAAATATGCAATGGATATATAAATATTGATTGTATTGTTGTCCGATGAATTATATAAAATAAACTAAGCTAAAAGCTAAAACAAAAGGGATACATTACAGTAGTCTCCCTATTTTATTACCACTATTTCTGCAATGAAAAAGTTGTCTTGTTAGAGGAGAACAATTTAGTAGTATTTTACAATCTCTGGGAATTTGAAAGGGATGACCTTTGGTTTGAGGGAGAGGGATTACTGTATAGCTTTGAGTTATTTTAGGAAACGACAAAATTAGATTTTGAGATTACAAGGTTGGACTTGACCTCAATATTTCAATTATCACACACAGATATCCTTACCACTTACTTAGATGACTCACCAAAATTTACAGAAATGTCTTCTGGACTTGTCAAAATAAATTGCTGCAAGTATATCCCAGACACAGTAATAAATTGCTGCAAGTATATCCCAGACACAGTAATAAATTGCTGCAAGTATATCCCAGACACAGTTGTTCTAGTTTTCTTAAATGAATCATTTCAATTTGGAATTTTAGATTGTTTTTGTTGATGACTTGAACATGCCAATGAGGGAACAGTTTGGAGCCCAGCCTCCAATTGAGTTATTGAGACAGTGGTTGGATCATTGGAACTGGTACGATCTGAAAGAGGTCACACCCATCAAATTGATTGACATTCAGCTCATGGCTGCCATGGGACCACCAGGTAAGATATTGTTATTGAGTGATTATTGTTTAATGCCACATGAACAATTTTTCAGCTATTTCATGCCAAGAATAAGTTGCATTCGATGAAATGATGATGATGTACACTTTGTACTATATCAACATGCTTAATTGGATCTTTATGGTGCTAGCCTATTGTAAAACAGTTTGTGGGTAGACATGTTGCTCAACTCATACAAAATTATTCTGATTTCGACTCACCAGTCTTTAATCTTACTTTTGAAAGCTTCATTCTTAATGTTGAAGCAGCAAATACCAATCTGTGTTTAATACTTACTTTATTATAAATAGTTATGAAAACAAAGTATAAATGGTGATGGTTAACTATTTCCCCAATACCAACAACATGAACAATCATATCTCACCTTAACTCACTGAACATAAAAAAAAAGTTGTAAATCCGAGTCCTGGTTTGGGACAGGCACAAAAATATGGATGGGTTAAACTGGTTAATGGGATATCGACTCTCCTCTTGATAATTGAGTTTCTCATACATATTACAGTCTTCACACTAACTCACTTGCTCAAAGCCCGGTACAAGTAAAACTGGAATCGGACAAGTGAAAATTATGAAAGAATTTGTTTGAATAGATAGATAATTTTCTAAATTTGGCTTTCAGGCAAGTAGATGGAAAAAATTAAGTCAAAGACTGATTTTACTGTGCATCAATTATTATAATACTTTCTTTGTGTTTCAGGTGGTGGCAGAAATCCAGTTACACCACGCTTCCTCAGTCATTTTAATACTATTTCTATTAATGAGTTTGATGATGACAGCATGATAACCATCTTCAGAAAGATTTTGGATTGGCACATTTCAGCCAGGTTTGTAGATATTTTTTTTATATCTATCAAATTTATTGTCATAAAAATAAAATTAAAAACAAACAAAAATACCACACTGTGGGAACAGTTCCAAAATCTAATCACAAAATCGTAGAAAGAGGCAAAATCGATGCTACTAACACACAAATACATGATGCTCATTTTCCTGGCTTGATATAGACACTTCAATAAAAAGTGGCAGGGCTAGACTGGTTTTATGGGCCCAAACCTCCCCTGTTAGTGAAATGATACGGTCCTCATCGTGAGAACTGCTTGTCAAAAAATTGTTTCAGTTTTGAAAAGAAAACATCATTTTATTTTTCTGCAAATCTGCAAATCATCTTGTCATTTTCTAATATAATCTAGTAAAAAAATACAGAAACTAGAATTTTGATTGGCTAATAGCTGCCTTATAGCAATTAATATATGACTTCGTTTTTATCCGACCCTTTGAATGCAAAATCCATAATGATCATCTCTTTCAATAAAAACAGCAGACAACTTTTCCCTGTAGCACCTGCTACAAATGATAAATTATAGCGCAGTGTATTTTACAGTTTGTGTATGTATTCCAGATCATAATTTCTATTACAAAATCATTCAGCATTTTAAATTTTGATGTCTATTTTTAGATTTATTACTTGTGAAGTGTAAGAAATATTGAAGATCGTTGATTTTTTATGTTTGTTACTTTTATTGCAGTTGATTCTATATTTAGATGTAATAATTAAATTAGATTATCTGTGAAATGCCACATGATAAATTTAATGGAGTAGAAAAAAAAGTGTTTTTAATTTTTTTTTTTAATATTGTCTTTCTGTTTATGTAATAAAAAACATGTTCAAAATTATGAAGGTTTTTTTGAGATTTTTTTTTTGGAGCTATACAACTAGAATGACAAGTTTTGAATATATACTTGACATTTAGATAGGAATTAACTGACAAGTTTTGAATATATACTTGACATTTAGATAGGAATTAACTGACAAGTTTTAATATATACTTGACATTTAGATAGGAATTAACTGACAAGTTTTAATATATACTTGACATTTAGATAGGTATTAACTGCAATCTTGTTTATTGTTGATTAGTTCTCTTCTTTTTAGCTCACCTGACCCAAAGGGTCATGTGAGCTATTGCCATCACTTTTCGTCCGTCGTCTGTCGTCCGTCGTCCGTCCGTCAACATTTCACATTTTAATCTTCTCCTCAGAAACTACTGTGCCAATTGCAACCAAACTTTGGTGGAATGGTCCTTGGATGGCCCCCTTCCAAAATTGTGTCCGGTGTTCCCGACTTCAAACCAAGATGGCCGCCAAGCTAAAAATAGAAAAAAGGGGGGATGAAATTTCAATTGTCTATTGCTGCTTAAGTATAAGTTAAAATGAGCTCAAATTTCAACTGCAGCTACATGGCAATGTGTAGTTTAACATATATTATGGGTTTTTCTGTGCAATATTTCTTTCAGCCGATTTCTACCGATTATCCAAATTACATTTTGTCCTTTATTTCAAAAACTATGAGAGATAGATGTTAAATTCAAGCTGCATACATGTTCAGCATGTCAAGATCTACCTACCCTGCAATTTTGAAGTAAATTTGATTACCCATCTTGGAGTTATTGCCCTTTTTTCATCAAATTTT
>MJUT01031273.1:307917-329178 GCA_002080005.1 Gigantidas platifrons
AGTCAGATTGAAACTAGGTTTGGTATGTAAGTGTATCTCATGAATATCTAGGTCAAGTTCGATAATGATGATTTTTCGACAAATCTAACCAGAGTTACTCCCCTTTTTTTACTTCAAAATGGTCCTTGGATGGTCCCCTTTCAGAATTATGAGTGATACAGGCTCCCCTGACCCTCTAGTTTACAGTAGTTTCAAAATTTAATCTTACGATGTAACCTTGGCGTCAGGGGACCAGTGGCCAACAGCCTTTTATTTTGTGTATATTATAGTGTAAGTGAATATATGGATAATATTCCATCTGAAACTGAAAAATTAAAAACCCAAAAGGTATTGAACAGTATTTTTATGGTTGTTCTTCATCTTACACAATATATAGATACCCCACAACTGGTCAAGAGTTTTTCTGAGCAACCAGCAAAGATGTATATTGTACACAACTGATTATTGATATAAATTTCTATATTTAATGTTATTTTGTACATTCATTAATACCAAAAATGAAGAATAGAACCAAAGAAAGGAGACTGGGAAGTGGGTCATCATGACCATGATAATATTGTGATTGGCTTTACATCTACTCATCTAATTATCCAGTACTTATCACATCTAAACCTGTCATTTAAACTCCCACATGTTTTAGGGTGTACTCAACTGCTGCACATTGTAAGGTGAACTTGTTACAAATGTTATGAGATAAAAATGTTCATGGACTTACAGAAGTTTGTTGGTTTTTTCCACCAATAAAAATGATTGTTTCGATATAACTGAAATATTGTTGAAAGTAGCATTAAACACCATAACACTAACCCCTATTTATGAACTAATGTAAAAATATTTATAAATATTGTAATTGTTAATAATTTATTGTTGTTTTTATTAGACAATTGAAGGAGATTGAAGACAAGATTCTTGAAGTTTTGTCAACATCAGAAGGCAACATTTTAGAAGATGAGACAGCCATCAAAGTCCTGTCTTCATCTAAAATTCTATCAAACGAGATCTCAGAGAAACAGGTAATTATTACAGAAAATTTTGTATAAAATTAGTGTTGGGGTGGTGGCTGGGAGATTTAAGTATTTGTCAATGAGTAATAATTTTTTATGCCGCTACTGTTTGTGGTTTTTGCAATATTTTTATTCACTGCCGATATGCAACTCAGGTTTTAAGTTTTACCCATCTCCGTACATCAATTCGTAGGTTGGTCCTTGATTTTGTTTCCGCTGTGTAACTTAAGTTCCCCTGAAGCAAATAATTTGAAATTTATACAAAGACCCCTGTATGCTTGAACAGGAAGCAGGAGCATGTGTGTCCTGTCCTATGGACAGGGATGATTTTTTTCAGTTATTTAACTGATCTCTGCTATTTTTTTCTGTGAAGAAAAGACTGAAAGTTGTAGGAAACTGTCAGAACAGCTCAGAAATTACCTTTTTGAAAGGGGATGTAGATGGTTTCAGTTATTTTATTTTTTAACCACAACCATCCTTATATGGACTCATTATTCCATATTTTGTTATGTTTTAACACTCTTTTTCATTTGTTATTTATAGGCTAATGCGGAAGAAACAGAACTGAAGATTGATGAAGCTCGTATGGGATACACACCGATTGCAGTGCATTCTACTATCCTGTTTTTCTCCATTGCTGATTTGGCTAACATTGAACCTATGTACCAGTATTCTTTGACCTGGTTCATTAATCTGTTTGTGCTGTCTATAGACAATGCAGAAAAGTCAGACAATTTAGAAGTGCGTTTGAAAAACTTGTACGACCACTTTACTTATTCCCTGTACTGTAACATCTGTAGATCACTGTTTGAGAAGGACAAGGTGAGCTTAATTTATATATTTATGATTGATTATTAATTGGTGTTTAATGGCAACTTTAGGAATATTTCAGCTATATTGTGGCATATTTATTTATGTATATATGTCTTACTGAATTTAAATTGGATATGAATCCATCTTTGATTGGTTGGTAATTATGTCTCCCCTTCGAACGAAGGGAGACATATTGTTTTAGTCTGATTTTTTCTTCCGCTTCTGCTTCTTCTCAGCGAAGCTTGTCTGGGCCATAACAATTTTGTCTTTCGAGATAGGTCAATAATATTTGGTATGTGCGTGCATGACCATAAGGCGGTGTGTCGCATACCATAATGACCTTCATGGGACCTTGACCTTTGACCTCAAGGTCAAATAATTGTTTTTAAATAGTATTTTCTTGTCCAGACCATAACATTTTTGTCTTTCGAGATAGGTAAATGATATTTGGTATGTGGGTGCATGACCATAAGGCGGTGTGTCGCATACCATAATGACCTTCGTGGGACCTCAAAATGTTTTTTAATTAGTATCATTCAACTCATAATGTGTAACTTATTGTTGTACAGATGGCCGCATTAAGGGGAGACATAAGTTTTAGATATCTAAAACAGTTCTTCCTAGTTTTTTTTCTCTGTTTGTAAAGCCAGATTTGAATTGTCAGTATTTTTTCTTTATGTAAAGCCAGATTTGATTTGTCAGTATTTTTTCTTTATGTAAAGCCAGATTTGATTTGTCAGTGTTCTTATTTCTTTTTGTAAAGCCAGATTTGATTGGTTGGTGTTCTTTCTTTATGTTAAGTGAGATTTTATTTCTTTGAATTTTTTATGTGATTCAAGTTTTATTGGATGATTCATAATGTTAAAATCAGAGTTCAAATTCAAAGAAATGCATTTATCATGTGTTAACCAGAATGCATATACTGACTTTGATTATGGAAATTTATAAATCCAAATGACTCATCAAGCCTGGTGGTTTGTGGTTTTAATTTTTTTAGAAAACTTCTGTGTTATTTGATGTTTACGATGTCATATTATGTTGAAACAATCTTGAAAATTTTAAATATAATGTAATTATTATAGATAGCAATTTTGTATTGAAGTTAAAAAGAGGCACAGAAAGGCAGATCAATTTACATCTAGATTGGGTCAAACCAAGGACTATTAAATTGGTATTTGTTGCTTCTCCCTCTAGTACAAAGTGGACCTCATCATCATCTCATTGAAAAGTAACTTATTCTTACCATGATATAGCTGAAAATTTGCTGCTGAGTTGGTGTTAAACAACAATCACACACTTCATGTAAAATAATTCAATGTTGAAACAATGGATTGACATCATAGTAATGAATTTGTAGCTATAAAATCATCTGTTTTATTTATTTACAGTTATTGTTCTCATTCATCCTTTGCGTCAACATCTTGAAGCACAAAAAGGAGGTTAATGAAGATGAATGGCGTTTCCTGTTGACGGGAGGTATTGGTTTAGATAATCCACATCCTAACCCAGCCACATGGCTGCCGTCTAAATCCTGGGATGAGATCTGTCGTCTAGATGAACTGCCTCAATATAAAGGACTTAGACAGAAATTCCTGACACAAAAGAATGAATGGAGAGAATTGTATGACGATCCTGTAAGTTAGATGTTATTCTTAGAACAAATTTAAAATAACAGATTTTTTTTGTAATCAAATTAAAAATAGATGGGTTTTGTATCCTTCTTGAAAAAAAATATATTATCCAGAATTCCATTAACAAAATCCTGTGTTAGAGGTTATATTACAAAACAACAAATCAGGAACCAGCTTTCAAACTGTGTCAGAGGCCATATTACAAAAAAACAAATCAGCAACTAGCTTCCATCCTGTGTCAGAGTTCATATTACAACCAATCAACAACCAGTTATCATCTTGTGTCAGACATCATATTAGTTTTGACTATTTATTCATAATCTGTGAATTTTTCCGAGTTTATGAATTGGTAGGTACTTTTTTGTATTTATATATATATATATAAGAGAGTTAATAGATTATATTTAATCATTTTCTTGACAAATAGTTTTATTTAACTTTAGGAACCACAAAAAGGAAAATATGCCGGAGATTGGCAGGACAAATTGACACAGTTCCAGAAAATGTTAGTCCTACGTTGTTTACGTCCAGACAAAGTAGTCCCTGGCATAGTAGACTTCGTAACAGAAAAACTTGGCAAGAAGTTCGTAGAGCCTCCACCATTTGATCTTCCCAAGGCCTTTGGAGACAGTAATTGTACAGCACCACTATTGTTTGTGTTATCTCCAGGGTCAGATCCTATGTCTGCTTTGCTCAGATTCGCAGATGATCAGGTTTGTTTCAACACAAATATAATTAACAGGGAATTCTCTAAACCCTAACATGTAATTGGATGATCAGCTTTGTCTTAAAAAACACTCTTGTCTTGAACATTATACATAATATATTTGATACAGGGCCATTGATAGAGTACACAAGGCCAACTGAATGAAAATGATGTAAGGCAACCATTCTTTCCACCAGCCAAAAACTGGTTGTTGTTTTTTTTTATCAATATTGGTGTTATCATGATTCAATTTTAAAGAAAAGGATTTTAATTTTTATTATTGTTGAAAAATTCTGATTTCTGGATCATAGAATTCTCCTTGTTGCTTAATTATAAACCCCCCCCCCCGCAAGCAAAGTTTGGGGGGGTATATAGGAATCACCCTGTCCGTCCATCTATGTACCTTGTAAGCGCAACTCCTCCTAAACGGCTGGATTTTTATGAAACTTTACACACTTGTAGTACACTACCTGCAGATGGGCATGAAGGAATATGGTTGCTGTCCAAAATTTAAAAGGGGAGATAATTCAACTTATACTTTCACGAAAATGGGGGGGGGGGGAGGGGCATGTACCTTGTATGCACAACTCCTACTAAACTGCAAGCGGGGGTATCACTCAGTGAGGTCACTCACAGTTCTAGTTTTATAATCTTCATTAAACTGGATTTATACAATCTATTTTTGTCAATGAATATATTTTTTAAATTATCGATACAATACTAATGGAATGTTAAATTTTTTAAACAAATCCATTAAAAAAAATAATAACTACACTTTGTCTACAGTTAAACCTGTCTTACGTGACCTTCCAAGGGAACATTGAAATAAGGTCACATAAGACAGGTGGTCGCTAAGTACAGGTTTATTTAATATGAAATGCACTGTGAAGAGAAATTAAAATTAAGGTCACATAATACAAATTATTGCTTAATAGAGGTGGTCACTTAAGCACTAAAGGTTTGACTGTATTGTGATAATATCTATATTATGTATGTCAAAATATATGTCTTATATTTTAGGGTTTTGGTGGTGCAAAATTTGACTCGCTCTCATTGGGTCAAGGTCAAGGTCCTATAGCTATGAAGATGATAGAGAAAGGTTTGAAAGAAGGAACTTGGGTTATGTTACAGAATTGTCATTTAGCCCCATCATGGATGCCAACACTAGAAAAGATTTGTGAGGTAAGTCTTATCTGGTATTTGCAGTCCTCAGACCCAAAACCAATAAAACTTTGTTTAGACCAGTAAATTTATCAGTATTTTATTTAGAACTGTATAAAAATTAATTCAAAAATTTTCATTTCAAGGGCTGTATTTGATCATAAGAGGAGTGGGTCTTTGATGCAATGGTTAGTATGCGTGTTGGCCTAGTACAAAGTAGACATCATTACATCTCATTAAAATGTAATTTCTTCTCACCCTGATATAGCAGAAAAATTACTCCCTTAGCATTAAACAACAATCACTCACTCACTCATTCTTTGATTCAGAAATACTTTAAATAGTATTTTGCTAAATATATATATTTCTTTCCTTTTTTTTAGGAATTTAATCCTGAGCAGACTCATCCAGATTTCCGTGTCTGGCTGACCAGTTATCCAACAAGTTTTTTCCCAGTATCCATCTTACAAAATGGTGTCAAGATGACCAATGAGGCACCAAAGGGATTACGTTTCAACCTGCTGAAGTCCTAC
Source organism: Gigantidas platifrons (assembly GCA_002080005.1). Lineage (NCBI taxonomy): Eukaryota > Metazoa > Mollusca > Bivalvia > Mytilida > Modiolidae > Gigantidas > Gigantidas platifrons. The sequence goes on from MJUT01031273.1 coordinate 313,766, forward strand.
ATGACGGATCCTATTTCTGACATAGAATTGTTCAATTCTGTCAAGAACCCAGTAAGTCATAAATTGTGTAATGTTGTTTTCAGGGATTTTTTTTTCTTCAGTTATTTAACTGATTTCAGCTGTTTTCCTCTGGAGAGAAATTGCCAAACGTTGCTGGACACAGTCTGTCAGAACACGTAAAAAATGGACCATTTGAAAGGAGGTGTAGATAGTTTCAGCTATTTTTTTTTTCAATTTATTTATTTTCTAACCAGAATCATCCATGTGTTTTAGTTTAAGAAAAGTTTGAAGATACCAAAGCCGTATGTTGAAGGACAGACAATACAATGACCACAAGAAAAAGATCAAACAATAATCTACAATTATAGGGGTGATTTTTTTATCCCCTCGCCAATGAAGTCTGTCTGTCCTTCCGTAACATCCTTGTGAACACTCTAGAATCAACATTCTTCAATGGATTTTGACCAAACATGGTACATACTTAGTCCTTAAGAGAATCTGGAACACTATCAATTTTCAAGGTCAAAGGTCAAGGTCACCCAGACATGATTTTTGTCTGCTTTAAAGCGGAATTCCGCTTTTTTTTTCCGGATTTTACCGTTTTACCGTTACGATTCCTTTTTTATAGTATATTCAATACTTCCGATTTTGCAGATTTCCGCTTTTTTGTTGTCCTCGTAAAATCAGGTCTGGTCACCGCATCAAATTTTGTACCGCGTAACATCCTTGTGAACACTCTAGAATCAACATCCTTCAATGGATTTTGACCAAGCTTGGTACATACTTAGTCCTTAAGAGAATCTGGAACCCTATTGATTTTCAAATTTTTAGGCGAGGGGATACGCCACGCTTTGCGTTGCCCTTGTTCAATAATTTAACTTATTTCACTATTTTTGTGTGAACAATAATTCAGAAAGTTGCAGGATATGGTCAAAGCAAGTCAAAAATGACCTTTTTGAAAAGGGATGTAGATGGTTTAAGCTATTGTTCAATGATTGTCAGTCATTTTATTTTCTAACAAGAATCAGCCATACACAAAACACTACACAGAAACCTAACGATAGAACAGCATGCACCCACTTAAAACCCAATTTACTTTTTTTTTTTGCAATTTGCATCTCAAGCAATGCAATATTGTCATGAAAAATCCATTCTCAGTGTATATGTATCATTCTGATGCAAAATGCTAAATGTATCATGCTTCTATTTTGTTTAGATAACAGGCAATCAGGTAAAACTGGTCTGAAATCTCAATGTTTAGTATTTGTATTGCTTATTCCATAAACAGCCTTATATAACCCACATTGGTACATTATCCACGCCCTTTTTGCTCCCGAAACTCTCTTTAAGGGTAATTTTTTGCAAATAATACAAGGCTTTTTATGGTAATATGAATACAAACTATTTATATATTACACAGTAGGTCAATATTACATGCACTTGCATGGAATAATATTTACAATGTACAAATGTATATCTATGTATGCACAAATTCTTTTAAAGAGGTTTATGAACAATGTAGACTGTTCATGGGAAACAAGGACAAGACATTTCGAGAATTTTCCAAGACATATTGGGAAATGTATAGCACATATTGGGAATTGTCTAAGATATATTGGGAATTTTCTAGGACAGATTGGGAATATTGTAGGACAGATTGGGAATTATTTAGGACAGATTGGGAATTTTATAGGACATGTTGGGAATTTCATAGGACATATTGGGAATTATTTATGACAGACTGGGAATTTTTTATAAGACATAGTGGGAATTCTATTGAATATATTGGGAGTTATCTAGGGCAGATTGGAAATTTTATTGGACATATTGGGAGTTATCTAGGGCAGATTGGAAATTTTCTAGAACAGATTGAGAATTTTCTAGGAGATTGAGAATTTTCTAGGACAGATTGAGAATTATCTAGGACAGATTGGGAATGTGTGCTATACACAACCCACTATGGTAAAGGTGCTGGGTAAAACTTGTTCTTAGATGACACTGTAGATAGTAGACACTCTATATGTATATGCATGTATGTATAGAAGCTTTAATACTTGGAAAATATATAATATATTTAGAATAACGATACTAAAAGAGGCTGAGAAAGTTGTTATCGTGATAGTATCATAGAGAGACTGATTGGGACAGTCTGTGATAATGTAAGAGACTGATTGGGACAGTCTGTGATAATGTAAGAGACTGATTGGGACAGTCTGTGATAATGTATGTTGAGATTTTAAAACTGACGTTATTGTTTTTATCGGTAACGTCATAATGTGATTGATGTCACACTGACCGATAATTTTGGTACCAGAACCTGTTCATTGATTATGACAATGTCACTCAGTAAGATCAAAGGAAAAATGTCCAAATTACCAGTAAACAATAATGATATACAGATAGTGGATAAAAATATTTGGACGCTTCCAATTTTCCCTGTATATTTCATAAAAAATGCAATTTTTCCAAAAAAAAAACTTCATGAAGTCAATTCATATCTGATTATGATAATTATTTTTAATCAACATAAGAAAAGTTAAATGTAGTTTTACTCTTAAATTTCAAATAATTTAATAAGATCATAATTTTTGAGAATTCTCTTATCCAAACATCTGGGCATTTAATATATGGAGGCAGTGAAATTTGAATTTTATTTATTTGTCCATAGTTTTACTGTGTAAGTGAAATCGGGGAAAGTGTCTTTAAGAAAACTCTGTGTAGAAAACTTCAATGGAATGCTGTAAAAAGTTTATTATCCAAATTTAGTTTAAAAGTAGATATAACATTCGTTTTGCATAAATTCTTGTATGTTGCAGCATTTCTTTTATTATAAGGGAGGTAACTATCAACTGAAATTCCTTTTATATCACAGCATTCCTGGTAGATATCGTTTTAATTTATAGGGGAGATAATTCTAACTTCAATTCATTTATATTACAGCATTGTTGGAAGAAGATGTTGTTTGGTCTCTGTTTCTTCCATGCCATCGTTCAGGAGAGAAGAAAGTTTGGAGCTCTAGGATGGAACATTCCATATGAGTTTAATGAGACTGATCTTCGTATCTCTGTCAGACAGTTAGCCATGTTTATGAATGAATATGATGTAAGTATAAAAACACAATATACTACCATAGTTTGTAGTATATAGTGCTCACCTATTTGTGTATAATGCCCACCCTTTTGCTCATGTCTAGGAGAATGGTATATTCAAGAATTAGGAAAGGTAACTATTTCCTGGAAGATGTTATTTTTGTTTTTGTTTTTTTTTCTCCTCATATCCTTCAAATTTTATTTTATTTATTTCAAATGATTAAAATTTAAAATCGTCATTAAATTTATTCAATTCTTCTTCCCCAGACTGTACAGTATAATGCCTAGATTGTTTCCCCATTGTGTAATGTGCTCAGGAAGTTTGAAAAAAGTATAATATATATATATTTTTTTCTTATTCTTCAAATTTTATTTTATTTATTTCAAATGATAAAATTTTAAGATCTTCATAAATTTACAAATGTATTCATTTTCTCTTCCTTAGACCGTACAGTACGATGCCTTACGTTACCTAACAGGCGAGTGTAACTACGGAGGTCGTGTAACAGATGACTGGGATCGTCGTACTCTACACAGTATCCTGGATAAGTTTTATTGTAACGATATTAATGAAGATGAGAATTATTTCTTTGATGACACCAAACAGTATTTTGCTCCTCCTGATGGCGAGGTGAGTCATATATTTAACATGTTCATTGTCATCTTGTGGCCACTGACAGCGAGGTGAGTCATATATTTAACATGTTCATTGTCATCTTGTGGCCACCGACAATCAGAAGAGGAGGTGTTTTGGTCCCATAAAACTAGTTTATCCCTGTCACTTTTTATTGAAATGCCTGTACCAAGCAGTCATATACAGCCTTTGTCTTAATTGTTTTCACCTACTTTCCCGAAAGTCAAATTTAGAAAAAAAATTATATTTATTCAAACAAATTCTTTCATAATTTTCACTTGTCCAAATCCAGTTTTACTTGTCCCAGACTTGGAGCAAGTGGGTTAGTGCGAAGACTGCGTGTTTATGTGTGTATCCAGTTTGACTTGTCCCAGACTTGGAGCAAGTGGGTTACTGCGAAGACTGCGTGTTTATGTGTGTTATGTAGTATTGATTTTGCCTCTATTTGTATGATTTTTCATTAAGATTTTAGAACTTTTCAAACAGGTTGATATTTTTTGTTTTACATTTTATTTGTTTTAATCACTATTATAATAGTAGTAATATGTGAAGCAAATATGAAAGATTTTCTTCAAAAATTTGTTTTTAAGATATTTAAAAAAAAAAAAAAAAATTTAGATGCAAAAACATGATAGTGTCTTGTTTTTCCCAAGATTTACTAGAAGAGTTGTGTTCATTTGATGGTGTTTAATGCCACTTTCAACAATATTTCAGTGATATCATGGCGGTCAGTTTTATTGGTGTAGAAAACCGGAATACCCGGAGAAAAACACCGAACTGTCTCAAGTCACTGGCAAACTTTATCACATAAAGTTGTATCAAGTTCACCATACTAGAAGGGAAAGGGGTGCAATGCTTCTCTAAATTCTTAAATTCTAAAGGATTGTACAGGATAAATGCGTTACCTAACAGGCAATTGTAAGTACGGAGGCCGTGTAACAGATGCCTGGGATTAAAGTTTGTCATTTACTTGCGGCAGGTGGGTGGTTTTCTACAGATACTACGATTTTCTCCACCAATAAAACTGGCCACTACGATATAACTGAAATGTTGTTGAAAGTGGCGTTAAATAGGATAAGCCTAACCTCTAAGCTCTACACAGTATCATTGATGAAATTTAATTTACTCATTTTGATCAAATTGTAGATGATTGTTCTTTTTCTTTGTAGTATGAATCCTACTTGGAATATATTAGGAATTTACCTTTGACCCCTAAACCTGGAATCTTTGGTATGCATGACAATGCTGATATCACTAAAGACCAAGGAGAAACTAAACTACTGTTTGACAATATTCTTTTGACACAGGTTAGTATGTTAAACAGAAGCGAATTGGGTGTTAAAAATGGCCTGGACATCCATCTTTTATCAGGTCAGACCATTGTGAATTAACATGTTGCTTATCTGAGCAGCCCACCAGGCATTGCCCAATACCCATATAGGCAGTCTGCCTCTGATGTTAAAAAGATGATTCAATTTTTCTATAAGACAATACTAATATTAATTGGTCTCTATGTTGCAGAAGTATGGAATCATAAATTTAGTGTTATCGAATGTCAGTCACATGACAAATCTATTGTTTACATAGGTGAATTATCTCCCTTTTACAGACTGACCAATCTATTGAACTCCTTGTCTGTGGATATAATTGAATTGTCTCCCCTTTTCAGATTGTCCAAAGAAAGATGCAACTTGAAGCTTTAAAGGGGGACAAGTAGTTTCACTGTAGACAAAGCCAATTTTATTTAACAGTCTGAATTGATTGTTTTATGTTTTGAAAAAATATTGTCATCCATATGAATATGAATTAGCTTCTTAAAAACCCTGTAATCCAGGCATACTGTCATATTTTTATATGTTGTGACAGCTGAAATCACCATTATTCACACACAGAGGAACAATTTTTGGGAGACTCACTGTAATGTTTTAAAACGCTATATTTCGAGGATAGTATTAACCCGAATAATCCAGTCGTTATATTCCACTCACTATCGATCGCTTCATTAACGCCTGAATGCATTCACCTGGGAAATCCTTCAACCGGAAGAATTGATAGCCCAGTGAATTATGGGAATTTATTTACTTGAATTACGCGCGAAAAAGAGGTGGAGCTTTTCAATGTTTGTAAACATGTGCGATGGAACGATTAGATACGACATGTGTACATCGTATTCATGTTTTTGACTGAAACAACCTAAAATCTAAATTTAAACGAGTATTTTATCTCGATAGAACTCAAGGCGGCGTCTACTTCCATGTTTGTAAACAATGTATTACTCTAACGGAAGTGCAATTGCGCACACTCAAGAAAAAGAAGCTCGCTGATTGGTCACGTAATTCAGAGAGCACTTGAAGGATTTTTAACAAGAGGCGAGTTCAAGCCCTCGAGGAGCGACAGCGGATAGAGGGCGCTGAATTATTCGAGTTAGGATAGTATAATATTTTAGGAGGCTGTATGTAGTCTTTAACAACACCTTAGTCCAAGCATAGTGAAATATTGTTTAAATTGCTCTAGTCTCTAAACCATAGTGAAATATTGTTTAAAAATGCTATAGTCTCTAAACCACAGTGAAATATTTTTTTATATTGCTATAGTCTCTAAACCACAGTGAAATATTGTTTAAATTGCTATAGTCTCTAAACCACAGTGAAAAATTGTTTAAATTGCTGTAGTCTCTAAACCACCATAGTCCAGACATACCGATATATTAGTATTGCTTATTTAAAATATCAAGATTCATATTTGGGGGGAAAAAGCAGTTTAACATGCTCTTTTAAATGAAATAATTAGATGTCCCAAGTTTTATATTATCATTTTTTTATGCTTTGGACGGCTTGTTTTTGTTCATTTACTAGATGTTAATCCAAACCTATTATGATATTATGTGTGATTGCCTTTGATTGTTTTAACCCTGGTGTGTATAAATACATATGGTACAGTCCTGTTTGGTTATGCTACTTTTACCATGTTTTAACTGTAAATGATCACAGTGTTCGAAATTAACTGGAATTGGCCACTAGACATGTGTTCTGGTTATTAAAAAAATTGACCGGAACTCAAAAAGTTTTGCAGGACCACTGAAGATTGTGAAGCACCCAATAGGCCAGAGTTTTCTGAGAAAACGTGGTTTGAAGCATGCCCCTCCATCAACCCCTATTAAGATAATAATTTTAAAATAAATCCCATGCAATTATTAGTTAAAAGCAACAGAACCAACTTGCTTTACAATTTCTGTTACATGCACATTCAAAGAGAGTAGCATATGATGTTGTCAACATATTGAAAACTGTATTGATCAAATTGGTTAAAACAACATGATCTGAAATAATTGATTAACGGTAAGTATGGTGGAATAAGTTTTTTTGATGTACGGAAAATACACTTAATAAATACAGAATGCGATACAAGCTTTTGTATTTTGGTTTGAGAGTGGATACAGAGGTCTTGCTGAGATTGCTTTGAACCACCCAATTTTCAACAAAATGTGGGCCAGTGGTCTAGTATAATTTCGAATAGGTATCGGTCCTGTATGATTATGTGACAGGAATCGGCATAACTATAATATCGCATATGCAAAATACCTAATAATTGTATACATGTAGTGCATTCCAGAATATTATTGGTCGAACGGTAGCAATGTTAAGCCATGCTATTACTTTGATGGGAGGTAGAATGGAGTCTTGTTGTCATCTCAAACACAATTATTTCAAGTTCTATGATTATTGTTTTATTTGCATAAACAAAAATCTAAACAAATAAAAATCAAGAATTTTGCACAATTTTTTAAGCCAGTTTCACCACAAAAGTTTTTTTAACACCCACAGGACTGTATCATATGTAAAATATTTATTTAAATATATTTGTTTGTTATTATTTGTCCTCAGTTACCATGGGGACTGTCATAATATTAAATGAATTTGGTTTAATACCTGTTTTATTTAGAAATTTTTATATATTTTAACATTTTTTTTGTTTTTCAATTTTATTTTAATTTGCTTGTGCTTCCACTCATGGTGGTTATACATGTGACATTGCCTGTCATTTTGTATGGTAACAGAAAAGGGTAAGCACAGGGTACCAGTTATACTATATTATCCACTGGCTTAGAAACATTATATATTATATATAGCTTAGTTAAAATGTATACTAGCTTGTATTAACGTAGTAATGTTATAGGTGGTGTGTGTTATATGGTGCATTGTGTTATAGTTCACACAGATTCACGTTTAAAGTTAAATAATATTACATTCTCTTCCCCTACCTTTCTGGTGAAGGTCCATATATACTATTTTTTTCTTTTTTTAGACAAAATTAGGTCTTCAACAGTATAATACTATATTCTTTCTTCTATAATAAGTTCCATTTCAATCATGGAGAAATATTTTTATTGAAACTTTATTAATTTGGATATTTTCATACCCAAACACTAAGCAAAATTAGGTCACTGTCAAGGTGCAATAATTTGTTTATTTGCATGCTTCAACAGTAGATATTCATTCTTTTATAGTAAATTACATTTCCATCATAGGAGTTATATTTTTTTATTTGAAACTTCATTGATTTTGATATTTTTATACCTCTTGTCGCTAGGCGTCGAGGAACATTAAGTTTTACCCATGCCCGTACGTCCGTCTGTTTGTAAGTTCCCCTTAAGCAAATCATGCGAAATTTATTCGGGAACTATAAAAGGAAGGTCAAATTTGATTTCAGACTTTGCCCTTTGATTCTCTCTGAAAAATACCTATTTACGTTAGTGAGATAGCAGGGGCTTACGTGTCCTATTTACATTAGTAAGAAGCAGGGGCTAACGTGTCCTATTTATGTTAGTAAGAAAGCAGGGGCTTACGTGTCCTATTTATGTTAGTAAGAAAGCAGGGGCTTATGTGTCCTATTTACGTTAGTAAGAAAGCAGGGGCTTACGTGTCCTATTTACGTTAGTAAGAAAGCAGGGGCTTACATGTCCTATTTACGTTAGTAAGAAAGCAGGGGCTTACATGTCCTATTTACGTTAGTAAGAAAGCAGGGGCTTACGTGTCCTATTTACGTTAGTAAGAAGCAGGGGCTTACATGTCCTATTTATGTTAGTAAGAAAGCAGGGGCTTACGTGTCCTATTTACGTTAGTAAGAAGCAGGGGCTTACGTGTCCTATTTACGTTAGTAAGAAAGCAGGGGCTTACATGTCCTATTTACGTTAGTAAGAAAGCAGGGTCTTACGTGTCCTATTTACGTTAGTAAAAAAGCAGATGCTTACGTGTCCTATTTACGTTAGTAAGAAGCAGGGGCTTACGTGTCCTATTTACATTAGTAAGAAAGCAGGGGCTTACGTGTCCTATTTACGTTAGTAAGAAAGCAGGGGCTTACGTGTCCTATTTACGTTAGTAAGAAGCAGGGGCTTACGTGTCCTATTTACATTAGTAAGAAGCAGGGGCTTACATGTCCTATTTACGTTAGTAAGAAGCAGGGGCTTACGTGTCCTATTTACGTTAGTAAGAAAGCAGGGGCTTACGTGTCCTATTTACGTTAGTAAGAAGCAGGGGCTTACGTGTTACATGGACACATTCTTCCAAGTATTTTATTAATGAATTATATAGTAAAAAGTTCTTCCTGCATGTTTGAGTGATGAACATGGGGTTGTGTGAAGAAATTGTTTCATTTATTCATTTTCAGTGAGAAAGTTACATATATAAATCTTTCCTTTTGCCTCTGAAAGGAAATTTCAGGTAGTATATTGCCAGAGTTTTCTCCCTTTGCTAACGTAGCAGTACAATTTCAATAAGCCAGAGGTTGTAGGATATCTATTATATAAGTGAAAATGGCCAAATCTGATATTAACCAGACTTTTGCATGAAATAAATATCATTATATTATATATAATCTGGAATTTATATTGTATCTTCATATTTATCATAATATTATTATCACTTATACTTTTATTATGATATTCCATTTTTTTTTACTATTTTTATGGTCAGAATTATTATTGCTTTATTTACTGTGAATTAAGTTTTATTCCATGAATACCAATTTTCGTGGTTTTTGTTGGTACATATTACATTATGTACTAAATCACAAATTTCATTGCTCCTTAAGGCATATATAACTAGAAAAGTTATTAGCAAGAAAACCACGAAATAAAAAATTGATACCAATAGAAATAAGTGAAATGACAGTAATTGGAAAAAATACAAGGCGAGAAAGATATACTCAATATATTGAGACAGTGTCCAAATATCCTGCAGTTCAATCTGAAAGTTTTTTTTTTTTTTTTTTCTACAGATCCATTTCAAGCTAATGATTAAAAAAAGAAATAAGGACATGATTCTGAACTTAAATAAAACAAGACCTATATTATTCTTGTGAATTTGTTGTGTATTGTAATTTTACAACTGTTTTATGTTGAGTAGCGTGTCTTGTCGTACATGTGTTTTATTCTATAGAATTAAAGAGACTTTATTTTCTTTCAGCCATCAGGGGTAAATGATAACACCTTTTTTCTTTTTCTTTTTTTTTCTTTTTTAGTATTCAGTTAAGCATTTCAGAATCTTATGGATTGTCAAAAAATTTCTCCTTCTGTACACCAAAATTTGAATTTATGCATTATCTGTTAAGCAAAGCAGAATATGGAATGACCATTACTAGAAATTGACCATCTAACTTATTATTCAGTCATGCAAGCCAGATAATATTTTCATCTTATTTAAAATAAAACTTTTCGGTGTATTATGATATGAAAATCATGTGACAAGGAGCCTGGCCTTACAGCCATTTAACTACCCGGTATGCGTTGCCAGGTAACTCAATTTGTGACAGTAAAACCGGCGATTTGCATTATTTTGTGTACAGAAGTAGATAAAATTCCCAGAATACCTCAGTTTCTGAATTGACGACACGGTTTTGTTATCTTGATTTGTTAAGTTATGTTATTTTATAATGATTGGTGCTGTTTTAGGGAAACAGTGCCGTAAGTTTTATTATGATAAGTTTTTATTGTCACGTTTTGAATGCTATGAAACACACCTTGCTTGATTGATTGATTAATTGTTGTTTAATGTTTAGTCAGCAGTATTTAATAGCTACTGTATATTCGTGACGAGAATTAGTTGACGAACAATAATATAGGTAGCAAAATTTCGACACTTCTTAAATTCACGCAGTTTGTCAGTGACTTGCAGCAGGTTGGCGTTTTCTCCTGGCACTCTGGTTTCCTCCATCAATAAAACTGACTGCCATGATATTACTGAAATATTGTTGAAAGTGGCATTAAACACCATAACCCTAATGCTAAATTCACACATGAATGACCACAATAGATTAATTCTGTGATTCTTTTGAATATCAAATTACTTTCAAATACATAAATTAAAAAAAAACAAGACAAACATAGTTGTCCTATTCCTTCTTCATTTCTGTATATTTTTTTGATATTGTTGAACTTGTTTTCATCTGGACATTAAGCAACAAACAACCAATCAATCAATTAATCAGTCATCATCAAAAAGTGATATGTTATTGCCATGATATAGCTGAAAAACTGTTCCCTTGGCGTTCAACAACAATCGCCCAATCACTCACTCCTAAATCATCTGTTCACATTCATTTTATATGAGGGGGCCCGGGTGGCTCAATGAGTTAGGTCGTTAGATCTAACAGCTCATACAAGCCTATCACCAAAATGGCATGGGTTCGCGCCCAGCTTTGTAAATGACAAAAAGGGTGCATTCGACTCGCAGTCGCAAGTGATTAAGTTTACCAGTTGCTTGCCCAGGGTCGGTGGTTCTCTCCGGGTACTCTGGCTTCCTCCACCACTAAAACTGGTCGCTATGATATAGCTGAAATATTGCTGAAAGTGGCATTAAAACACAAAAAATCAAATCAATCAAATCAAATAATTTTATATGAATAAAGTGGATTAAATGTTAGTTATGTTAATCTCATTGTCGTACATGTAAATACATGTACCCTCATCAATGATTACTTACTCAAAACATATTAAATATTGTAGTTAACCCCTATGTTACAAGTCTTAATAGTTGTTTGAATATGGTAACATTTTGCCATATTACTCCTTTGTCCTATATTTAAGGTATCGAAAATTATGTAATCAATCTTAAGAATACATTTCAGTATCAGATAAAGGATTTGTTTATTGCAATACATGTACATGTATGTTAATTGAACAATCTTCTAATAGTTATTTGAATATTATTTGCCGATTTTTATTAAAATTAATATATAATTAAGTAATTAAATCTTTTTTTTATTTTAATATTTTACATACAAATTTTGCAATAGTCTCATGAACTTTGAGATAACGAGATTCAACTGTAGTTGTAAATTAAATCTTTTTATGTTAAAACTATTAATATTTCGATATTGAAACTCATTATCTTTAATCATTATTTAATTTAGGCAAGAGCATCATCAGGAGGTGGAAAATCAACCGACGAAATTGTTGATGAAGTTGCTGCCGACATATTGTCCAAACTTCCCAACCTGTATGACACGGATGCTGCCCTCCGTAAATATCCAACATCATACAGTCAGAGCATGAACACCGTCCTTGTCCAGGAAATGGTCCGTTTCAACAAGCTGTTAGCCACAGTCAAGACTAGTTTGTCTAACATCAGGAAAGCTATGAAGGTATGTAAAACTTTGATATATATACAGAATAATAGCAGTTTGAAGGTCGAGACAGGCACTATTGCTAGTATCGCAGCAAGTCTGACAGGACGAACTAATAATACTATTGATAATGTATGTCGAGATCTTCAAAACTGGCATTGTTTTTTTTATCTGTGACATCAAAATGTGTTTCAATATCAGTGTCAGTTCTTGTCCATGCGAGTTACGAACTGACCCAATATTTTCGTGGGTCAAGGTCAGTTCAGTGATCCAGACTTTATTAGCGGCACACATCAAAGGGAAAATGTCCAATTTGCTGATAAAACGAAGTACTGAAATGAAAAGAAAAAATATCACCCTGTCGGAACCATTATTTATCGATGATTTGTCTATTTTCCTGGTTGATCAATCTTTTGAATCCTAATGATAAAGACAGTCATAATCCCTTCTGGAGGAGAAGTATTATTTCATCCAGTTCGTTGGTCCATCAGTCACAGATTTTTGTACATGCAACTCCTCATAATATGTTAAATGAGAATTTCTTAAAACATTGCATGCTTGCTTTTTACAATATGGAGAATCACATTATCATTATGGAATTTTGATCAAACCATTTTTGAAGTAGTTATTGCTCTTTTTGCTTAGAATATTTCATCAAAATAGTTGATGAAGACACATGAGGTTTTTTTCTTCGAAAACAAGCGTTATTTTACATTTTATTTCAATGTTTGTAAACTAAGTGGGATTTTTTTTTCTGTCTAAAACAACCGTTATTTTACATTTTATTTCAATGTTTGCACTGCAGATTAATCGTTGAGTCAATTACGACATGCATACTATTGATGTCATATTTAACATTTTTTTTATGGACATTTGATTTTCAGGGATTAGTGGTAATGTCTGCAGAATTGGAGGAGGTCGTCCTGAGTATACTGAAGGGTAAAATCCCTGGGATGTGGATGAAGAAGTCTTACCCCTCACTTAAACCACTGGGAAGTTATGTAAATGATTTCATTGCTAGATTGAAATTTTTACAGGTATGTTTCTTTAATAGCTTAGATTCTTTTGATTTTAAGGGTACCTGATGAAGGTTATTACAGAAACGTGTTGTGCACACTAAGTTTGATATCTACATTTTCATTGTGGCAAGAAATGATTTTTGTCGTGGAGGTGTGGACATGGGTCACTAAACTCAATATCCCCCAAATGTCTAGATGCCAGGGCATAAAAATCAAAAGTTGTTTATCATTAAACCATCACCTAATGGGGATTCTATCTTTTTTTCTTTTCTTTTTTTTCTTTTCTTTTTTTTCTTCCCCCATATTTTTGAGGACTAAAACTTATAAACCATATTTCATTTTCTTTCAAAAACCATTAAAAAAAATTAAAAGATTTATTAACGTGATTCAAATTATTTGAAAATTATCCTTGCTCTACTTATCCTCCACGATTTAGCTGAAATACTGCTAAAGTTGGTGTTAAACACCAATCAATCAATCAATCAATCTAGTTATCCTTGGTACTTTATATCACACTAGTCAACCATGCTTTTTTTTGTAAAGGTTTTAGGTTTATGGTGTTTACACCACTGTCAACAATATGTCAGTTATATTGTGGCTGTTTTTATAAAAGGCATGTGAATACTTTCTTTATGTTATTTTTCATTGATGAATTACATATAGTTATTTGTTTTCTCTCTTTACATAGGACTGGTATGATAATGGACCTTCACCAGTTTTCTGGATTTCAGGATTCTACTTCACACAAGCTTTCTTGACTGGAGCACAACAGAATTATGCCAGAAAGTACACCATTCCTATTGATTTGTTGTCTTTTGACTATGACGTGTTGGAAGATAAAGATTATGATACACCACCAGAAGATGGTAGGTTATGTTAATCAGTATATAGGCACACTTTTCTTCTTATAAAAAGTGTGAGTTCGAACCTCGTTCATGGCAAGGTGTACTCGATACAACATTATGTGATCAAGATTGTCAGTGAATTGCAATAGGTCAATGTTTTTCTCCGAGTACTCTGGTTTCCTCTGCCAATAAAAATTGACCACCACAATATAACTGAAATATTGTTGAAAGTGGTGTTAAACACTATAACCCTAACCCTAACCCTAATATAAAGTTCTAGTTATAGATATACAGTCAAACCTGTATTAAAATGTCATTTTTAGGACAAAGAAAAAATGGTCTTTTAAAACAAGTGACCTCTTATTAGAGGTGTTTAACGCCACTTTCAACAATATTTCAGTTATATCGTGGTGGTCAGTTTTATTGGTGGAGGAAACAGGAGTATCCAGAGAAAACCACTGACCTGCCACAAGTTGCTGACAAATTTTATCACATAATCTTGAATCGAGTACACCTCACCATGAGCGGGGTTTCAAACTCAATACTTTAGTGGTGATAGGCACTGATTGTACAGGTAGTTGTAAATTTAATGTCAGAAATAAAAATTATTACCGTTTTTAGGTACGTATAGAACGCGGTCTTAAGCTTTAAAAGGATAATTTGTAGGTGGGGTGCGTTTTATGCATAGGAGCAAGTATCAGACACTTTTTTCAGGTCACACAGAGAGTTGCCGGTAGCATAGCTTCGAGTTCACGGACGGCAATATTCCCAATGATCGGTGAATTATTGTTCAAATAACATTAATTGTGTTCATTATATATGTGTTATTTAAAATAAAATTGTATAAAAATTACATTTATTGCTTTTTCATTGACTTTTTGAAAGGTATGTAAATATTCTCGATGTTTGTCAATAATCATACATGTACATTGGTATCGTTGTTCGGAACTAATTGTCCATACGAATGCAGGAATAACTGTCAAATGTTTGCTATCAGAGGTGTGATATTTTACTTTTTTTCAATCTATTTTTTCCTGGGGTGAAATTACCTGTGTTTGGGTATTGAACCTTTGTTTGAATTATCGATTTTACAGCACTTCAGCAGTTGACAAGGTCAAGGACAGTATATTGTGTAACAAGGTGTGAAAAGATAATTGAACTTTCTGGGACACCTGTCAATATTATATAATATATTGTAGCAGTG
>MJUT01031273.1:363447-375884 GCA_002080005.1 Gigantidas platifrons
ACGAGAACAAGCGAAGATCCTTTTGAAAACTGGCGCGTTGTTGTAAAATATCAAGTCGAAGCGAGGATTCCCTCTTCGTATTTTGACGATAGTTTCTTACCTTTAGGTTTATTTAGTAAAACGGTAGCTGGACCTAGAAACAAACGTTAGTAGAACGAGAAAGTTGTAACACTAAATGTTGTAAAATATGGATATATGGCTCTAAGATGTACTTCCAGACAAAGATCCATACCATAATCGCGGGAGGGACCAAATGAGGAAAAAGGGGGGGGGGTCCGGAATACGAGTGCCTGTGTTTTTCGATAGTGAGTGAGAAAACTTTACGGGACTACACATTTCCAAGAACGAATTAGATATAGTATAAGTGACAAATTAAAATGACCACATCGGTATAAAAACTGTAACAAAACAATCTTAAATTCAACACAAAACAAAAATAAGGTCTATCATAAAACAAATTTAAACAACAATATACAACTTCAAGTGTTCAGGACTATATATACAGGACGAAACTTTTTCCGGAACATTTCATGTCTATTCCGATCGGTACTAAAATGCTAACTAAACCACCAAAACAAAAAAGTAAAACTCACTTAAATACATTTAAAAAAAAAAAAAGAACTTGCACAAAACACTTTAAAACTCAACAATCAACAATGATTTATGTATTTCACAAACGTATTCGAACGATAATGTCAAAACTTCAAGACTTCACGACACCATATTGTCATGAATAAGGGTGAAATTAATACAAGGGAAAGTAACGAGAACGAAAACGTTCATAAATTTAATGAGTCAGTGGTTTCGAAAAATTGCGGTTTTAAGGTTAAATTTGTACCTTTTTGAGTGATTTGTAATTATAGAGTGTGAAAGAACTGATAAATATACAAATTTATTCACCAAAAAACTATCTACGCGTAATTCATTAAATTATATTCACAATGACAGGTACTGCAATCGGAAAAAGCTTTCACATTCTTCCGAGAAATGCTCAATAATTATTTAGCTATCTGTCAGATGATAAATCTTCTATGTTAAAATGTTTGCTTGTTCTTTGAAAATTCTCACAATAACATTTTTGTGTCAACAATGATTTACTTTGTATAATGTTCTTACAGCCTTTTTGTAATTGAAGTTGTAATTTGAAAAATCTACGAAATTTCACTTTCAAGAGTTCTAACAAAAAAATGCACCATGGGAAAATTCTACGACAGGGCTTAAATGATAATATAATGTATACCTAATCATCTCACAAAATATCAGCCGTGAGGTATGTCCGTCCATTAAACTCGGAAAGTACGCATCTTTTTCTAGAATCGTTCCCGTACTATACGTTCCGTCCCAAGGGAGATGTGTGAACATGATTTACCCCTGCTACATCGGACGCCCATTTCGGAGGTGTACCCCACAGCGGAGAAACTAGACAGTATTTCAATATTTCGAAAATCTTGAAAGGGGATTTAAAATCGTAAAAATAGTAGATTGGAATCTCTGTTAGTGAAATAAAATATCGGTGGCAATTCTCTTCAAAACCTTTATCCACGTAGTTTGGCTTATATAATAAACTTTTCTTTAAAAAAAAAAATCAAATCAGCATCAATAACACAGAACTTGGAAGGCCTGAATGTAATATTACCCTGTAGCTATTTCAATGATTTCAGAATAAAGCAATCATTTAAGAAGCATCGAACTCAGGAGACCACGCCATCATTTTTGGTAGAAGTTTGACCGAGAACAAGCCAGAATGAAAATTTAAGTTTTTGAAATGTATTTCTGGAAACCCTGACCGACATGACAAACGTGAGGGGCCGTCGTGGTTGTATGTTAGTTGCATTGTTAACTACAATGTACATATATGTAATCAGTGCCTATCACCACTAGCGTTGCGAGTTCGAACCACGCTCAGGTGAGGTGTACTTGATACAACATTATCGTCAGTGACTTGGGACAGGTCGGTGGTTTTCTCCACCAATAAAACAGACCGCCACAATATAGCTGAAATATTGTTAAAAGTGGTGTTAAACACCATAACCTTGACCCCTTAATGAAGCATACAGCTTTCTACGACACATCTGAATGAGGATGTAACGTAACCTAGCCCTTAATGAGGAATACAACTTTGTATGCCATTTCTCAATGAAGATGTAATCTTGCTCTTAATGACACAACTGTACACACCACACTTCTGAATGTGGATAAAACAACTGTATGTACTAGATCTGATAATGGATGTAACTTTATCCTCAATACATACATGTACAACTTTGTATGACAATTCTGATTGGCCCCGATTGTGGATGCGAGTTTGATTCCTGCATACTTTATACATACATGTACAACTTAAGGTGAAAAGATTGCCAGTTAATATCGACAGATTGTTGGATTTCTCCATATACGTCTTGTGTTTCCTCTGACAATAAACTTGACTGCAACAAATATAACAGAACATTCATAAGAAGTGAACTCAAGTATTCCTAATCTTAATCTAGCCTGCTGGCATAACATTGAGCCTATAGTTAATGACACATACATGTAGCTGTATTTGTGATGAACCATCTGGGGGGTGTTACCATGACAATGCTACACATCATACCTGCATATGAAACAATTCTGGTGTACATACATTTCAGGATGTCCATGCATCCCTTACCATACACATCATGTTTAGGCGATCATTCCCGACCATGAAAGTCTTTTTAAATTCAACGCCACGAATACAGCCTTCAAAATTCCAGTTTTTTCTTTATAGATGGTCATTCAATGAACCAGTTTATTCCAACTACATATTTGCATCTTTCCTAAGCCAGGTGATAGATATTCATCAGATTCAGATATTATCATCTTTCCTAAGCCAGGTGATAGATATTCATCAGATTCAGATATTATCATCTCACTGCACTTTTAGAGTGTGTGGGGGAAGGCAGAAGAGAGGTCCTAATTCTCATGGTTTGCAAGTTTTTTTTTTTTAGAATAGGAGAGACCAATGAGAAGTTGTAGGTGGGGAGGGATGGGGAAGAGGATCCAGATATGTCCATGCTCCTGTTGTTGGTGAGTTTTGGGGGAAGGAGTAGAGGATAGGTTCATGATGAGAATCCACAACATCAAATGGTTTTCAGGAGAGCAGTGGTTAACTCACTGTAAATCTCAGTTCAAGGAGACAAAAACATCACAAGAAACACAATTTTAGACATCTTAATATATCTTTAGTATCAAATTTTGTACATTTTTACAGATCTAAAATAAACAGCACCATTTGTTTCATTTAAAACACAACTTCTAATGAAAGCTGAAGAAAATTAACAAAACAACATTTAACATAGAGAGATATCACATCTTTTAGGTATATAAAAACATAATTGGTCCTATAACTAAATCTATACTATATCTACAGTAAAACAAACAACAGAAGGACATTCTACATAGATATGATACATAAAACAGTCAATCCTGTCTTTATATGGTCTTCAAAGGGAATATTGAAACATACCTAGTAAGACAGGTGGTCACTAACTACCGGTTTAATTAATATGAAATGCACTGCTACCTGTCATATGTGGATTAGATTGATTGATCAATTGTTGTTTAAAAAAGGTCAATATGAAATGCACTTTGAAGAGAAATTAAGGTCACATAATACAAGTTATTGCTGAATTTAGGTGCTCACTGAAGCAGGTTTGACTGCCTTAAGTACTATATATACCATGGATCTTACGAATTAACTTAATTAAACTAACGAATCTGAAGGATGAGTTAGTTTAAATAAGTTCACGAGTAAGATCCATGGTATATATGGTTTGTAACAGAAATTACATGATTGACAAAAAGGTGTTCTCTTCCACGTCCACATTAAACATAGAATAACATGTAGATCTTTATACATTTGTATTAGACCATGATTTAAGCTCCTCCCACTTCCATATAAACTTACTATTATTCTCATGTGATGTCAAAATCATGGAAAAATCAAGATCTTCATGTTAGACCATGGTTTGTAAATGTTCACTATTTTTAAGTTGATTACTGCATACATCAAAGGAAAAATGCGTATTTATGCTACAACAATAATTGTCCTTGAAAACCTTGTTAAAAAGTGTATTGTCAGACAAATTTTCAAATCTCATTCAGATTTTTTTTTTTTTTTTATTATATACGGTACATAAAAATAACCCCAACAATAATCTGTACTAATTTTACTTTCATTTTTGATCACCAAATTCTTTTTTTATTTTACTGATTAATTCTTAATGATAACATCCTATTCTACTTTGTATATATAGATTCTCCTTCAGTTGCCAGTGGGTTACGATATTTCGAGAGTGGAGAAATATCATAACCCATATGGGCAACTGAAGGAGAATTTGTTTCTCCCATTATTTAGCACAAATTTTATTTCAAAATTTGAAATTAATGAAGGCACATGACATTTTAATCCTCTAGAGGATTGCAGATTTTTCCACCACTGGTTCAGCGGGGTTAAAACGCCGTAATAATGGGAGAAATTAGGATTTCCTCTAAAACAAAACTTACTGCCACCTGCACGATACAACTGAAATATTGTGTAAAGTGGTGTTAAATACCATAACCCCCCTTAATTATTGTCTAAAAAAAAGTAAGCCATATCGGTATGACTATATATGATAAAAATCTGACCTTCGTCTTGAAACATAGTCAACTCAATAAGGTAATTAAGATAACAGAAAATTAGGAATATATACAACACAAAACAATCACATACTATAGTACATGCATATTTAGTATCAACTAAACAAATCAATATAATTAATTATGCTTAGGGTAAACACTACAAACACATTTTGGATCCCCTACCCAGGTATTTACTACTAGGAAACATAACAACAATATTACATCAGCTTTTATCACATTGAATAAAAAACTAGAGGCTCAGGTGAGCCTGTATCGCTCACCTGACATCAATAAGTCCTCTTAAGAATGTCTGCATGCCGAATACATCTAAGTTACTATTCAAATCCCAAAGGGTTCTATGTTAAAACTATGTCTGCTCATGGCAGCCATCTTGGATGAAGGTTGTGGTCACCGGACACAATTTTGAAAGTATATACTACCCAAGGAACATCCATGCCATGTTTGCTTTAAATTGGCTGGCTGGTTTCAGAGGAGAAGACTTTTAAACAATTTTCCCATTGGGTCCTATGTTAAAACTATGTCCGCTGACGGTGGCCATTTTGGACCGAGATTGGGGTCACTGAACACAATTTTGGAAGTTGACCACCTAAGGGCCATCAATGACATGTTTGCTATATTGGTTTACTGGTTTCAGAGGAGAAGGTTTTAAAACATTTTTTCCCATAGGGTCCTATGTTAAAACTATTTCCGCTGATGGCAGCCATCTTGGATGGAGGTCTGGGTCACTGGATATAATTTTGAAAGTTGACCATTTAAGGACCATTCATGCCATGTTTGCTTTAAATTGGCTTACTGGTTTCAGAGGGAACAAAATTTAAACATTTTTCCCATAGGGTCCTATGTTAAAACTATGTTCACTGACGGTGGCCATCTTGGATGGAGATCGGGGTCACATGACATTATTTTGAAAGTTGACCACCTAAGGACCATTCATGCCATGTTTGCTTTAAATTGACTTACTGGTTTCAGAGGAAATTTTTTTAAAACATTTTCCCCATAGGGTCCTATGTTAAAACTATGTTCACTGATGGTGGCCATCTTGGATGGAGGTCGGGGTCACATGACATTCTTTTGAAAGTTGACCACCTAAGGACCATTCATGCCATGTTTGCTTTAAACTGACTTACTGGTTTCAGAGGAAATTTTTTTAAACATTTTTCCCATAGGGTCCTATGTTAAAACTAAGTCGAGTCATGGCGGCCATCTTGGATATGCGATCGGCACAAAAATAACAAATTTAGTAGAGGACCATCCAGTCATCATTTCTATAATGTTACAATTCCATCGGCTGAGTAGTTTCTGACAAGAAGATTTTCAAAGTTTCAACCAATCAGAACACATTATTGGCCCTGGCGGCCATGTTGGATTTCCGATCTACACCAAAATAACAAATTTGGTAGAGGACCTCCCAATGAACATTTCTGCCAAGTTTGGTCCAAATCTGTTCAGTAGTTTCAAAGAAGAAGATGAAAGTATGAAACGTTTACAGACGCGGACGATGACGACGATGGACGCAGTGATGACAAAAGCTCACATGACCCTTTGGGTCAGGTGAGCTAAAAACACCTAAAATAAGTCTAACAGGTTAGACCCTTACATTCTTGTATAATCAAACCAAAAAAATTGCATGCATGACTGGACAGTTTGTACTGAAAAATCAAACTACCAGTAACTTTAAGAGCTTGCATTAAGAATTGTTATCTACAGTACAGTGTATTTCTGCTGTAGAGTGACATTAGAACTGTATACAGTTGAAATTTACATTATAATGTGACAGAATGCGGCCACATGGTATTACAATTACATGTAGTAGCAGGGCTCAATTTTGTCTACTAAAATGGTCGGCTGGGGACAAATTTCGTTTTTGGTGTAATTCAGGTTGGCGACTGGAATTTCTACATCATTTTCCGTAATTTAAAGCCTAAAATCGGTATCGATCTTTATTCATGTGCCTGTGCATGTGCATCTTCGCTAGCCAAGGGTTACGATCCGCTCTTCTTGAAGGGATGTAGCCTAAGACTTCAGTTAATTGAGCAAATACTTTAAAAGTTTCTGTAAATATTGTTCTTCTGTGTTTGGGGAGAGAGAGGGGGGGGGGAGAAGATTCATGACAAAGTCTACAGTTTTCTCCACATGTCGCCATTGTTTACATTTTTCTTTCTCTACATGTGATCGTTGCGTGATCTTTTGTTAGACGCATCTTGATTGGTCGCAGCCACTCACAGCTGCATCGAATAGATAAATAAACCGTGGAAATTCCGACTTGATCTGCCAAGGGTGGAGAGGAGAGGAGCGGATCGTAACCCTTGGCTAGCGAAGATGGTGCATGTGCAAACATGTGAAAATGTCCCAGCAGTTGAAATTATCAAACTTTATAAAGAGAAAGGGTGATAATGACGATGCTGTCACAGGAACAAGTAAGCAATCAAAATCGTCGTTCATTGACGATGTTGAAATAGTACACCCCAGTCCGGTTAGTATGGCTGTAACAAAAAACGGCCGTTGCGGCAGAAAAAAATGTCAAAAGACAGTTTCAGGATTCATGGTTTACCGATTTTGCCTGGCTCGTGTATGATAATAGCCTAATTAATGACTTGTAAATTTTGTAAGACATTTCCAAGTATGTCCAGAAATTCCGATTTCTTAAAGGGTTGCAAGACATTCAAGAAAGAAACCCTTAAAATTCACAGTGAGAACCAAAAGCAGTGTAGAGATGCAGTCACAGTTGAAAAGAAGGAGGGTTCTGTGAAGTTTGTAAAAAAATTAAAGATAAAAAAACAAGATGATTTGCGAAAATAGTTCACAACTGCCTACAAAAGAGGACATTAAACTTGAAGATTCTGATTAAATAATTGAAAGAATATTTGTTTTTACTATTTTAACTTGTATCTTTGGTTACCAATTTTTTTAATAAATGTCCACTAAAATTTGAGCTAGGCCACCAGATTTTTGGAGGTGGTGGC
The DNA here is from genome assembly GCA_002080005.1 of Gigantidas platifrons. Lineage (NCBI taxonomy): Eukaryota > Metazoa > Mollusca > Bivalvia > Mytilida > Modiolidae > Gigantidas > Gigantidas platifrons. The sequence continues at coordinate 371,076 of MJUT01031273.1, forward strand.
CACCTGGCGACCAAAATTAAAATCCCATTTTGAGGCCGGAGTAGTAAATACATATAGATGCAAATTTTTGAGAATTCTCAAATAAAACTTTTTGATTTGTTTGTGGTTTATGGTGTTTTAATGCCACTTTCAACAATAATTGAGTCGTGGTGGTCAGTTTTATTGGTGGAAAAAAACACCGACCTGTCCCAAGTCACTGTCGAGTGACCATAAAACTTTTTGGTGAAATATTCTAAGCGAAAAACGGTAATTACCTACAAAGGTTTGCCTATCTTAGGAACAACCGAGTATAAATTTCTCGAGATCTTGTTTAAAAATAATGGAAGTTTTTGCAGTAGCACCATCGACTTAACAAAAAGGGCTAAAAAAGTTCTTTTTGCGATGAAATCATATACTAGTTCACTATTAAATTTACCAGTAAAAGTAGCAAATAACCTTTTCGATTCATTAGTGAAACCTATTGCATTATATAATTCAGAAGTGGCATTTTTGGATACCTATATCACATATTATAGAGCTAAGAAGAGATCAAAAATCTCTGGTAAACCGTTAGATATTTTTCATTTTATTGATAAAACCCCTATAGAAAAGTTGCATTTGCAATACTGTAAATATTTACTTGGTGTTAGAAAAAGCTCATCTAATCTTGGAGTAAGAGTAGATTTAGGAAGACTCCCACTGGAACTTTATACTAAATTTTATTCTATACTGTATTTTATCAGATTAAATTCTGAAGAAATAAACCCTCTGTTAAAAGAATCATTTTTACTTACTAAAAATTTAGATGATAAGGGCATCATTTACTCATGGTTTACATATATTAAAGATGTGATGGAAGATTTAAATTTATATTTGGAAAAAATTAAGGAATACTCTTTGAAAAAAATAACAAAATCTACAAGAGACAAAATAAAATCAGAAATTAAATCTTTCTATGAAAACTTATTCAAGAAGAAAATAAGACATTGATGATAACAGTAAACTCAAAATTGATAAAACTTAAAAAAATTCCGGTAACATCTCAGAAGAAAACTATTTATCCTGTCCAAATTAGAATATAGAAAACTAATAACAAAATATAGAATAAGTGATCATAATTTGCTAATTGAAAAAGGAAGATACTTAAAAATCCCCAGAGAAGAAAGACTCTGTAAAAAATGTAAGAAAATAGAGGACGAAACCCACTTCATTTTATATTGCAAAAATAACAATGCCACAAGAAAAGATTATTTGGATTTAAAAAAAAATGACAATGAAAATTTTAATTGTTTATCAGATTTAGATAAAGTGTCTTATATCCTCAATCCTAAAACAACTACTCAGGTAAATAAGCTTTGTTCCTTTTTAAAACAGTCTACAGAACTGAGGACAGGGGACTCTTGAAATGTTTATTTGAAAATTATTTTGTCTTTATTACCATGTATGTATTGTTTGTATTCTGTTTATTTTTGTCACATGCAGTAACTTAGATACTATAACGTAACCCTCATTCCACTTGTGCTCCATTTAGGGTTACGAATCGATCCCATTCAACGTATGGGAGCAGCGCTCGGAGTGATTCACACTGGGCGGTTTTTTGTCCTAATTCCGTTGTAAGTGGTTGGAAAAATTAACGGGGGTGAAAGATAAATATATTTAGGTAAACCTTGAGGTGTTAAATAATCGCTGCAGCAATCCATGGTAGACTTACATTTGTATATCCATCTGAAAATTTGAATGCATGAAACCTTCTTTCTGTCCGACATTTTGTTTACAAGTTGCTAGTTCTCGCGCACGTGCCTCGTTTTTGAGATATCCTTATTTGGATCAATTTTATAGTAAAATCGACCTTTTCTTAGTAACAGTTTCCATATTTGGCATATATGGATCGGCTCCGCCCATCGCGAGTCTACGTATGGTGTTATGACGGACAAGTAACAATTTTCAAATACGAAACCGGTCTTGAAGATAGAAACAGGGATTGTAACACTTATATCGTATCACCATTACTTAAAAATTGTTGAGAATAATAAGATACGACCAGATATGCAAAAAGAAAGTTGAAATATTCACGGAACGAAAATTTTAATTTGCTCCCATACGTTGAATGAGATCGATTCGTAACCCTAAATGGAGCACAAGCGGAATGAGGGTTACGTTATCGTATCTAGCAGTAACTGTATAATGGCAATAAAGTATTTGAAAAAAAAAAAAAAAAAAAAAAAAAATTAAAATGACTATCGATATGTGAATCTTCACATGGAAATAGGAGAGCATGCAAAGTTTGATGAAATTCTAATTAAACTGTTGGAGGTGTTGTGTGTTTCAACTTTTTGAGGACATATTCTCAGACAAAAATGATCCAATTCAATTTCTGTAATGATGTGAAATATCTCTATATGGGTTTAAGCAAGCATGCAAAGTTTTGAGAAATTTCCATTTAAAATCAGTCCTTGAAATGAACATTTTAATTTACTGATCCAAACCAAATTCTTTAATTTAGTTTGATATAGTTCAAAGTTTTACTGGTCTTGGGTCAGAGAACCGATGCTCATCGTGAGGACTGTATACAAAGTTTTACTGGTCTTGGGTCAGAGAACCGATGCTCATCGTGAGGACTGTATACAAAGTTTTACTGGTCTTGGGTCAGAGAACTGATGCTCATCGTGAGGACTGTATACAAAGTTTTACTGGTCTTGGGTCAGAGGACAGGTGCTCATCGTGAGGACTGTATACAAAGTTTTACTGGTCTTGGGTCAGAGGACTGGTGCTCATCATGAGGACTGCATACAAAGTTTTACTAGTCTTGGGTCAGAGGACCGGTGCTCATCGTGAGGACTGTATACAAAGTTTTACTGGTCTTGGGCCAGAGGACCGATGCTCATCGTGAGGACTGCATACAAAGTTTTACTGGTCTTGGGCCAGAGGACAGGTGCTCATCATTGGGACTGTATACAAAGTTTTACTGGTCTTGGGCCAGAGGACAGGTGCTCATCAGGAGGACTGTATACAAAGTTTTACTGGTCTTGGGCCAGAGGACAGGTGCTCATCGTGAGGACTGTATACAAAGTTTTACTGGTCTTGGGTCAGAGGACAGGTGCTCATCATGAGGACTGTATACAAAGTTTTACTGGTCTTGGGTCAGAGGACAGTATACAAAGTTTTACTGGTCTTGGGTCAGAGGACCGGTGCTCATCATGAGGACCGTATACAAAGTTTTACTGGTCTTGGGCCAGAGGACAGGTGCTCATCGTGAGGACTGTATACAAAGTTTTACTGGTCTTGGGCATGAGGACAGGTGCTCATCGTGAGGACTGTATACAAAGTTTTACTGGTCTTGGGCCAGAGGACAGGTGCTCATTGTGAGGACTGTATACAAAGTTTTACTGGTCTTGGGCCAGAGGACAGGTGCTCATCGTGAGGACTGTATACAAAGCTTTACTGGTCTTGGGCCGGAGGACAGGTACTCATCGTGAGGACTGTATACAAAGTTTTACTGGTCTTGGGCCGGAGGACTGGTGCTCATCGTGAGGACTGTATACAAAGTTTTACTAGTCTTGGGCCAGAGGACCGGTGCTCATCATGAGGACTGTATACAAAGTTTTACTGGTCTTAGGCCAGAGGACAGGTGCTCATCGTGAGGACCGTATACAAAGTTTTACTGGTCTTGGCCCAGAGGACAGGTGCTCATCGTGAGGACTGTATACAAAGTTTTACTGGTCTTGGGCCGGAGGACAGGTACTCATCGTGAGGACTGTATACAAAGTTTTACTGGTCTTGGGCCAGAGGACAGGTGCTCATCATGGGGACTGTATACAAAGTTTTACTGGTCTTGGGCCAGAGGCTCATCGTGAGGACTGTATACAAAGTTTTACTGGTCTTGGGTCAGAGGACAGGTGTTCATCGTGAGGACTGTATACAAAGTTTTACTGGTCTTGGGTCAGAGGACAGGTGCTCATCAGGAGGACTGTATACAAAGTTTTACTGGTCTTGGGTCAGAGGAACGGTGCTCATCATGAGGACTGTATACAAAGTTTTACTGGTCTTGGGCCAGAGGACCGGTGCTCATCGTGAGGACTGTATACAAAGTTTTACTGGTCGTCAAGAGGACTGGTGCTCATCATGAGGACTGTATACAAAGTTTTACTGGTCTTGGGCCAGAGGACCGATGATCATCATGGGGACTGTATACAAAGTTTTACTGGTCTTGGGTCAGAGGACCGGTGCTCATCGTGAGGACTGTATACAAAGTTTTACTGGTCTTTGACCAGAGGACCGATGCTCATCATGAGGACTGTATACAAAGTTTTACTGGTCTTGGGCCAGAGGACCGATGCTCATCATGGGGACTGTATACAAAGTTTCACTGGTCTTGGGCCAGAGGGCCGATGCTCCTCATGGGGACTGTATACAAAATTTTACTGGTCTTCGGTCAGAGGACCGGTGCTCATTGTGAGGACTGTATACAAAGTTTTACTGGTCTTGGGCCAGAGGACTGGTGCTCATCATGAGAACTGTATACAAAGTTTTACTGGTCTTGGGCCAGAGGACAGGTGCTCATTGTGAGGACTGTATACAAAGTTTTACTGGTCTTGGGCCAGAGGACAGGTGCTCATCGTGAGGACTGTATGTATACAAAGTTTTACTGGTCTTGAGCCGGAGAACTGGTGCTCATCGTGAGGACTGTATACAAAGTTTAACTGGTCTTGGGTCAGAGGACTGGTGCTCATCGTGAGGACTATATACAAAGTTTTACTGGTCTTGGGTCAGAGGACTGGTGCTCATCGTGAGGACTGTATACAAAGTTTTACTGGTCTTGGGCCAGAGGAC
>MJUT01031273.1:406604-419205 GCA_002080005.1 Gigantidas platifrons
CATTTCCTCCATAGCTAAATTGTGCTCATTCATTTCCTTGACTTGGTCCTCCACTTGCTTGGATGCTATAACAGGGTTTCAGCTGAATTTTATTATACTACGGTCAAATGACCTAACTCATATAAATTCATCAGGCCTTTCGTCCTGAAAGGCACTTATTCAATTAGTCAATTGTGTCCTAATTTGTCTAAAACTTATAAAGTCATTTAATGCATACTTATTTATAATATTTGGAATTGAAAGCCAGACAGGTTTTCAGAGGTCACCATCTCTTTCCAAAAAAAAATTAAAACTTCAGTGAAAATAAATAGAAATTAAAATCAAATTCCCCAATGAGGAATGAGTCAAAGACTTAAGAGAAGGCTTCCCTAAATAGGTTACAAAAAATCTGCTTTGAAGTAAACATTTTGTAGATTTTTTTTAACATAAATAAAGCAAAGTATTTTATTTAAATTCACAGAGAAATAAAAAAAAAATAGCGGATCTTTTCAACCATTTGTCTTAATCAGGAAAAAGCTTGTAATATTTGTTCATTTCAAAGGTTTCAATATTTCCCAAAAACCTAAATCAAGTCCTCTATCGTATTTTGCACAAAAGACATGTTTAAATATGGTGCCAAATTGATATCCAATAATCTTTGCGTGTCCGGTCCGCGGCGATTTTTAATCTTATATTTCATTGATATTTTCGTTTTTGTCAATGTCCTTGAACTTCATCAAACCATGGAACGATAAATAATATTAAAAGAGTTTTGATCAAAATAAATTATGGACAAATTGGATATCAAACAGGGCTCTTTTATACAACAAACCCAGTATTTTACACCGGAGTCGATCCTGTGGAAGGTAAACCAATGTTTGGTTACGTAACCATAAACTGAAAGTAGAATCGTATATTTATGCGCAGTGAGATCTATTTAGCCAATAAATGTCGTTTCCTCATTTATCTAAAGATTGAAATTAATTATTTAGTAAAAATATTTGTTCCAAACTATAAAAATAGTGATGATAAGCATGAACAGCTATTGTGATAGATCGATTATATTGTCAATTTACACCTTGTTTCCTTTCTGAATCCGCCTTTGATTTTGCTATTTGTCTATTGAATTGGGTGACAACATAGGAAGTATGTTGCATGGCAACAACTTCCAAAAAAAACTTGATGAAGTTGTTAGAAACTGTAGAACATGTGCCGAAACGAGAAGCGACAAAGCTGAGCCGATGATGTGTTCGAAATTTCCCAACCGACCATGGGGAAAAGTCGCGTCCGACTTATTCGAGCATAATAAACAGTCATATTTACTTGTGGTGGACTACTATTCGCATTACATTGAGATAGCCAGGTTGTATAGTACAAGTTCAAACGCTGTAATCAACCATTTAAAATCAATATTTGCGCGACACGGAATTCCACAAACTTTCATATCTGATAACGGACCACAGTACAGTGGATATGCGTTCCGTGAGTTTGCCAAAAGCTATGGATTTGAGCATATTACGAGTAGCCCAAGATACCCGCAAAGTAACGGACTAGCCGAAAGAGCCGTTGGGACTGTAAAACGTATGTTAACGAAGTCCGAGGATCTCTACTTAGCGTTACTGGCATACAGAACAACTCCTTTGGGAAATGGATACAGCCCATCTGAATTGCTAATGGGACAACGTTTGCAGAGTACATTGCCGATAGTGAGTGATGAACTTAAGCCCAGACAAGCAAACAATGAACTCTTGCGTCAAAAGGAAAGAGACTATAAACAGAGACAAAACTCAATTATGATAGATGCCATCGTGCAACCAATCTAGAAAAACTTGAACCAAATGACAATGTTTATGTTAAAGATCAGAAAATATGGGGAAAAGTTAAACAAGACTCTTACACCCCGCGTTCGTACATTGTTGAGACAGAAAGGGGTGACGCGAGGCGAAATAGAAGACACCTAGCAAAAGTGAAAACTGACAATGATGAACAATCTGACATTGAAATAACAGTGCACAAATCAGCTGATTTACCAAAACAAAATGACTCGGAACATTATATTACACGTTCGGGGAGAATCTCAAAACCTCCGACGAGACTCGATTTGTAATTATCTTTCTGACTGTTAAAGTGTTAAATGTTTATTTTCTAAAAGCCGACAAAGGGGGATGTGGCATAAATCAAATGATAATTCAAGGTTAATCATCTATCGTGTTTATAACCACACACAGACTACAGCCGTGCAGGTGTTTGTTTAGAACTCTGTCGCCATCAGTTCAGATAAGGTCGCTCCCCATTACATTCTTTAATATAATTGTTTTAGCACTTGTTTGTATCATATTATATGTCTGTATTATACGGGAATAAATAGTCTAGCTTATAATGTAGTTGAGTCAACACGCTCCCAAAACACCTATCATTTCAATTTTGTTGGCATAGACATTAAAGAAATGAGAACAAGTTGGATATTATGTGAACTCAAGATATGTTTCAGATATAAAGACTAACATTTCAACTTGTGGTTATTTGAGTGCAACAGAAACCATTCACTTAAACCAAATGTGTATTAAACTTCAATAAACTCATTAACTTGTGTGTTCAGGTATATATCAGAAATAGTAATAGAAATCTTTATTTTTACTTTCAGAAGTTCTTCTGACGTGTCATAACACAGATGAGGCAAAAATTACCGAATGTGCCGCCAATTTCTTGAAGTTTGCACCAGAAAAGATAGGCGGTGGTGGCAGAGGAGACAACTGACTTTTAATACGAAACAGATCTCATTATGATACATTAAATAACTGAGAACATTTTATGATAAATGTATACAAATAAAGATTGATTGATTTTGATGATGCAGCAGTCTTCAATACTTTAATGTTGAGCCAATTAATTTTGTATATACCGCTGAACCCGGTCACTTTGTAGGAAACCTGTGTTGAAAACAGTCAACAAATATGAGTGAACTTTGTCTGAAAGTCTGAAATGTCGCAATGTAAGATGTCCATAAATGGGTTTTGATTTTTGGTGTTTTAATGCCACTTTCAACAATATTTCAGCTATATCATGGTGACCAGTTTTAGTGGTGAAGGAAGCCGGAGAGAACCACCGACCATGGGCAAGCAACTGGTAAACTTTATCATTTGCGGCTGCATGTCGAGTGCACCCTTTTTGTAATTTACAAAGCCGGGCGTTAACCCACGCCGTATTGATGATAGGAGTTGTTAGATCGAACGACCTAACTCATTGAGCCACCCGGGCCCCTGTGTCCATAAATGGGGGATCTGTTGGATGTTTTGTGAACTTTTGTATGCAACTAAATTATAAGGACTAGCATCCAAATATTGAAAAAAATATATTTTATATATTTGGTTAAAGCTGCATGAAACTTCACAAATTTTAAAATTTCATTATATGCCAAAGGTACGTGTCCTACAGATTTTCTGTAGAAAAAAAATATAACAAATTTATTGTTCTAATTTATATGTAAAAATTTTATGATGTAATCGGATTCATTTTCGGGGTATAAATCGTTGATGAATCATATCCAAAAACCTATAACGTGTATTATTTTTTTCAAAATCTGGATGCAGGTCCTTACAATCTAGTTGCATGCAAAATTTCATAATGAAAGCACCAAAGGTGATGTTAAACGATCGAACATGCTTGCATGTAGATTTTTTGTATGCTATGCACAATTGCAAAATATCAGTATACTTCTAGAAAAAGATGTCAAACTTTGAAATAGTAAATTGGGAGCAAACTCCAGAGACATCAATATGTTATTCACATATAGGGGGAACTACTAATATAATTATTGAATAGTGCCAAAAATGGAAAGAACAGTTGGTGTAGGAGCTACTACTATAACATGCAACAACCCAGTTTTACATTCTATTACATTATTACTTTATTTCCCATCAACTGTTTACCAGACACTACATCTGTTTTGAAGGGGCAAGCAAATCAATGTGACAGTCAAAGTGAAATATAGTGCATTTGTGGGTTTAATTTTATACCTTGGAAAAGGGAAATATTTTTCTATATGGGGTCTTTTTCGCGGAAGGATGTGACTCTTGAAAAAATTTACAACACTTATTAATAGATCTGACGATGAACTTTTATCCAATGATATACATTGTATATATATATATAGCCTTCCGAAGACAACATCCGTGTCCTTTCCATCTTTATCTTTTTTGTTTTGAAGCCAACATCAACATTCAGTTCCCGGGATTCCCTCATCCATTTACGGACACCTACTGGAGTATTATACAGGTTTTTTTTTCATTATTTGTGTCCAAGTTTGTTTGCCGGTTGCCCTACATCGATACTTTCATTTCATGCTTATTTTTAGGTGGAACATACTTTAAAAGAATGTATTGTTGACATAAATACGTCAGCAGTGAGTCAAGGTTAACAGGTCAAAACCTCTTTGGGATTTTCTAGACTTTTCATTAGATAGTACGTCAAACATTAGAACATGTGTTGTCTAAAGCACTGGTTCCCAATCCTGAACAAAACTACGATGGTCGAGAACTAACGACACTGACAAACCAGTCGAATTGTGACCCCAGCAGCGTAGGATATAAATAGACTATATGTTTTAAAATTTATTCTAAAATTAAAAACAGAAAACACACATTTCGGAACAGGACAAAAGTAGAAAGGTACAATTTTTGTACACTTGCTGAAATATCCATACGCATTTTTTGTTGTACGAAAATCAAATCTCTTACATAGTAAACCAGTGTTCTAGCTAGGATTTAAAAAGGGTAGGGTTCTACTTCTGAAAAGGGCACTTTTGTGTAAACGTTGGCTGAAAAGGGGCACTTTAATGCGCAGAGCTTCTATAGCTACCGAGTTAATATGGTCAGTACTTGATTCGTGCTCTTTAATTTTATCTAGTCTAAGTGACACACATCCTGTTGTAGCCCATACATTTTTCATATTGTGTCTGGTACACAAGAAACACTTCATACTATTTTCAACACACTCAAGCCATGGTCGATTTAACTTCCAATTGTTATGAAAGCCCACTTTGTGACCACTATGTCTTTTTCTAGGAGTGTCAGGGGGGTCTGAATCAGTTAATTTTCTATTTAATGGGTTAATCTGTGGTTCATTTACTTCAAAAAAATAAAGATTGTTGCCTAGAAAATTATGAACTTCAATCCAAAGCAGAACAAAATTTGATATAATTGATCTTAAATTTTTTTTATACCAACAGGGATCGCGCTGTCGGTCACCAATGTCGCAATTTGCGATTTTTTTTTCTTGACTGGCGATTTTTTTGGCGCCTAGATTTCCTTGTGTAAAATTATCTATAATCACTGTGTACTGTAACAAAAATCAATAATCCATGAAATACACTACAATGACAATTTTATTACATGTTACAAGCAGGCCAATCAACGGATTATAAATTTTTTGTTTTGATTATGTAATCTTTGATCTCACCTGGCTTGATTTACCTGGACAAAGAATTCAATCAATGATAATGTCTTTTTTTAAGTTATGACATGTACTCAAAATGCCACAGTACATGTATGTATCATATTTAATATGATATTTAAAGTGGACATAATAATTTTGTAATCGTCATTCATTGCAGGATTTGTCACAATGTCCGCCATATATTACAAACTATTTTTTTGTCACGTTTCATTTATGAAATTGTCGATATCATGTTTATTGAAATCTATCTATCCATTAAGTATTTTGAAAGTGATTGTCTCAAAAAGTTATAAACTTTAAAATGGCGAGATCAGCAGGAGTTCACAATCCATATTGTTATCGATCTGCTTCCGGGTAACAATTGCGTTCTATTTATAGCACTATTTACAAACAGACATGTGTCTGCAATAAAAAAAAAAAAAAAATAACTACTGTATTTTTATTCCAATTGTTGCAATTTGATTATGAGGTCTGAGAAATAATAATTTATTTTACAACTTGCTTCAGTTTATGACGTTTGTTCTATATTTTCATTACCTACAAGGAATCTACATTTTTTGTACATAGAAATTGGACAAATTTGAAATTGGCAGAGAACATAATTTTTTTTCTACTGAAGACTACACAAATATGAGTTAATACAATTGTTGTGGTATTAGACTAAAGCACAGTAACATTTCAAAAAGGGTGGGGGTGGGTTTATTACAATTTGTGTGGTATTAGACCAAACCATAGTAATATTTCAAAAAAAGGGGGGGGGTTACAATTTGGGTTGTATTAGATCAAAATCGTGGCAATGTCATGTTTTATCAGTTGGTTGTTAATTTGCAGAGTATGTTCCCATCCTAGGAGGTTTTTCATAGCTTTTCAATCTCCATCCAGTTTCGGTTCGAAAAAATTGGCTCCTTGTAAAAATTTTAGCTGGCTCCTGACTTTCAAAACTGGCACCTGGCGATTTTTCTGGCTCCTACTTTTTGGGAGCCAGAGCAGCCCCTGACCAATGTTGTAAAGTTTTTCAAAATATCTGTTTTGTAATGGATGTCTATTTACGCATGTGTGTTATTACTACAGGTAATGTATAAAACTGGTTGTTGCTAAATATTGTCTTTGTTTCAGTTTAAGTAGACAGGTTTTTATTTCAGATTAAACTCGAGTGGTTTTATTGTGTTTTGATAATAAAATAATGTAAATGGCATATTAGATTTTGTTAATTTTGGTTTGTTTCAAGTACAAATGTATAACAAAGGGAAATAACTCATTTTTTATATCGACTTACGAAGTTGAAAAATATGATGTCAAACTTTTGTTTTCCTTTGCCATTTTCTTTCAAACGTCTTTTCTGGGAAGGCATTGTGAATGATATGAATTTCAAAGTTCGAATTTTTATAATTACCGTGAAATCTAATCAGAAAATCGATCGATATACGTTACATTAGTTAATGTTCTAAATTTAACTTTGACATATTCAAATTAGATAGGGGGCGCTACAATGTAAACATGAAACAGTTGTTCGAAACGTGAACCAAACTGGCGACATATAAGCGACAAAAAATGAAAACACATATAAAAAGGACACTTGTGTTTACGAAAAAGACATCCACGTTAGTCACAAAGGGCAGGCGTCACTCGGACAAGGGCGTACGCTGCAAACAAAATATCAATTTCTAGATATTGAAATATCCATCCGCAAAATCCGCGTTGCAACAAAGAAATACTGATAGATGAGAAAACGTGCATACAAGTACCCAATATTGAGGGGGATTTATAATATATGAATGTTGTATGCATGCTCTTTCTGATATTTAAGTTACTCGCCCTCTTACAATTGACTCTATATGGACTATAGTTTTGTCTGGGCGGAAGGTTGCGACACATGTTGTGTAAAGCAGTGTCTTCCGGTTTGCACGAGCGCTAGCATTAAACGATTTTCGATCGTTTAAAAATCGGAGATCACCCATTTATGGACCTCTTATTCTAAACAGTAATATTCTATTCTATTTGTCATGTTAATTGCAAAATATAGTTTATGCAACATCTAACTCCCAGAATTCTAAGTTTTTTTGTTTGGTTTTTTTTTGCGTTTTTTTCCCCCTTTTTACACTATATTGTCATACTGTATGATTGGAACTACAGTAACATTGGAAATTACAAATATTTCATCTAGCTCCACATTATATACTACAACAATGTATACAATAACAGTACCGGTAATTGAATAATGATGAGAAGAAGAACCTCTTCTTATTCCAAATACAAACTGAATATTAAGGAACACAAAGGCAACAAAAAATAACTATGTTCTAATATGGCTTAGAAAAAGAGACAAGATGCAAGAAGAGTGCACAATATGGAAAAAGGGAGTCATATTTATTCAACATGAAAACAACAATTTTTCAACGTTTAATCAACGTTGAAAAGTAACGTTGGTTCAAAGTTGAAATTTCAACGTGGTTTCAACTTCCATATCCAACTCAAAAACAACGTTGATTCAACGTAGGAATACAACGTTATTTCAATGTTTATTCAACGTTGTGTGCCTGCTGGGATGGTAAGCATGCTCGCCGCAAGTGTGGTATTATATATTGTGTATTTGAGCCCTGGTCGGGTCAAATCAACGACTATATACAATTTGTATTTGTTTTTTTCTTCGCAAAGCACACAGCAATAAGGAGAACAAGCGAAGACTGGCTGGCTCAGAAGCAAGATAACTGTGTCTGAGTAGAGCGACATGTCTTCTCACCGACTGTTGTTTCAGTGAGCTAACTGTAGCACAATAGCATAGTAGTACAAAGCAGACATCATCATTATCATCTCATCGACTGCAACTTGTTCTCCCCATAATATAGCTAAAAATAAATATTTTGGATTAAACAACAATAAATCACTCGCCATATTGGTAGCATTTTTTTTAATTGGTCAAATATATAAGCCCTGCAATGTGCTCGAACCTTAGTATTGTCTGCAGTGGTATGCTTGCTCTCCCATGTATAATCTGACAGCAGATTTATGCTTGTGCTCGAACCTATGGTCTGCTGTGCTATGCTTGTGCTTGAACTTATGGTCAGAAGTTGTATTTGATTAACAAATTGTAAATGAACATCAAAGTAATAATGTCTGTTTTCTACAACATTTTGTTCAGAACTTACAGAAGGAAACATGAATTGATGAAAGTGACAGATACAACCCTTCAACATTTTCTGTTGTAGAAGCGTGTTGTCAATTCTTATAATTCAATGAACTATGGGAATAATGGCTAGGTTGTCACCAACTTATGGTCAACAATGAATAAATGACACAATGACTGAGTCAATATAGTCCTTCTAGCTACCCCCACTTTTTTTTTCGCCCAATTTCAAATTTCCATATATTCTGTATAAATTGGCATGTACAGGTATTGTAGTTTTGTCCGCAATGTATACGGTATTTAAAACCATTTGAAAACTTACCACATACGGCACAATTCACACCACCATCATAATTTTCATTTTTCTTCAGAATCTCCAGAACACCTCGGATGTCCAAATGTCGCTCGGACACCCCGTTAGAATCAAAATGACGCCCAGAATCGTGACGTATTCTTCGAGGGCGTGTGCCATATGGATCACAAACATCACTGTTTACCTCCAAAGAAATCATGGTTTACCAAATTTTCATGAATCTTCAAAATACTTGAATGTTACCTACAGATATGTGTATTTCCCGCAAAATAGATGACCTCGTGGTCGGCCGAATCACAACAATACCTTGTGATCATATTTGACCAATCAAAATGCTATAACACGCCCATTAATGAAACGAAACAACTGTCACGTGTAAATACCGCGGGAAAGAACTGGCGCGGTTTTTAAACAACAATAATAAAGGGCTGGGTTCACTAACTACCAAAATCGGCCCTCATTTTATAGAAAAATAAACAGTCATTGTTTATCCAATTTGTGTTACATTTTATTAGGACACATCTCACCATTTCTTAAAATGATAAGCATGCCATTTCTTACTTGTTTGTGTTTTATAGAATTTCCACCCATTCACACCTGTGTACGACGAATTACGACATATTTCATCGATTTCTTGTCGTTTCATCCGAAAAATCAATATCAGCGCAGCTATCGACAATCAAAATAGTTTAACTATAAAATCCAAAGAATGAGAACTTTGATGCATTTAAATATCTAAGTTGTCGAGGACTGCGCTCATATAAAAAAAAATGTAATTTTAGTGACTGATGTATCGCTTGCTGACTGCCATTTTGACGTTTTGCATGATTCCTACACACCGGGAAATGTCTATATTTAGTTATTTTTCTTATTAAATTTCACAGTTTCATTCCACGAAAACTCGCCGACGTTTTAATCGAGGAAAATAATGCAGGTTTGACAGAAAGCGATGAAAGTGATGATGAATTCGACGATGTGTTATACTCGTTGATTGATGGTGAAGAGGAAGACTAGTGAGAACTGTTTCGCCAATTTTCAATAATATTTGGCCATTTGCAATACTCATTGTTCATGTCATTTGTTGAAGAATGAAACTGAAATATGGAAATATTGAGTATATCATGTATATTTGTCCCAGTTTTCAAGTAGAGGAAGGGGTCGAATTTTGCTAAAATGGGCATCATAATATGCATATATGAGGGTTAATGGTTTTTAAAATAAATGTTAATACATTCAGCATTCAGATAAAACTATATTGATTGGACAACAATTCCCATAAAGCAGCTTCACCTGGCCAATAAGGAATATTCTGTAGAAATTCTGAAAATCAGAAATTATCCATTTTTCATGTTTTCTGACATTGGTAGAATTTAAACCCTCTTAGATGATGTTCATATGATTTGTTTAAATAAAGAATTGAAAGATCTTACAGGGCAAATACAAATTTCACCCTGACCGACCATGTTTCTAAGGAAATAAACCGAGTTTCATCAAATTTTACGTGTTTTTTTTAGAGGGGTGGGGCTAATATTTTGCAATTTATTTGTTAATCGGTAGGTAGAAGGAACATAATTATTCCCTTTTTACAATGTTATAGTACCCAGATACAAAAATCAACCGTCATTATGATGCGGTATCCTTTATTTTATTAGTAAAATTAAGATATAAGCAGAATCCTGTGAAAATCTCCGAAATTGAAAATGTCCCATTTTTCAAGTATTTTGACCACAAAAATCACTTCATAAAGGATTACTAGTGCTTGATTTATTAAATGTGACATATTTGTTTGGCTTAGTATAAAAAAAGATTGCAGTTTAGAACGAACTATTTTTTTATCTAAACTTTTAAGGAAAAAAAAATATTTTTTTGTCATTTTAGTAAGGGGGAGGGGTAGGTTTTTCACATCTCACAAAATTTGATAGCTACAAAGTGTATATATGTTGCATTCAATTGAAAGTTAATACTATAAGCTTTCATTTGATACCATATTGATATACTTTCAAGACTGTTTAGTATACATTTAATGCTCGCAAAGACAAAAATTGAAAAAAAACAAAAATCGTCAAAAAGCTGCGACAGGGTGTAAATATTAGCCTCAAACGGCAAGTTTGTCCCAAAATTTTCAATGTTAACATGTTTTTTCTTCAAGAGGATATATAGGAGGACTTAAAACAATATGTTAACATGGAAGATGGGGGTGTACGGGGGTTATGCTATCCCACGGACTAATACTGATGAGAAAATATTATGCGAATTTCGGCAGGGTAAGGGGTAATATTTTTCTGCTAGAAACCCTATGCAGGGTGGTATTACTCTATTTTATTTAACTGGTCGGGCGGAGTTGACCTTTAAATTTACATGAGAGCATTCGATTTTATTTTGTGTATGTACAAGGCAGTTCCCGTTATTGACATTATTGAACTGTATTCAGCAGTGTCACCGAAATCAATTCATACAAAAGGAATAGAACGCACAAGGGTGTATTGTGTGGGTTATTAAAAATTTGAGTTCTGCATATGGCCATTTTGACAATTTATGTCTCTTCAGTAATTGCGAAATGTAACTAATATAGGAATAACTTCTTGAAACATTGGGAAATATTATTACGTATCTCCAAGCACTATCCAAAATGTGTGCTGAAAACGTATCTGATATTGAATAATTAAATATTCCAAGCGATCAGAAATGAACAAAACACACACACACACAAACACAAATAGTTAACCTCCCATCTACATATATAATCGGTGTTGTCACAATAGTATTCTTTTAATCAAATAATTTAAATACGCAGATTGGATCATACACGCACGATTGAATATAGCTGTATAAATGAAATTGATCAGGTAACCTGGTCCTCCTAAATACATGGACTTTCCTGTAATCAGTCAACCCGTGTTAAGCCACGCCCAACCAGTTGAAAAAAATAGAGTAATACTAGAACAAATTTTATTTTAAAATGTCTCCATAACATAACTTCACACGACAGATGTATAATTTGGTTGTCAATTTATATTATGAAAAAGATATTACTCGCTTTGGGCTGAATAGAGCTAAAATCGGCAAAAATCATAATATTCCATTTTTCTGCAATCTACACTACAAAGCATGTTTTTTGATGATGTAATGGGTTTAATTTTCCATAAATGCAATAGTTTTAATAAATTCATTATAAAAATATCATCAAAGTTGTGTAATATTCTGTCTATTGAAAACAAAAGGCGAAAAATCTTGTTTTACGCAATTTTATCAGGGGTAGGGATAGATATTTTGTCTCCTACGAACTGACCTTCATAAAATATTAATAACTTGTATTCATTTGAACGATAATATAATCAGCTATCCACCAAACCCCAGTTTTTATATTCTAATAGTTGTTCATAAGCTACAAGACCTCAGCAACAGTGAAGAATGAAAAAATCTGAAAATCTGGCAACATTATCGAAAGGATATTAAAAAGGGCTCAAAAATGTAAGTTCATCCCAAAATATTCAATGTTAACATGTTTTTTCTTCAAAAGGACATAACAAAGGACCAAAAAAAATTAGTGGGATTCGAAGGTGGGGAGGGGTGCACGGTAGGCTATCTCGGCCCATGGTCTATTAAACATCTACATTAGAATCAGCAACATATGTCTCGGGTTCAATAATCTTTTTTTATTAATCATAATTAACGGTTAATAAGTATTATCAAGCCACAGCTAAATAACCTTTAATTGTTGTGTAAACAGT
>MJUT01031273.1:427283-440622 GCA_002080005.1 Gigantidas platifrons
AAAAAAAAATATTTTCGGAAATATTATACTGATTAAACCCCATTCTTTTTCTCAGAATTATCAAGAAACTTTTTATATATAAACATATATAATAGTGCAGTTTCGTTCTTTTTAATGCATGAGTGTAAGCTATTTAATATAAAAATACAACCTAAATCTTTTTGCTGATAAAAAATAGAAGTGCAATATTGTTCGTTTCGTTATACATGATTAGATATGACATCAAAAGACTGTATGAAGTATTTAATAATTAGGGCGGGATCTTTAATGTAAAAGCTTTCAATTTAAACATGGGGATGCAAGTATGCAATCAATATTGGAACTTAATTAACTACGCGGAATCGACCTTTCTTAACAAATATCATGTGGACAATGACACCATGCATCATTCACACCAGGTCATATGAACAGCATTGTCCTTTGTTAGTATTATCTCTTTAGTTAGTACCTCATTGTATTATCTATTTGAAATCCATTATATAATTTTATTACATGTGTGAGCGTAATATGTAACCATTTTGTAGACATTGAGCAAGTAAAATACGTAAACTGAAAAGGGAAATAAAATTTACAAATTACATGCACCTCAAACAAAATAAAATAAATGCTTTATTTTTTCACTTGCACACTCCACAACAGATGAATATATTATACATACTTAAGCAAACATACATATACGGTTCACGTATTGCCTTTCTATTTTTAAAGAAAGCAACTTGTTTACAAAACTCGGTGGGAATTCCAACACTGTACAATCGGAGTTATCTCCCATTGTACAGTGGATGGAATTTGGGCCGAGCCCAGTAACAGTATTACTTAATCAGAATCATTTTCAATACTGTGTACTGCCTTATATTTTCTTTAATATTATTGATTATTGTTTATTGTATTATTAACTTTATTTGATATTGATTGTAATGTTCATATGGGCCGATAATTCGAAAATAAAAATCTTATCTTATCTTATCTTAACAGGCTATGCCTATACAAATCCTCTCCAACAACAAGATGGAACAATTAGAAAACAATTTACATAAGACATAGAGCAATCTACCCATCATGTATGTACATGCAATTCATCTAAATTAACATATCATCGCGGGTGTGGACAGCAAGTGACGGGAGCTTGTAGTCGCATACAAGAAAAAGATATCAATATGGAGATGATTTCGTCGAGTTATTTGACAAACGGTGGTAGTTATTAGAAATGTTCATGATACATTATTTATTATTATTACATAACTTTTATACATTATCTAATATTAAAATTACTCAAAGCACTTTACATTAAAAATAAAAAATAAAACTCAAATTACAAAAAGCAAAAAGCAATATACAGAATAAAACTATTCACAGATAAATGTGAAAAACACTTGATGAATTTGGCAAAAGGATTGATTGATTGATTGATTGATTGATTGATGTTTAACCTCCAGCGAGCAATTTTTCGGCTATATATTCAGGACGAGAAAAAATTTAAACGCCACGGGACTCGAAACAGGGAAAGGTGATGGGTAGGGACGGAGAATTTAGCCAGTGCAACAGGTCTCCTATGGACCACTCATAATGAGATGTTACACTGGGTTCTTTAACGTGCGAAGAGGGTGGCAATCTCTCAACACCGGACCTCGGTTTTATTTACGTCTCATCCGAAGGACGGGTTGGTTGTGAATTTATACATCCCGCACAACCGACGGACATCCCTTCAAGCCGAAGAAGCTCTCGGTCCCATTTCTATACCCCGGGGTTCCCGCGGGGTTGGCACATTTTAGAGGACTAGTGCCTCTAGGACGGAGAAACCTGGTGCCTATTCTACCCCCGGCACACCCTCTGGGAGGGAGTGCAAAAGGAAAAGCTATAACTAAAAGTAAAAATTCAGAAAATGGAGTCTAATAAAAGTGGGGTTTAACACAGCCATAAAAATTGAAGATTTACAAAATTAAAATACACGCTTTTTAGCAGGCGAGGTGAATTAAACAGACAGAATTTTTTTTTTTTTTAATACTAGGAGATTGATTAGAAAATAATAATACACATAAAAAAGTTTTGTCAACTAAAAGAAGGGTTTAGCATTCAGTTCTAGTAAAAATAGAAACAAAAATACATAAAAATGCATAATAATCAGTAAAAAACAGATGTGGTTTAGAATTTGCAAGTCTAAAAGGATGTGTTTTGACATTTTTCTTCAAACAAGAAAGTGATTGTTCATTCCTCAATTGACCAGGTAGGATATTCCAAAGTGTAGCAGCTGCTTTGTCAAAACGCCTCTTGCCATAACAGCACAAGTCTTAGTTCGTATACGAGGCGGTTTAATTAATGCACAGTTCTCTGATCGCAATGAACGTGTTGATTGATAGACGCTAATAGTCCTGTAAATAGACGAGTGCACTGCCGTGTAGCGATTTAAAAACGTACATCAAAAGTTTATATTGACAGCGATAGTGCACATGAAGCCAATACAATGGAGAGAAACGAGATTTGGAGTTATATGTTGGTGCTTCTTAGTTCTTGATATCAACCGTGCTGCGGTATTCTGAACACATTGCAACTTGTTCGTTATATTAGCGGGTAGTACATCGCATTTCCATAGTGACCAACGAATTAACCAAGGTCTTACAAGCATCGTCAGTAATGTAGATTCGAATGCGTCCAATGTTTCTAATTTAATAAAAGCACGATTTTGTGGTGGCACTGATCTGTTTCTTCATACTGAGTGTTTTATCGAAAAATAAACTCAGATTTCTGACACATGAAACATCACTTACAACGGTTCTATCGAAAGAAACACGACAATCAGAAAAGTCCTTTACCCGATGTTTGGGTGCAAAAACAATCAACTCGGTCTTATCTTGATTCAGTTTTAAGTTAACTTTTAACAGATTAGATCTCATCCAGTCACTGATATCAGCCAGACACGCTTCAATACGACTTGTTATGTCAGTCCACTTGTCTAGAGGTTCAATTACAAAATACACCTGGGTGTCATCTGCATAGCAGTGGTAATCCATATCATGCTGTCGACATATTTCACCGATCGGTTTCGAAAACAGACAATACAGTCTGGAGCCTAATACGGGTCCTTGTGGCACACCGTATTTTAGGTGCATATCATTAAAAAAAAACAGATACAATCGCAATACGCGGAGTTCTATTTGTCAAACATGATCTAATCCATTCTAAAGCCGGTCCACTAATGCCATAGGAATATTCTAAACGTTGAAAACGAATTTTGTGGTCTATTACGTCAAAAGTAGCTGACAGATCCAACATAACTAGAACGGCACAAGAGTTGTTATCCAGTGCTGATGTAATATCATGATGAACGCGTAAAAGAGCCGTTTCAGTTGAATGGCCGGTACGGTTTGCAGATTGCAAATCATCTAAAATGTATATGTAAAGCTTCTTATTATGATATACTTGCCCCATTCCAACTCAAAATGCAGAAAATTAGGACTTTAGGAAAATACTTGTAGCTACATTTTGTAGTAACGACTGCAATTTTGGATCAAGGGCAATATTTATTGTCCAATATGTTTTGAAATTATCAATACCGATACCTTCCAAGTTGAGTTCATACTGTCCTTGTAGTTCCAGCAGAAATTATTTGCAATATCTATGCAATACAATATCTCATTATATAACAGCAAATTTCGCCCACAATTACTCGGGGTCTACTTACAGATATCATTTTTGTCATCATTCCATTTTGGAACTTGACCTCTTTAATGGTTTCGTTTGGTTTGTAGTGTTTAACGACTCTTTCAATGATATGTCAGTTATATCGTGGCGGTCAGCTTTATTGGTGGAGGACCCGGAGTAAAACACCGACCTGTAGCGAGTAACTGACAAACTTTATCACGAGTACACCTCGCCTTGAAGGGGCTCGAACTCACAACCTTAGTGGTGATAGGCATTGATAGCACAGGTAGTTGTAAATCCACTACCATACGATCACGACCACGAGGAAAATGGATGTAGTTATTATATAATACTGAGCTGAGAGAACAATGGTTTCAGTGTAGCTAAGTGTACTCATATTGGACAAAGAGTCATACGTTGTCGAGACATTAACATTTTTGAATCATGCTGAATCGAGAGGGAAAAGTTTTAAGCCAAACTGAGTCGAGAGGACCAAACAATTTTAGCAATAGCGAGTTGCAAACATACGAACAACACGATATAGTTTGGACTATTAAGTTAATTATTTTTCTCGTTTTCATTTATAGACTTTAAAAAAGAATTGTCTGCTATTTCTCTTTTTATACATATATTAAATAAAATAAAAATTTTGTATCAACGGCACCGCCACGATATAAGTGAAATATTGTTGAAAGTGGCGTTAAACACAACCGTAACGACAAGTCCACCGTATCAAGTCAGTTAAAGCGGTAACGAGTTGCTAATTTATTGATACGGAGATTTGATAGACTTGAAGAGATAGAAACTTAGAATCATTTTTAATGTTTTGAATGGATATCAATATTATTACGTCACAAGAAAAATAAAAACAAATTTGACAATTAAGACTAGATTTATTGAACAAATTATTTTTATTCAATCTGGAAGGAGCTATCGTTTTGGGAGCTATACTTTTTTTTAAATCTCCCCGCTATGCTTGTGAGATAGATTCTACTATGTGGCAATATAGTAAGTACTCCATATAAAATTGTCAACGATTAACAGATCACCAGTAGTTTTTCTTGGTATACCACTGGTTTCCTCTACCAATGATTATGTCCGACTAGTATGGTGTAACTGAAAAACTTTTGAAATTTGTATTAAACACCGATGATCCGTGTCTAGAGTCATTAAAACCACACAATGTAATAATACTCCTTGAACTGTCCACTGAAATGTGGTAAGAAACACAATCCGATATTTCACTTAAAGGGGCATTATCTAACAAAATCGTAAATTTGTGTTACCCATAAATACTATCAGATGTGATTGATGCCTTAATAAAACGTGTTTCTGTAACTTATAAATGTTATGAAGTGTACGCGCATCGGGGAAAAAAGATGCTCGTGTTTTGAGATCGATCAAGAAATGCAATCTTATAATTATCGGCATTGTTTACGGAGTTTGCCGAATCGTTATTAAATCAGTGCAACTTCAATGCACTTATTTCTTATTTTCTGTGAATCTGCTTTTAGTCGGCGTTAATTACGGACAAAGAACCATACAAGATTGCAGTTAATGAGCGACAAAATACACATTATTCGTTTTTACCGGTCACTAGTAAGGTCAGATGCATACGAGAAAGCCGAGGTCAAATTATTTGCTTGCAAGCTGGGACTATTATACTGTATAATAATCCCAGTTGCAAGGCAATAATAAATCGATGATAATTTTCGTTCTCAAAAGGCGAAAAGTGGTTCGATAAGCTGTTTAATGTAAAATATTTACCTTTATTTCAGCATTTTAAAGCTATTTACAAGTTTCCAAAACATTTATTTTTTTTGGTCAAAATCGTAGCTAATGCCGCTGTTAAATATTGTATCTTGTATGGCAAAATTATTTTAACGAACTTATAAATATGGAATAAGGATTGAACTACCCTGTTTTCGTCATTTTCTACATTACAAATAAAATATATTTTCAATGGGATATTAATATCTTCTATATGAAGAAATATTCAATTTTCAATTCAATTCAAATACTTTATTGCCATTATACAGTTACTGCATGTGACAAAAATAAACAGAATACAAACAATACATACATGGTAATAAAGACAAAATAATTTTCAAATAAACATTTCAAGAGTCCCCTGTCCTCAGTTCTGTAGACTGTTTTAAAAAGGAACCAAGCTTATTTACCTGAGTAGTTGTTTTAGGATTGAGGATATAAGACACTTTATCTAAATCTGATAAACAATTAAAATTTTCATTGTCATTTTTTTTTAAATCCAAATAATCTTTTCTTGTGGCATTGTTATTTTTGCAATATAAAATGAAGTGGGTTTCGTCCTCTATTTTCTTACATTTTTTACAGAGTCTTTCTTCTCTGGGGATTTTTAAGTATCTTCCTTTTTCGATAAGCAAATTATGATCACTTATTCTATATTTTGTTATTAGTTTTCTATATTCTAATTTTGGACAGGATAAATAGTTTTCTTCTGAGATGTTACCGGAATTTTTTAAAGTTTTATAAATTTTGAGTTTACTGTTATCGTCAATGTCTGTTATTTTCTTCTTGAATAAGTTTTCATAAAAAGATTTAATTTCTGATTTTATTTTGTCTCTTGTAGATTTTATTATTTTTTTCAAAGAGTATTCCTTCATTTTTTCCAAATCTAAATTTAAATCTTCCATCACATCTTTAATATATGTAAACCATGAGTAAATGCCCTTATCATCTAAATTTTTAATAAGTAAAAATGATTCTTTTAACAGAAGGTTTATTTCTTCAGAATTTAATCTGATAAAATACAGTATAGAATAAAATTTAGTATAAAGTTCCAGTGGGAGTCTTCCTAAATCTACTCTTACTCCAAGATTAGATGAGCTTTTTCTAACACCAAGTAAATATTTACAGTATTGCAAATGCAACTTTTCTATAGGGGTTTTATCAATAAAATGAAAAATATCTAACGGTTTACCAGAGATTTTTGATCTCTTCTTATCTCTATAATATGTGATATAGGTATCCAAAAATGTCACTTCTGAATTATATAATGCAATAGGTTTCACTAATGAATCGAAAAGGTTATTTGCTACTTTTACTGGTAAATTTAATAGTGAACTAGTATATGATTTCATCGCAAAAAGAACTTTTTTAGCCCTTTTTGTTAAGTCGATGGTGCTACTGCAAAAACTTCCATTATTTTTAAACAAGATCCCGAGAAATTTATACTCGGTTGTTCCTAAGATAGGCATACCTTTGTAGGTTGCAAATGAAGAAACGTCTTTTGTGCATAAGGTATTAATTGTGAAATATTAACCCCGATCACGGGAACGGTAGGCATATTACTTTAAAAGTGTTGAAAATTATACCCGGTTAAAATGAAGTTCGTCCCTTTTGTCGTAGAATCTGGTAGAAAGGTAACAATTGGTGTCAATGATTGAAATTTGACACCAATTGTTACCTTTCTCCCGTGATCGGGGTTAATATTTCACAATTAATACTTTATGCTAGAGATAGCAGTTTGTATTCAGACTTTTTAAAACCTCGCATTATTTCGAGTACTAAACCATTATTAGATCAAGGATCTTTCGTTTTATCATTCAAAAAGTGTTTTTTTTTTCTGAATGTATCAACCACTTGTTGATAAGCATTCTGTCACCTGCGCGCAAGATGATGAGGCATTTGAAATTAGATTTTTGTCCAAGTTGAAAATGGTTTCCTTATTATGTCTTCCGATAGCCTTGTATACTATCTAACATTTATAAATGATGATAATTGACATCATCTATGTTCTGTTGTACCAGTATTAACTACGTTTTGAGTCACGAGGAAAATAAACAGAAGCGTATAGGAGTGGATAGGAAAGTATGAGAAGGTCAAGATGCTTAAGGGACCTGAAAGGAGGTAAGTTTTGTAAGTGGATTGGAAAATGGGGGAAGCAAACAATACAAGTGGACTGGAAAGTGGGGATGCAAGATTCAGGAGAGGGTAGGAAGATGAGGGGACAAGCTTTCAAAAATGACAAGCTCATACGCCCTTAATAAATATAATATAATTATGCATTAAGTTCAAGAATATGGCTCAACATATATAAAACGAGTTGCGCTAACACATTTCTGTGAGGAACGGACAGGACGAGAAAATCTGATTGATCGTAGGTAATGATTAGTTCACTTATTTAAATATTCCAAATATGACAAGTTTTGCTCAGAGGCATGCAAAATATGACATACACGTATAACAGATGTACCTTCAAGAAATGTCGTCTGGTAATTACGAAAACTCGTCATATTAAACAAACATTTGGATTTAAATTCCATTCCTATTTTAAGTTGGTTTTTTTTTGTTTTTTTTTGTTTTTTTCAATTTTCGTCGTACATGTACAAGTTTATCATATATAGAAAACGAAGTTCACTTTCTAAATAGGCAGTGTCTATTCTTACAACAATTTTCAACAAATTGTTGTAAGAATCTTATTCTTACAACAAATAATATTATGGTTTAGATAATGAGAAACGAATAATTATTACCTGTAATTATTAAATATGTTGTACGAATAGCATCTAGAGCCTATTCTTACAACAAAAAAGATAATGTTGTAATTAATCATATATATTTATTGTATTATATAGATCTATATACATTTTTTTCATATGCACAACATATAATTTATCATCATAGAATAAAATATTATATAAAAACAATAAAATACAATATTGATAATCGTAAAAAGCATGATAAAAGTTTTTTTTTGAAAAGCTTATAAAAATCATTTAAAATGCTAGAAATTGTTTCTAGAGTCCTTTTCCTCTTGAATCAGGGGCGGATCCAGGGGGGGGCGCACCCGACGCCCCCCCCCGTAGAATTGGAAAAAATATGATTTTTTGCGTAAAATCGTGATTTTTCACACGAAATACCCCAAAAATTTTCGCGATTATTTTAAGTGCGCCCCCTAACTTGAAATCCTGGATCCGCCCCCGTGAATTGCATTTTGTAATTCGTTAAAAGTTGTGAAGAGTTTGTCTTTGAAAGCACTATCCATTATGTTTCTATATATGTTTCCGTATTATTATAATACGTTCATTCTACAAATGTACTGTCTTTTTTGTGATTAAGTATGATGTGAGTATTGTTCAACTAGACATGACTAAAACCAATTACCCTTTCTCTTTAGTATTTAAATAGAACAAAATCCAACTAACTTATTTAATTATTTTATTCATAAATCATATAAAAATACGTCTATTATAAGGCTGTAATCATAAAATAATAATTTATATGAAACAAGTACGATCTTTAAAAAAAAGAGGCACGACGTAGCACAAATATTATATTCTTCTATGAACAGTATTTCACTGAAATAACCTTTTTAAACATATTGGTTTTATAGGATTTGATAAGACATGTAAAACCTTTCATCCTACTTAATGTGCAAGAATCGTTAATATTTAGTAACAGCGTCCATTTTGGTCCTAGGACAGGACTACCAGACAAAATTTTTAAAGGGGATCGATTATTAATGGATTATTTTAGCAAAGCTTATATCCAATTGGCCCAGTAGTTTCAGAGGAAAACAAATAAGATTTCATCCCTCTTTTCTATTTTTAGCAACAGTGGCCATGTTGGTTGGATGTCTAAATTGCCAGACACAATTTTAAAAGGGTGTCATTTAAGGACTATTTAAGCAAAGTTTAGTTCCAATTGGCCCAGTAGTATCAGAGTTGAAGAGTTTTAAAATTTCATCCCCTTTTTTATTTTTTAGTAACAGCGACCATGTTGGTTGGAGGTCGGGACTGTTGGACACAATTTTGGAAGGGGAACACCCACAGACCATTTCACCAAAGTTTGGTCTTAAGTGGACAAGTGGTTTCAGAGAGAGGAGAATATTTTTTAGTAATAGTGGACAGACGGACGAAGGACGCGAAGTGATGACAAAATCTCAAAGAATTTATGGCTTCAACAAAAATTTCTTCATAGATGATTTTAATTTAATTTTCAATTTGATATCTCCAGTCACTCACCTGAAGATTACATAATACATTGAATATAAAACAACTTTACGACATATAATACTTTGGTTATTTAAGAGAATACCCCTTACATTTAAAGTTTAATACAGATATACCATTAAAAGTAATCATATTATCAGTTATACTCGAACTCTCTTTGTTTGTGTGGGGCGTAGGACGACGGACGCAACCAATCAGCAAACTACTAAATTACTTGCTTATTGCAAGTGCTTTAAATCCGACTTGCTTATTATAAAGTGCTTTAAATCCGACTTGCTTATTACAAGTCAGTTATTTTCCTACTCATTTGTATCTGAGCCACGGTTCCCTTATTATAAGGAAAATTATTGTGTACATTATGTGAATTGATTTGATTTGATTTTTGGTGTTTAACGCCACTTTCAACAATATTTCAGCTATATCATGGCGACCAGTTTTAGTGGTGGAGGAAGCCAGAGAGAACCAGCGACCTTGGCCAAGCAACTGGTAAACTTTATCACTTGTGGCTGCGAGTCGAGTGCACCCTTTTTGTAATTTACAAAGCCGGGTGCGAACCCACGCCGTATTGGTGATAGGCTTGTATGAGTTGTTAGATCCAGCGACCTAACTCATTGAACCACCCGGTCCCCTATGTGAATTGGGAAAAGATGGGAAGAACAATACATTTATTAGCTTGTAGGTCCAGAAATAGAATGACCACAAAACAGTTCACAAAACTTACATAAATACCCTTGGTGTAACACACTGTCATATAGCCATGGGTATTTTTGTTCATTTTTCATTGAACTGAACACCCTGGCACCTGGTACCATGACCTCTGAAGCACAACTGTCCGAATCAGAGTGACAGTCAGATTGCGAATATCAACATCACCACTATTTGCACTATTTACATGTTGTTGGATGTCATTTGAAGCTGTGTTTAGTAATAAAGAATTTGAATTGGTTGTTTTTGGAGTGACACTAGCAGTGGTAACAAGGTGTTCAGCTTCTGGGCATGGTGTATCAGTACTGAAAACCGGCAGGGTTGACTTCACTTTTTTTTTTTATTCATTAAAGAAATCTAAAATTTCAAGTGGGAATAGCTGTAATTATTGCATAAACAATGTGCAAACATTGGGGCTTAGGGTTTATAAAAAAAACCTCATTAACTTCAGGTAAACCTTGATTAGAGAATGGAGAACTAATATATAATAATTTATCATTTTTATTCTAATAAAATAAAAACATAAAGATACAAACATGAATAAGTGATATCTCTATCAATACATTTATATTTCAACATCCATACAACTTATTATTAATTTTTTAAACTACATTTTTTGTACATGAAATAATAAATAAGCATGTCTTAGCTTACGTTTGTTACTATCCATTTTGTAATGAAATTCTTATGATTCATGTATTTTTTCCAAAGGTAAAAATATGTTTTAAAAGATATTTCACTATTTATGTCATACTTGATTTCACTCCATATGAAAAAAAATGTTTCATTCCAATTTCTAATTTTTATTAATAACACTTGTAACTTCACTCAAATAATATTTCCCCTTTTCTGCAATATTCGGCTATTCTGAATAACAGGTTAAACGATTACGCAGAACATGTAGAATTGATAACAAAATCTCAGGCTGGTTTTCGCAAAGGATTTTCAACCGTTGACAACATTTTTGTATTGTATTCCCTGATTACTATCTATTTTTCGCAAGGAAAAAAGTTGTATTGTACTTTTGTAGATTTTAAATGTACATTTGATAATGTCTGGAGATCAGGTCTGTGGCAAAAGCTACAAAAGTCAAATATTAAAGGTAAAATTTTTACTGTAATTTACAATATGTATCAAAATATAAAAACAAGAGTAAAACTTGGGAACGAATTTTCCGAGTATTTTATATCACATACTGGACATACTGGAGTTAAGCAAGGGGAAAATTTATCCCCCTTTTTGTTTTCTTTATTTTTAAATGACTTAGAATCCTTTTTTGATGAAAATAATGTGGAACCATTATGCAACACTACAAAACTTTGTGAAGAATCTGTACATAAAACTTTTTCTTATTGTATATGCTGATGACACGGCTTTAATGGCCGAGTACTCAGATGGACTACAAAAAACATTAAATTGCTTTGAAAAATATTGTGATTTATGGAAACTTACAGTGAATACTAATAAGACTAAAGTTGTCATTTTTAGTAAGAAGAAAGTCAGGCAAAATCAAAACTTTAAGATTAAAGGACAAAATATCGAAATTATAGATTCATACTGCTATCTTGGTATGCTTTTCAATTATAATGGTAATTTTTGTACAGCACGCAAGAAAATAACAGAACAAGCTCATAAAGCCTTATTTGCAGTTTACAGAAAAATTAGAAATATAAGTATACCTGTAGACATTCAGTTGAAACTGTTTGATTCTTTGGTTAGTCCAATTTTATTGTACGCTTCTGAAGTATGGGGTTTCGAAAATAAGGAATCAATTGAAAAGGTACATTTACAATTTTGTAAGAACATTCTTAAAGTACGGAGTACTACACCTAACTATATGGTATACGGAGAGCTAGGTAGATACCCTATGGAGGTAATGGTTAAGCGCAAGATAGTATTATTTTGGAACAACCTTTTATGTGAAAGTAATAAATTGTCCTATATATTGTATAAATTGATGTTTAAATTACACGATCAAAATCCGTCGCATTTTAAATGGATTTCTTATGTTAAATCAATTTTCGATGATACTGGTTTGAGTTTTATATGGAATAATCAAATACACATGGAAAGAAATGTTTTGAAAAACTTGATATCTTCTAAGTTGAACGATCAATTTATACAAAAATGGTTTTCGCAGATGAACAATTCTTCCCGGGGTTTATTTTATTCAGAATATAAAAAGGGATTTGGTCTAGAAAAATATTTAGTGAAACTGAATTCATATGATAGGGCGATGATAGCTAAATTCAGATGTTCCAATATCAAATTTCCCATTGAAACAGGAAGATGGAACGGGGTGTCTAAACATGAAAGAATTTGTAATCTCTGCGGAAACGGAATTGGAGATGAATTCCATTATTTATTCATCTGTGAAAAACAGGAAATTAAAACCATTAGGGAAAAGTTAATTCCTAAATATTACACGAATTATCCAACTGAACTGAAACTTTCACGAATGCTAATGTTTTGTCATGTAGAACTGTACAGGAATTTGGCATCTTTTCTTAAAATTATGGTGCGTTTTTTATAGACAGTCCGATTTCTCTCTTGTATGTTATTTATTTACTATTTTGTGTTATTGTATTGCATATATGATATGTCTATTTGTATTTATATAGAATGTGAATTTGTTATGTCCTCTTGTACACCTGTGTGTCTGAGTTTGTATAAATAAAATTTTGTCTTGTCTTGTCTTGACAGCTAAATCACATGTAATAATTAATTAGATACTAATTGCAACAACACAAAAAAAAAAATAGCATATAAATTGCAACAACATCTATCAATGGAATACCTGGAATATATATATTTTTTTAATGGGATTAGATAGGCAACGGTACTGCCGCAGTAGTGGGTCAGACTCACGTAAATCAAAGCACAAACAGCTTCATTCAACCTCATTTCTCTCCTGGGGGAAGTACAAACTTTTTAATCCAAAAGATTCAAGTTACATGTACTGGCTGCCATCTTTTTTTTTTTTTTTTTTTTTTTTTTTG
>MJUT01031273.1:442311-460646 GCA_002080005.1 Gigantidas platifrons
GTCCAACTTTGAAATAAATATTAATAATTGAAAAATAGTAATTATTCATTTAAGCAAGGATTTAAATATAGTATAGAAATCCTTAATTTAAGTTTTATTTCATGTTTGGTTGTATTTATCCGGATATGTATATTGCTAGTCTTATAACGTATGACTTCACATTTTCACATTCCATGTTCATATTTTTACATTGGCATATGGGATTTTTCAATGTTTTATATTTCATGCGGAATGGGCAGCAAATAGAAAACAATAAATAGGAAATAGGAAAAATGTAAAAAAAATAAATATCAGATAATAAAAGAAATAGTAAATATCGCCACACGAGGTACTATGTGATAGGACTATGTGTATTGCATACAGCTTTGGTTTTGTTTGTCTTCTTTGGTTTTTACATACAAGTTATACAAGGTTTTATTCATGATGATCACGAAGATTTAATTAACAAATATGTCATGATGATAAGCGAAACTAACATTTTTTTGTCGTAATTCCCATAAGTCATAGCGATTTACTATTTCCGGTTTGACGGATTTTAACAATGAATGCATCCAGGCGTTAATGTAGCGACCAGCGGGAGCGTAATATAACGACTGGATTATTCGGGTTACTGTCCGGTAAACAAATCAAGCGACCCAATATACGGTACTGGTTCCCGATATCTTCAATGTGTACGTGTAGCTAGTATTTCGCCTGGTTAATCAAAACAAATAGTAACCAGATCATTGTTCGACTTTTAATTTCATTTGGAAAAGCTTTTATTAACCATTTTTATGAATAATGTTATCACCAAGATATTGGGAATTTTTCCCCATGAAATTAGGGAAAACAATCTTTTTTCATATTGGGACTGGGGCCGATATTCGACCCAAAAACGCAGTCGGAAAATCACTGCAAGTACTTTATATCCGTTTTCCGAACTCTTACCAAATTTGTATTATTCTCCAATCAAAATGTTAGAAAATATTTTCATCTTTAAATTGTCAGGCAAAAGCGTCCATAGTTGCAAAAGTAGGCCAAAACGAAAAAGCGGTCGTAAACGACTACGTCGAAAAAGTTACAAATCGTAATGCAACTATATATGAATCATGATCCCTATTTTAAATAAAATTCGTTTCCTCGTTGAATGAATTCCGTAATATCATTTGTTGTAAGAATAAGATTCGCGGCTATTCTTACAACAATTTGTTGAAAATTGTTGTAAGAATAGACACTGCCTTCTAAATATTTGCTCAGCCTATGAACCATTTAGAAAATATTTTTTGCAGAAAATAAACAATTTAAACTGTTATGATGAACTGTCTTCAAACAACTCATATCTGGTATTAAATAATCGGACAAATATCATTCTAATATTTACTGTTCACTATATATATCTGAATGTACCCCGAAAGAAAGAATGAAACACATCGTTCTCATTTATAATGCGCACTCCTCCTGCAAAATAAAGAATCTGGACAAAACCCCGCGCATTATGCACAGGAAGTTACGGTATTATCCTCCAGCAACATATCTAACTCCCACTGCCATTCCAAAAATCGTTTGAGCTTATAGGTATCATTGTATATCATATCGTTTGTAGAATATATACAGATTAATACAAGTCCCGGGCCAATATGGGTGTCTCGGGATGATAACCAGGCCAATATGGAAATACCCATGTATTAAACTATTTATTACATACTTCCGACATCTAGAAAAGAGACGTCCATATTGGCCCGAGACACCCATATTGCCCCGGGCCGATATGGAAATGATCTTGTAGTAATCCAATAACCGGTTATTTTCCCGGGATGTGAAAATATGGACAGTTTACTTCCGGTCATATTGGTCATACAAAAATGCCTTTATTTTAACTAAGTATGTAATAATAGTTTGTATTATTAATGGCCATAATCATTTAAATGTTAGTAAAATATTGTCTATTGTCTATATTTCATTGCTAATTCTTTGAATTTTATCCTCAATTTATGAGTGATTTAATTATAAACAATATTATATATTATAATTGACGTTTCTCCGAAAATAAATTAATTTTAGAGTCACATGTCATTTTATACATGTT
This sequence comes from Gigantidas platifrons, assembly GCA_002080005.1. Taxonomy (NCBI): domain Eukaryota; kingdom Metazoa; phylum Mollusca; class Bivalvia; order Mytilida; family Modiolidae; genus Gigantidas; species Gigantidas platifrons. Next base: position 444,377 of record MJUT01031273.1, read on the forward strand.
TTCATTGGTTTAAAAATTTGAGGTTATTTTCATATGTATTGAAACTGAAAATAGACGTCGTTCTCAAGGCGTCGCGTGCCGTTGTCATTAGGCGATTTTCTTTAAATGAGGCACCTTTGGGCTTATTTAAATTTATTTCAGATTATTTGCCTTATTTTGAAAAAATTAATATATTTTTCAATATCATAACAAAAAAAGTTTGAATTAATTTATAAGAATTTGTTCAATTTATTAAAAAAACTGACCCAACTTTTTTGCTCCTTTTCCTTTTATTAATTCAAAAACAACATGCCAAATGCTTAAAATAGGTTTTTCATGAAAAATTCTGTAAAATGTAACAAGAACATTCAAAATTTTCACAGTCATCTATATCATTTTGAATTTTAAAACAAAACTACACAATCATTTGTAGTTACCTCAATAATTATAGAAATTTAAATGGATGCTTATTATATTCTCTACCGACCTACCTATCCTCTTCGCTCCCGTCGGAGCATAAGGTTGCCTCAAGATCACGCCATCCAGTTCTATATTTAGCCTTTGTTTCAGCTTCTCCCCAGGTCATGTCAAGCTCTTTCAGTTCGGATTCAATAGTTCTGCGCCAGGTGGTCTTTGGTCTGCCTCTTGGTCTCTTTCCCTGGTCTCTTTCTAAGGGATATCCTGGTAATATTGGATATTGGCATCCTGAGAACATGCCCTACCCATCTGAAACGCCCCATTTCTTTGCGGACGCATGTGGAAGTTGTCATTTGTAGTAGGTTATATTATATTCTCTGTGTACATTTATATGAAAAAAAAAAAAAAAAAAGATTCCTTATTCGTTGGGCAAGTTTTCAAAGCAAAAAAACCCACTGTGATTTCAAAGCATACCTTTATCCTTATGCCCTTGGTTAACTGGGCAATATCTGCTTCCATATTAATACAGTTTGTTTCTTCTCTTTAATGACAAAAAATAATAAGGGGCCAAAAATAGTCCCCCCCCCAATTTTTCAAAGTGGGGAGTGAAATTATCTTCACCTCCTACACCTGAGTGGTATTATTGGAGCAGGAACTTCTGACTGGTTAGGAGCACCCGAGTTCACTTCTTGTTTTTAGTGGGGTTTGTCAAATCAAATCAAATATCAAATAAGCTTTATTTACAGTCGGCAAGACATAACAACAATACAACATCAGCTCTGAAGAGCTTTTGAACCGACTAACATATAATCATACAAGGCAATAAACAATATAAACATACATGACATAAGCATGCTAAATAGATGTACTATTGGCAATCACAAACAGCAATCCATGTGACAAGCGCCTCTCAAGACAGCTGTTTACAATCACCTACAGCAACTCAGTAGCATTTAAAACAAATATATGTTAAGAATGATCAATGATGGAAAACATTAAAATAAGTCGAAATGATATGCTAAAAAATCAGAACACAAAATAATAAAAAAAATAAAGCAAGACATAAAAGCACACATAGCACTAGTACTACATGCATGCAGATAATATTAAAACAAAAGCATAGTTATAAACACATGAATAAAAAGCAAACTAGTCACAGCACATGTATATATAAGCACATATAAGCACACAAAAACATGAAATTCAGCCAGGCCACTCCAGGGTTATGTTTTACATATAACACATTTACAATCTTTACCAGTATAATTTGATATTAGTTGCTTAAATTGATTAAAATTGTTACAAGTTCTAAAATGTTCAGGTAGGGAATTCCAAAGAACTGGAGCGGCATAGCTGAATGAGTTCTTACCATAACTTGTGGTGCGAATTTGTGGTACCTGTAAAATATTTGAGTATCTAAAGTTACTATCTCGTTTTTGTAATATATTATCCAAGACAGGTGGAACAATACCATTTATAATTTTAAAAGTTTCAATTGCCATTAATCTTGTTCTTCGTACATGTAAACTAGGTAATTTAACTTTAACCAATAACTCATCATATGAAGAAGTATAATCAAAATACACAAAACGCAATGCCCTCTCTTGAACTTTTTCTATCTTTTTGTATTTTTCTCAGAACAAGAAAGCCATGACAATGGACAAAAATTAAAATTTGACAAAATAAAAGTATGAAAAATGGTTAATCTATTTAATTTACTAAGATTTTTACCAATACGTTTCAAAATATTTAATTGCTGTACTGCTTTTTTGCATATATTAGTAATATGATAATCAAAATTCAGTTTAAAATCAATATCTACACCAAGTAATTTGACAATTTCATCACAGCTTATGTTGGCATCACCAATATTAAAAATAGGATTTTTGTTACATGTATTCTTTCCAACAGCAATAGCCTGAAATTTTTCAGGATTGGCCTGCATACAATTAAAACTAAACCATTTAATTAAAATGTCACTTTCTTCCTATAATACAGATTTGACCTGTTCATAATCAGGGGAGTGAAATGATAACGTATTGTCGTCAGCATAATTATACAGATTAGATTTATGAATAAAATAGAAAAGATCATTAATATAAACATTAAAAAGTAAGGGTCCAAGTATTGATCCCTGAGGAACACATTTTTGAACTTTTTCCCACCTGCTGATAATATTACCAATTTTTATTTGCTGCTTTCTATCTGATAAATATGAGTATAATAATTTAATAGAATTTTCAGTTAAACCATAAGCTGATAATTTGCTGAGTAAAATATCATGTGGAAGACCGCCAAAGGCCTTTGACAGATCCATAAGTATTGCAGCTATGTATTCGTTGTTATCCAAGGCCTTTTTCCAGTCTTCCAACAGCCTTAATAATGTTGTTTGGCAACCATGGCCCTTGCGGAATGCACACAAAAACATATAAAATTGTTTATCAAAATACAAAGACAATTGCTCAGACAATACCTTTTCAAATTTTTTAGAGGGAATTGGCAAGATGCTCACTGGTCTGTAATTACTCTTCATTAATGGATCTTTCTTTTTAAATAGAGGGGCAACTTGAGCCTCTTTAAGTCTTTTTGGAAAATGACAATTATCAATATACATATTTATCAAATTAGTGATAGGATTTACAAGAGATGGTTTACCTAGTTTTAACAACTTAACTGAGATCTTATCTACACCAGTTGCTTTTTTACATTAAATTTATCTATTACCTTAGACACAAAAGTTTCATTAGTATGAACAAATTCAAAAGCATTTTTTTCAAAATTTTTGTGTTCAATTTTCTTTAAACTAGGATGATTTTTCTCATCAAAAATATAATCCTTATCAATATCCCTGGCAACATTTACAAAAAAATCATTAAAAACTTCAGCTACCTCTTGGTTGTCTGATACAATATTCTCTCCTTCCTGCAAAATAATTTTATTGTTAGAACTACAAGATTTTTTTGAAAATTATGGTTTCATAGTACTCCAGAAATCACTTGATTTACTACCTCCTAAGCAACCTTCTTGAAAATATGTATTTTCAGATGTTCTTTTCAGTTTATTAACTAAGTTTCTTCTTATCTGATATTTTCCCCAAGTTTTTGCATTCTTATTTTTCAAATATTTTGAATAGAACATTTTTTTGTTATAAATTGCTTTCCTTAGCTCTCTATTCATACATGGAAGTTGATTTTCTTACAATACTTCTCTTTTACTGGAAGGTGTTTATCAAAGATTTCAGTAATATTAGATTCAAACTTTTCATACATCATATCAGTATCAACTTGGCTATTAACAGTTAAAATTTGTACATTAACTTTTGAGAGATCTTCATTTAATGCAACTACATCTAAATTTTTAAAACTTCTGTATTTAATTTTCTGTTTTTCATTTCTTGGAGTTATGTTATTAATGATTGTACTAATCATATTATGACAGTCACTGATACCTGTTGCAAAATTTAAAGTTTTCATACATAGTTTCTTATTGTTTGTTAAAATGACATCTAACAAAGACTCTTTGCAATTTTTCATAAAACAAGTAGCTTCTTTGACTAAATTTGTTAAATCAAATAATTCCATTAACTCTGAGAGTGTTTTTCCTTTGTTTTCAGATAGTAAATCATAATTTAAATCCCCAATTACCATATAGTTATCATAGTAAGTCATACATTTATCCAAAAAATTAGTAAAGTTTTTACTGAACTCATTATTTGCCATACTGGGTGGTCTATATATGCATATAATGCACCATTTTGTTTTATTTAATATAATCTCATATACAATGTTCTCAAAGTTTATTGTTTCAAGATCTGTTCTTCTTCTGGCTGGTATGTCTAAAGGAAACAATACCTCCCCCATGTACATCCCGGTCACGTCTTTCCATTTTATGTCTCTAAAGGTGGAATCCAATTTGGTCTCAGATAGGAAAAATAGGTCCACAATTTTGTCATTTAATAATTCATGGATCTCTACAAATTTGGATTTGAGACTGTTTATATTAAGATGGGATACCATGAATTTGTTGATATGATTTTTACGAACAGTCTTGTGTTGGTCAATCTTCAATTTTCTGTGTATTCGTCGTTTTTTGCCAAGAATTAATTATTTGTCTTTCTGCTATATATGTAAAAAAAAAATGCATGTATTGTTATTGAAGTCAGTATTATATTGACCATTTAATACTAATTATCATTTGTACACACGTAAATAAATGATAGTGGTAACCTTTAATTTATGTTAAACTGGTGTTGAATACCGGTATGTTAAAAACATTGATTTAAATCGTATACGGCTAAAATTGTGGGTTTTTTTTTGGGGGGGGGGTTAAATTTTCACTAAGAATTATGTTTTCACAATGAAAAAGTGTTGCTCATTTCATTTAATGTCCATATGACCCTTTTTCAGTTTTTCAGATATATTTTTTGTATATCGACAAGAGAACAAGTTACATTCAACGAGATGATTATTATGATGTTCGATTGGTACTAGACCAACACGATTGGTTGAATTTGTATAGTGAGCTAGGAATGGCATAGGAACATTAGCGGTCCTAATACGGTTCCTTGGGGTACCCCTGAGTCTACTGTTGTTTCCTCTGATGTTTCCCCTTCGACAATTGTCCTCATTTTTCTTGTTGTTAAGAAGTTTCGTAGCCATGTGTGGATGCTACCTTTAATTCCATACTGATCTAGTTTGTGTAGTAGTTTGTGATGGGGGACTGTATCAAAGGCTTTGGAGAAGTCTAGGATGGCTATGTCTCTTTATATAACACCGTTGAAATACGCCATGTCTATCAGGGTCGACATTTATGAAATTCTCATTCAATGCCTTGGAACGAGACCTTATGGAGGTGCTAGTTGCTATATACATATTGTAAATAAAATTTAGCGATTGTTGTTTAAAAAATTATGTAGTTTAAAAATTGTCGAAGCGCATATATTTTAAAATATCATTTTTTTTTTTTTACTGAGAACTTTTGGCAGCGTTCAGCGCTTTATTTATTAAACTGAACTATCTTGCCAATGAAACGGAATTTAGACAGCAGCATGCTTCCATGCGTAGTATTGTTAAGTGTGTCAATAACTCCTTTCAAATCACTTTTATATCAGCCTATACATGTATGTTCAGAAGTGACCCATTATATAGTTTATCCCATTTGTTTTATAGAGGGTATTTCATGTTTTTATGTTATTTGTATTTATTTACGTAAATTCCAACACGATTTCCATATCACATGATGTGCGTGTCGTGTAACAGTAACACGACGATATCTCATGCGGAGCAGGAACTGCTAACCCTTCCGGGTAACCTGAGTAGGCTAATATTGTCTGGTCTACTAAAAGGTGAATGAAGGGTTACCTAACATTACTTTGGAAGATGTTAGTGTATCACAATTAAAAAAATGAAAGAAAAAAAAGAAAACAAACATAAAATTCTATTAGATTGAAAGCCCACCGATCCTTTCATTCTAGACAAATCTATTGATCGCACCTGCAACTTAAAAATTAATGACATCCGGGGAGTTCGTACGTGAGGTCATAGGTCACAAAACAAAATGGCGTTGTCGAAGCGAAGAAAGGTTTGTTGTCAGAAAATAATGTGTTCTTCGTAACATTAACTCAGTTAGATTGTTATTTTTTTTTCACACATCTTACACTAAAAATAATAGATTCCCATAAAATAATATTCTCAATAATTATCGTTATCAGCTGAAATCACGACCACTGTTTACAGATGTATAGCTCACTGTGACAAATCGGTAGCAGTGTCACCGCCACCGGTGAGATAATCTGGTCCGTTAATCCTCTTGGTGGGTGTGCCAAGCAAAAACGTGTTCCTTTATTTGTAAGAACGTTACGATTGTAACTAAAATCTGGGGAAACTATTTAACTGGCGTCTACAGCAAATTTCACAGTTGACGAATAAAACCGGAAGTATGAAGACAATATTTGACCCATCGGTGTCAACAGAAGCCTGTCACAAGTGTGCACCCTTCAACTAATTGAGAAAGCAGCAAGAAGTTTAAGAGGTTTTTCCTGAGTGGTATTATATTATAATGGGATAATTTAACCACAATAATATATTGCCACCTCTGCTATTATTATATTAAGGTGACAAGCTTACTGGACAGTTGGTAAAGTCTTGACTGGATAAAAACGGTGGTTTACTGGGCCAAAATAAATAATAAAATAAATTCATGAATGCGGGTCGTTTCGTTCCGGGTCATTTCGACCTAGGTCGGGACGTTTTGTACCGTATAGTGAGACGTTTCGTACCAACAGATTTATCATGGTGAGATGTTTCATACCTATATATTTTTTGTGGGATTTTTTTTGTATCCATTCAGATAAAATTATAAATGTTACCACAAAGGAGGTAGATGAGTTAAAAATATATTAAAATATTATGTATATAAAACAAGGTACGATATAGTTTAATTTTTATTTGTTTTAATTTGGAAAGGCTGAAGATTTTGTTTTTGTTTTACACCTGTACTAAATTAAATATATATTCATGAATGCCTGTGAGTCTAGCAAAATTTATACATTTATAATAATACTTTTACATGTAAAATGCATAACCCTCCTCCTTTTTCACCCTGGCATGGGACCGGCGTTAGCGGAGTTAAAGTTTTTTTTTTTTTTTTTGCGTATTGTACATACAGAATCTCTTCCTTCCACCAGCACTGTCATAGTCCTTAGATCATACACTGGCTACCATGCTTAACTGGCATAAAGCTTGATTTTTCATATGCAAAACCCTGGTATAAGCATGGATTAGAAGTCAATTAAGGAGAACCGGTAGCTGCAGTTGGTCCATACACAAACGCACACCTCCTTTATAAGGTGCTGGCAGATATCTGGTGCTATGTGTACTGATCCCATAAGGAAAATATACAGCCTTGAATGTAGCAGGACCGCTTGCGCTGGTCGCAAACCAACTTAACTTGTATAGGGAGCAGCGATGTTTCCTTGTGAAGTAATCGGCACAACAGGTAGAAAGGCGGGTTCGACTGGAAATCCAACGTTTTTCCACATACCGAACAACTGTCTGGAGGCGACCCTGTGCAGTGTCTTATTTTATAATAGAGTATCGAGATCTATGTATTTGTTTGTACACTCTTATGATTATTAAATGAGTTTCAACTATACATACATTTTAATTAACGAGTTTATTACAGATCTATGAGTTGAAAAGAAGGTACGAAACGTCTCACTACATGTATACATTTTTACTCCGGTACAAAACGTCCCGATCTAGATACGAAACGACCAGGTTACGAAACGTCCTGCACCCAAATTCATACACATGGATAAACATTATTTGAATAATGTGTAAGATATAATGTTATCCAATGTAAATATTTTTTTCATATGTGTCGTTTGAATACTGTAATAATCTTTTTTCATGAATTGAAAAAGTGAGATTGAACAATCCTACTGTACCAGTGATTGGGATTACCACGCGCCATAGTCGCATTACCCGACGAAATGTCGCATTTCCACATAAAAACTCCGCGCCATACGTGCACATTCGTTTTCTGATGAAGTCAGACGTACAATGTACATACAGCCGAACCGTTCTGTTAAGACTGCACGCACGTAGTCCCATTGAAAAAAAATTAATCCCAATCACTGTATGTAATTTATAATTTAGTTTTTATTTCAAAATATCTGTGAAAGTTCAACTGCAAATCGCAACATCGATATCTGGTACCTTGTATACATACAATTTTATACCTTTACATACGGAATTCAGACTTAAATAAATCGTAAACCAGTTTAAAAAACTGATATATCTGATAACCGCAAATTACAACAACGAGCAACAACGGACTTGTAACACTTTCCCGGCGGAAAGTACCGATCAGCATGTCACTTTCCCGTGTTTTTTTTTTACTTTCCCCGGGAAATGGGAATTTTCATGCATTGCATAGTGTTTATCATGCATATCAGATGGATTTTTTTGTGCAGATCAAGGTTAAGCCAAGAATTAAAAAAATACTGTTAAGTTCAAGCTTGTATATGTGCTTCATCATATTTATTCAAACAGAAGGGTGTGAGTTGTCAGATAGTTTATATATCTCCCCCATGTATTAAAGTTTGTTAAATGCTTTTATTCTACATTATTTTCCACACTGGATTTTGGCGCATGGTTCTGTCATTATGGCCCATTCATATGAAAAATGTCCCATTGACAAGGAAGGAAAGGGGGCCATAGTCCCATTGAATTTTTTTTAATCCCAATCACTGCTGTACATGTACATGTATCTTTCTACTTCCAAGTGACTGCCTTCAACAAGCTGAAGTTTATGTCATTAATTCTGCACTTATATACTATCAAATAGATGTATATTTAAGTAACATATTTACAATTCTAACTATTTACTATATTTTATTCTGACTCAGTACATCTGTATTTTGGATTTTAATGAGTAATAAGCCTTACGGGCTCTGTCCGCTAAGTTTTCACTAGCACATTTCAAAAGTCCTGTGTTTTAAACAATATTCCAAAGTATTTGTATTTTATTGATTTAATTTTAGGATTGAACTATTAACACCTTATGAAAAATTGTAGTGGCTGTCTTTTTGAGATGACTGCAGGGATCGAATTTAGCTTTTTTTTTCACTAGCAAAAAATAGCCAGTACAAATTTTTTCCACTAGCTAAATTAAATTACTACTAGCTAATATTTTTATACCCCCGCTCCCCGGAGGGGGAGGGGGGTATACTGTTTTACCTCTGTCCGTCCTTCCGGCGTCCGTCTAAGATATTTTTCGTCGCATTTTTCTCAGCAACTATTGATGGCAGAAATCTGATATTTGGTCACAAGCTTCATATAGGTATGCCATATTGTGGGAAGCATTTTTGGACCTGTCAGATTCCTACTTCCTGTTTGCCGACTTAGTTGGTTTTTATACACATTGAACATGCACATTTTTCGTCACATTTTTCTCAGCAACTATTGATGACACAAATCTGATATTTGGGCACAAGCTTTATATAGGTACCCCATATCGTTGGAAGCGTTTTTGGACCCATCAGATTCCTACTTCCTGTTTGCTGACTTTGTTGATTTTTATACACATTGAACATATATGCGGGGGTATCATAAGTGAGCATTAGCTCACAGTTCATCTTGTTAAATCAAAATTTAATGATTATTGGACATTATAACATTGATTAGGCAAGTCTGGCAAGAATATATTAGAATTTAGGCAAGAAATTAGCTCTCAAAAGAGCATTATAAATAAAATATTTCCATCCTAATATTTTTTACTTCGTTTTAAATTTTGAGCCTGTTTTTTTTTCAAATTGTCCCATATTAAAATGAAATGGTTGTTGTTCCTTTATTTATTTAAAGGTCAATTCACTGGTTTTTAAATTTGTATTTGCTTCAGCTGCACAAATTCACGTTTTAGTTGAGCACAAGATAAGTTATTTTTAGATCATCAATGTACTTCCTGCTTAAAACTTCAAATTAAAATGTAAATCTTCCAACAAAAATTAATGACATTGAGACATTTATATTTATTTATATTATAATATGCAAATCGTCTCTGGTTATATGTTTATTTTTAACATCACATGTATCCAATCAGCATTTACAGAAAGGTCAACTCGGGTGTCAAGTTGTAAAACGTTTGTAAAACCTTTTCCCATTTTTAAATGATCGAACAGAGTGAGATATCGTTTAATGCTAGCACTCATGCAAACCGGAAGACACTGCTTTACACAACATGTGTCGCAACCTTCCGCCCAGACAAAAATATAGTCCATATATAGAGTCAATTGTAAGAGGACGAGTAACTTAAATATCAGAAAGTGCATGCATGCAACATTCATATGGACTACTGCAAGCTAAGGTTACACTTTTAGTGGCCACTTAGGGTGAAAAATGAAACACCTTTAATCATTCCAAATCTTAATTGTTTTTGAACACAAACATCATACCTACAAGATTCCAACTGATCAGGGATAGTTTCCATCATTTTGATTGAAAAAATATATTTAAAGATAATGCTGTCAAAAAATCTGTACGTATGGGACAATCACTTATGATTATTAAATTTTTTTCCCTCTAAAGACTTTATCAATTGTTTTATCATATTTTCAAATCAGAACTAGCTTGCTTTCAACACTATAGAACAACCAGGGCTTTCTGGTAAGATATCTTTTTATAATTTTCCCATTTTTCAAGCTGCCTCAAAATAATTGAAAAAATTGTTGATTTTTTCTCTTTAAAAATCACAAAAGCTAAACTATTCTTCATTTAACATAGTGATTATGAAATTTTACTATTCTTTTAACCAATGAAAAAAATTATTAAGATATCTGATACATAAAATTCACAATAGACTATTTTAAAAATGTTTGATTTTCCATATTCTTGTCCCATACGTAAGATTTAATTGACAATATTTAGTAAAATTAAATGAAACAATAACATTCTATATTAAAATCTTCCAATTGTTTCAAAGAAATAAGGTGATGAAAATTGTAAACTAAACCTTTTACATAAATTTGATATAAAAACGATGAGAAAGAATCACCAAAGACATCATTTTTTGCCTTAAAAGAAACAACACATATATTTTAACTCCTGTTTCTTGCAAAAAATAAACACATATTTTACTGAATAAGCTGATTACATTATGAAGTCTACATTTTGTATAGTGTTCAGAATTAAAATTGTAGCTTTTGACTCATTTTTACAAGTATAAAATAATACTTTTTACAATTTTGTTCCATACGTAAGATTTTATAGCCCATATACAGAAGTAAAATTCAATAATTCAGAAACATCGTATTTAAATTTTCCAAGTGTTTCAGAGTAGTCAGGTGGTAGAAATAGTATATTAGACCCTTTAAGTTAATTTTATATGAAACAATCAGCATTGGATCACCAGACAACTATTCTTTTTCCAAAAAATAAACAAATACAAATGCCAATTCTTGTTTCTTGCAAAGAAGTAACAAATTTTAGACTGACTAAGCTGATTTAACTAAGTAGTCAACACATTGTATAGTATTCATAATTAAAATTGTAGCATTAGACACATTCTTACAAGAAAAACTTGATATTTTTTGTCACATATAGGACTATATAGTGTAATCCCAACATCTTACATATGGGACAAAAGTTTGCAATATTTATTTTGTTGTGGATTTCACTTACATTTAATTTAGAAAGTAATGCAATGTATTCTTATTTATTAGTTTTCTACTTTTTTACAAATGTGACTGTTTATTAATTAGCTTATTCTTGACAAAATGGAAATATTTTGTTAAGTTTGGGAAGAAAGAGCAAACACTCTTACATCTCTATCAACAACTTTTTGGATGGATATAAGGAGTTAAACCTATGTTTATGTAGTCATCAGTGTATTAGAGATGTAATGATGCAAAGAATGCAAGTCAGTAAAGGAATTTAAGAGAAAATTTTCTACCTTACGTATGGGACAAAAAAAAGTGTTACGTATGGGACGTTTCAGATTGACTTTGATGTCTTGTCTTGTCTACATTAATTGGTGATAGTCAAAACCAAAGTTATTTATACTTAGGTACCTTGATACCATTCAAGTAAAAAGTAAGATCTTATATTTCAAGTATGTACTTTTCATGGAAATATGGCTTACGTATGGGACAGCATGGGTTTCGGAAAATGTCTTTTCAAACTTTGAAGACTTGAATTAAAAAAATGATCAGAATTCTCTCCATTCTTTTTTGTCATAATTCTTCCTCACACTCTCAACAAAAGATTAACTGTATATAATGTAGATAAATAAGAAGATGACTCCATATAATTCCTTGTTAATCTTGTGAATGACTATTTTGTTAAAAACGATTACATACCATCATATTTCGGTTAACATCTTCTCTGATAATGATATTATATTGAAGTGCTACATGTTATATACCAACAGAAACTAGAGAAAATTCTCTATAAACCGAAGCTGATTTTAACTTTGTTATTCCTGAGAGAAAAATGTATTTCACCTTTAAAAATGGGGAAAATATGAAGTGGCCGCTCGTAACAAGCATTTTTTGGCAAATTTTGGGTATGTATGAGCCTGTATTTCCATAACCGTTCATAATAGACCATTGAAAGTTATCTATTGTATAGACCCCATAATGCACCAAGTTTAAACATATCATTCATTTATTTTATATTGCAACATATCATTTGCTGATCAATTACACAATATCCTTTAAAAAGTGCAACCTTAGCTTGCAGTAGTCCATATATTATAAATCCCCCTTAAAATCGGGTACTTATATGCACGTTTGCTCATCTACATTGTATCAGTATTTCTTTGTTGCAACACGGATTTTGCGGATGGATATTTCAATATCTAGAAATTGATATTTTTACTATGTAAGAGACTTTGATTTTCGTATTACGTCTGAAAATTGACATTTGAACAACAAAAAATGTGTGTGGATATTTCAGCAAGGGTACAAAAATTGTACCTTTCTACTTTTGTCCTGTTCCGAAATGTGTGTTTTCTGTTTTTAATTTTAGAATAAATTTTAAAACAGTCTTATTTATATCCTCTGCTGGGGGTTACAATTCAACTGGTTTGTCAATGTCGTTAGTTCTCGACCATCGTAGTTTTGTTCAAGACTGGGAACCAGTACTTTAGACAACATGTGTTCTAATGTTTGACGTACTATCTAATGAAAAGTCTAGAAAATCCCGAAGAGGTTTTGACCTGTTAACCTTGACTCACTGCTGACGTATTTATGTCAACAATACATGCTTTTAAAGTATGTTCCACCTAAAAATAAACATGAAATGAAAGTAGCAACCGGCAAACAAACTTGGACACAAATAATGAAAAAAAACCTGTATAATACTCCAGTAGGTGTCCGTAAATGGATGAGGGAATTCCGGGAATTGAATGTTGATGTTGGCTTCGAAACAAAAAAGATGAGAATGGAAAGGACACGGATGTTGTCTTTGGAAGGCTATATATATCATTGCAGTGTGGGAAACCATTTTTTTCAAACACTCGCCAAAATGGCGAGTGGATTGAAACAAGTACTCGCCAAAATGAAATAGAGCTCGCCATGTTTGGAGAGTGACATTTTTTTTAAACTCGCCAACAAATACCAAATAAACAATACAGTAATGTTCAACAATTTATTTTGCAGATTTTGACAAGTTATTAACTTGGTCAAAAAGGATCAACACTCTCTTAAGAGCTGCACTGATCTCTTATTCCTCAATTTCGTTGTCTTCGTCTTCATCAAGTACGGAAGCACAGACTTTTAAGTTTTGATACGCGGTATAAAACATGTATGTCAAATCTGGTTCCGACACATATTTAACTTTTTGTTTTCGCGTAGGTTTTCGCTACGAATTCGTTTGAAATATTTCAAAACCAAATTATTGTATTTGCATTAATTTTAAAAGTCATCACATCTATTTTTTATGAAACAATATTTCATTTAATCGTGAAATCGACCTTGGCAAAATTATGCGGGTCGGGATTGTATACTTAATTTTTCTGTAGAGAAAGTGTCATGNTGGTAAACAGTTGATGGGAAATAAAATAATAATGTAATAGAATGTAAAACTGGGTTGTTGCATGTTATAGTAGTAGCTCCTACACCAACTGTTCTTTCCATTTTTGGCACTATTCAATAATTATATTAGTAGTTGTCCCCCTGCCCAATGCTTCTTAAATATCAGATAACACTGAATTATGCTTGTAACTTTTAAAACTACAAGCAATGGTTTGCTTGTGGTTAAAGAAGTTAATCCCATTAGATTCTTTGGTAAAGGAACATCTACATTATGTTTTATTTTGTGGGAATGAGTTTTGTAAAGGAGTTGTAAACGAGGTACAAATGTAGGTTTCCTGTTAATAGCAGACTTGCCAAGGTCTTTTACTCTTGGCCATGCTGACAAAATTTTCACTATTATATATATACAAATGTACATGTACATGTATATACAAGAAAATGTAACATATTCTGGAACATTGGATAAAAAGCTGTTTTATGTGAATAACATATTGATGTCTCTGGAGTTTGCTCTCAATTTACTATTTCAAAGTTTGACATCTTTTTCTAGAAGTATACGGATATTTTGCGATTGTGCATAGCATGCAAAAAATCTACATGCAACTGAGCAGTTCGATCGTTTAACATCACCTTTGGTGCTTTCATTTTTAACAGTTTTCACAGACAACGTAACACTTACACATTTATTGTTATTATTGGAGTCTTTATTGTCTGTAATGTTATCATTTGTGTAACTTTTTCTGTTGTTTGCACTGAAGAAATCAGTAATTTGGTGCATGGTTTCACTTTGACACATGCATAATTAATGGAGGTCATGAAAGCGTAATGCAGTTGAATGTCATAGGCACGCTTTAACTGCATGGATAAAACATTAAAGCGTTAATTAGACGTAAATATAACAGTCACAGTCACTTAAATGTTTTTGACAACTACGATATTATACACAACACTGAAAGTAGGAAAATTTAGCACACTCGCAATTTTTTTCGAGTTCTATTTGGCTTTTACTCGCTAAATTTAATTGTTACTCACATTCAGTCTTTCCGAAAGTTGAAAACCCTTGCTTGATATTCGGTCAGGCAAGCAAAAAAATGTGCTTGACCGAACCAAAACTTGCCGGACCGAAAAATATGACAAAAATTCAGGACAGTTTTCGTTTTGCACTATGTAACATTCATGTATTACTCAACAATATCTTCAGAACATTAACTGAGAACTAATTTGACTTTAATCTATCTAATAAATATGACTGATTAAAAAATATAGCATGAAATGTATAATTATTTATTCTCAATCTCTTGCCATATTGATTTTACTTGACCGAAACTGTAAACTACTAGCACGAAGTGCCATATATGCATGTAGTGCAGAACTATGCAATATATATTGACCGTTCATAGAGTAGAATAACCCCTCATATTAATTATTTACACCTTTATGATGTGGGCATAGTGGTAGTGCATCATTTGGCTAGTTTTGTTAGAAAATTTAAGTATAAATGTTCCTTGGGCCAATTTAAATTGATTGTTGGTTTCCCCTAACATAGGAACATTTTTAAGGTTTTTTTTTTTTAACTCAAGAGATATTGCAAATCAGGGTTTTGCTATCTTTCTCATGAAGGTCAGAAAATATATCATGAACTGTGTTAGCGGTAGACAGTTTTTTGCATTAGCCAACGTGGCTAATATGAAGTAATTTCTCTCAGCCACAAAAGTATTCACTTAGCCACATTGAACAAAGACAAAAAGAATCATAATGTTTTAAAGTTTAACAATTAACAGTAAAATCTGATTCTACCCACCATTTCTTTGGAAATGCCTGTACCAAGTCATGGTCATTACGGTTTTCCCAGTTTTCCGGTTGTTGACTGATTTTGTCTGTTTGTATACTTATGAGTTTTGCCTTTCATTTGGAAGATTGTTCTGAGTTACAGTAGGTAATTTTGTTATTACCCTTATTTAATGCATTATAACCCAACAAAATCTAACAAAATTAAGGTTTAACCTAACAAAATCTAGCAAAATTGCACAGTTGAACTAAGTAAACAGGCAAACATATATCTCCACCTAAATACATTCAAAATTAGTAGACTGGAAAAAAAATATGAATGACAAAATTATAATAAACAACGAATAATAAAGTAAAAAATGTAACAATGACTAAATAAAAGAGGGAGAAGTGACTTCTCTTTCAAGGAGGTGAGAGGGAGAAGTTAAAGACAGCAGAGAGAAGTGGGGGGACTTCTGGGAGAAGTTAATGGCGATAATTCGAAACAATGCTTTGCGACCTGTCTGAAGTTACCCTGCCCAAATTTAGAAATTAGTAAAAAGCTGTCTGATC
>MJUT01031273.1:462046-486660 GCA_002080005.1 Gigantidas platifrons
ATCTCCTCCACCCATGTATTAAAGTTTGTTAAATGTTTTTATTCTACATTATTTTTCACACTGGATTTTGGCACATAGTTCTGTCATTATGGCCCATTCATATAAAAAATGTCCCATTGACGAGGAAGGGAAGGGGGCCATAGTCCCATTGAATTTTTTTTAATCCCAATCACTGATTGGGGGTAGCGTTTTTGGACCTGTCAGATTCCTACTTCCTGTTTGCCGACTTAGTTGGTTTTTATACACATTGAACATATATGCACATTTTTCTCAGCAACTATTGATGGCAGAAATCGGATATTTGGTCACAAGCTTCATATAGGTATGCCATATCGTGGGAAGCGTTTTTGGACCCATCAGATTCCTACTTCCTGTTTGCCGACTTTGTTGATTTTTATACACATTGAACATATATGCCCATTTTTCGTTGCATTTTTCTCAGCAACTATTGATGGTAGAAATCTGATATTTGGTCACAAGCTTCATATAGGCACCCCATATCGTGGGAACCGTTTTTTAACCTGTCAGATTCCTACTTCCTGTTTGCCAAAGAGCGGGGGTATCATGAGTGAGCATTAGCTCACAGTTCATCTTGTTAATCATTGTACTCGATAAGAAAACATTCCGCCATGAGTCATGACACTTCATTTCTGTCAACAGAAAAATTAAGTATACAATCCCGACCCCACATAATTTTGCCAAGGCCGATTTCACGATTAAATGAAATATTGTTTCATTACAAATAGATGTGATGACTTTTAAAATTAATGCAAATAAAATAATTTGGTTTTGAAATATTTCAAACGAATTCGTAGTGAAAACATAAAGTTAAATATGTTTCGGAACCGGGTTTACCATACATGTTTTATACCGCGCATTAAAACTTAAAAGATGAAGACAACGAACTTGAGGATGAAGAAATCAACGCAGCTCTTAAGAGAGTGTTGATTCTTTTTGACCAAGTTAATGACTTGTCAAAATCTGCAAATTAAATTGTTGAAAATTACTGTATTGTTTATTTGGTATTTGTTGGCGAGTTTAAAAAAAATGTCACTCGCCAAACATGGCGATCTCTATTTCATTTTGGCGAGTACTTGTTTCAGACAACTCGCCATTTTTGCGAGTGTTTGAAAAAAATGGTTTCCCACACTGCCTTGACAGGTGGAAAAAACATTGAAAAAGCATGGCTGCACTTCACACCTCCGCGAATTTTGACAATGACTGTAATTGTTTACGATAACAAACATCTCCATATCATTGAGTTAGAAGACACACAGCCGGTGTTTATTTTATTTATCAGTAATAAAATATAACGACCCGAACATACAAAATAAAAACCATTTCTATCACAGAATAATTGCCGGTCAACCGGTCCGGAATGGATAATATTTTGCCGATCCTGACTAAAAATTGCCAGTCAGGACCGACGATCCGGCACATTTCGAAAAGACTGCACATTTAGCGAGTATTTCCCATTAAATTCGGGAGACTTCATAATCGTTAGATTATAATCATACATGTACATTTGTATCTTGGTTACTTTGAATTGTCATTTGATTTTTTAAATTATTTTCAATTATATTCCTTAAAACACTCCCAGCCTATGTTTTTTAATCAGATTTTACCTAGCTAGTTCTGATGGTTTCCAAGATTAAAGGGGACTAAAAGGGACCAATACTTAAAATAGTAAAATGAGACAAATGCTTAAAATACAGTATATCCAGCAAATTGCTGTATCTGAACAAAATACTGTGTCCACATTTGCTTTTAATATACACGTGTCAATTTGCTGAAATGCTTCGTTCATATCATGCAGTGCTTGGCATAGCCCTGTATATAAAATGTAAGCAACGTTTGTGGTGGTATTTAGCATTTCAGAACAGAAATAGTCTTTTTTGGTTAGTTCAATTAATTTCCCCAATTTTGTGCGAAAGGAATCAATTTCAAAACATGTCTTTTTGTTTGTATTCGTAACCTCGTTGTGTGATATGTGGCACAATGATGACAGTATTTGTAGGATTGCTTGACCAGTGTTTTGTTTTCCTGTTGATACTGATAGTCCCACATCTTGGATATTGAAATATATACAACAATTAACATCAAAACTACATGTAGCATTTATCAGCAGAAGTATAGATTACTGGTACTGTTTTCAACAGAACAATTAGGAAAAAGCCTTTTAAATTTAGTTTTTGAATCCAAGATGTCAGACCATGTACAAAACATACATTTGTATAATTTCAATCTTTTTGTCAATTTGTCTTGTTTTAAAATGATGTGGACTACTGCAAGGAACATTTGAACTAATTTATATGTGCAGAGTTCATGAAATTCGTCCGTCTTGTGAGACATGACCAGAAATTTGGACAGATTTTGCTAAGGACTGACACAAGTTTGGTATTTTGCAATAGAAAATGAATGAGGACTGACATTTTTTTCACTAGGACCACCAAACCCATATGTAATTTTGTGAATCTTGTGTGGGTTTTCATCTGTTCAAACTGCAATTACAATGTATGTTATCTGGATTGTTTTTGTGATAGCAGTTTCTATTACTGATGTCACTTTACATATTGTTAAACCAAGCACATGCTGAGAGCTGTTGTTCTATTGGTAAAAACTGCATCGGTGGTGTAATGGTTAGTGAGCTCGCCTCAAGTGCGGTAGATCGTGGGATTGGGGCCCCGGTCGGATCAAACCAAAGACTATAAAATTGGTATTTATTCCTTATCCGCTAAGCATGCAGCATTAAGGAGTAAGAGCAAAGACTGGTTGGCTTGGAATCAGAATAATGTGTCCGAGTGGAACTACATGCATATGTCTATCCATGCACTGTTTCAGTGAGCTAGCACTATAAAAATCCAACTCGGCATGATGGTCTAGTACAACACAGACCTCATCATCATCTCATTGAAAATTAATTTGTTCTCACCATGACATACACATTGCTGGAAAATTGCTGAGTTGGCATTAAACAACAATCACTCGCTCACTCACTCACTATTGGTCAATATATTTTACTATCATTCATGTTATTGATTAACAGTTAATGATGAACATGCATATGATCAATGACCTTGCAGAAGGCTACCTGACATGACCTCATTCAGTCATACATGATGTCTGCTTGACATAATATTTTACAAGATGTTATTAGATATTTACAATGTATCACAAAATAAATAAAAAAAAATATATCCAACAAAAATCTTAATATCAAATATCCCACTTAGCAAAATTTTTTTGAGGCCCAGCATCTAACATATTTATAATACATTCAAAATTTCAGTAAGCAGCTGGGCTACATACAATGTATGCTGTCTGCATATTTTCAGGACGACAGGAGTCCATGCCAGATTTCAATAGTCTTTGGCCACTAGACCCCTGTTAAGTTTTATCCTTGCTACTCACCTCAAATCATTGAACATAAAAAAAGACCACAATATATCATGATCTTCGACTTGGAAATCTAGGTCCTGGCTTGGGACAGGCACAAAAATGTGGTGGGATTAAACATGTACATAATAATGTATTTTACTGTCGAAATCATAATAAATTATAGTCTTTAAAATTTATTTTCAGACCTAAAAGATTGAAAGAATATAACAGCTCAGGAAAAATGTAGTTTAAAGGTAAATTACATACAAAGCCTTAGGATGTACAAAAAATGTATGTCATTTGTAAAATAATTTAGGTTTTTAGCAGTCTTTGCCGTAATTTTTTCACCTACTGTACTTGCCCTAAGCCAAATTTAGAAAACATTTTTCTATGTATTCAAACAAATTTCTTTCATAAATTTCACTTGTCAGAATCCAGTTTTACTTGTCCCGAGCTTCAGGCAAGTGGGATAGCGCGAAGACTGTTTTAGTTCTTTTATTTCAAGTGGTAAAGTACTTGTTTCTTTCGTTTATTTTTTTTAGGTTAAAATTAGAATTTTTGACAATTGACTTGACTTGGTGTTATTGGTGATTTTCACTTTTTTTAATTATAATTTATATCCTGGTCCTGATCCTCAGTATTATATATTGATAAGATAAACATATCCAGAGAAAACCAACGATCTGTCACAAGTAACTGACAAATTTAATTTTGTATTGAATTCACCTCGTCCAATTCACAACTTTAGTGATGAGGGAGGAAGGGAGATTATGGTGTTTAATGCCATTTACAATATTTTAGATATATCATTGCGGTCAGTATTATTGGTGGAGGAAACTGGAGTACTTCACTATTTACAAGGCAGTATGTTTTATTCAAATTTGATAAATTTTCATGAATATCTTATACAGCATGCTTTAAAATCAGGAGGTACCAAAAACCATTTTAGAAGGGTAAAAGTACCTAGTACCCTTTCTGAAAGGCATGCTGGTATTATAAATTTGTTTACACATACTGTCGGTCTTTTATTGTGACAGTTAAATTGTGTGACATGGTCGCTTTTAACAAAATATACGAAAGATTTAATATGTATTTGTGCATGTTACGACTCGATCAGGATGAAGTGTGTCTTATGGTAATTATTGACAGGGGTCCAGGTCAAATTTCAGTAGTCTTTGGCCACTGGATCCCTGTTAAGTTTTATCCTTGCCTCACCTCAAATCTGTTGAACATAAAAAAATAAGACCACAATGCATATCATAACGTTGGAAATTTAGGTCCTGGCTAGGAACAGGCACACAAATGGGGTGGGATTAAACTTTTATTTTAGTAATCAATACTGGTATAAAAAATCTGTTTTCACACTGTAGGTCTTTATGACAGTTGTTCGCTTTTAACAAAATATAGGAAAGATTGAATATGCATTTTGTACATGTAACAACTTGTGTGTCTTATCATGGTAATTATTGTACACATGTATAATAGTGTGTAAACAATAGAGATATAATGACTGAGTTCAAGTTTTGAAGAATAAACAACGTTTGTTTGATTTCTTTAGAATGTAAATATTATGAGGAACACTTAATAAATCTTGTCTGCTATACATACACAGTTATACATTACAATCAAAGGGGGAGGGGGTGGGTGGTTGTGGGATAAGACAATTTTCAAGTAGATTTCGAGGACCCTGTTTCATTGTCAGTTAGTTCAAGCTAGAGCAAATGTTACAGTTTATAGCTAAAGTAGCACAGTAAGAAAATTAAGAAAATATTTACTGTGTATTTGACAGTTCATTAAAAAGATCAAAATTGTATCCTATCAATTATTATATATGTTGTACACATAAATAAATTAAATAATAATTTAAATTATTCTAATCCTGAAAAAATTTAAAAAACCCAAAATATTATTCATTATATTTTTTTTTCTGGACAAATCGCAAATATTTTTATGTTGGTTGTTGATTTACATGTGTATCAAGTGAACAATATTTCTCCTGTGCATATGTATTAGGGTATTTATGAAATGTAGATCCTGACTCCTGTCCTAATACTGTCACATGATCATTAAAAAGAAGTTACTCTAATATAAGCTGAGTAAGTCAGTGATTGTTGTTTAACGTCAACTCAGCAATTTTTCAGCTATGTCATGGTGAGAACAAATTAATTTTAAAAAAAGATGATGATGAGGTCTGCTTTGTTCTAGACCAACACGCTTAGTTGGATTTTTATAGTGCTAGGTCACTGAAACAACAATCTGCGGATTGACATGTTGCCCCACTCGGACACATTATGCTCATTCTGCGCTAACCAGTCTTTGCTCTTTCTCCTTAACACTCTTGCTTTAATAGCGGAGAAGCCGCAATTACCAATTTTATAGTCTTTGGTTTGACCCAATCGGGGATGGAATCCACAATCTATGGCACCCAAGGCATGCATGCTAACCAGTACACCACCAGTATATATATTGTTAATTTGTGTATGTACATGTATAAGAAATAAAACTAAAAGTTTGATATATAGCATAATATACAGTCAAACCTGTATTAAGAGGTCACCTTTGGGACAGAGAAAAAGTGGCTTGATAAGACAGGTGACTTCTTAAAAGAGATTTAATTCATATGACATTTTCTATGACAGGACAAGAGACTGACCTTTCAATACAGGTGATCAGTGGTTTTTCTCCTGGTATTCCTTTTTCCTCCACAAATAAAGCTAACTGTCACCATATAACTGAAATATTGTTGAAAGTGGTGTTAATATAGCACTAACCAGAATATTATCATTGTAATTCGTTGTATGTCATTACTGTTAAGGAAATACAGCATTTATTTTTTGAGGTTTTTCTTTAATTTTAGATGGGAACCTAGTAATCTGGACATTAAAATGAAAGAAGGGAAGTTGGACCCAGCTTCCAAGTCCTTAGAAAAGCTTCGTTCTTTCTACCTGTAGCATAACAAAGGAAACTGTTTGATGAATTAGATTCTTGACCAAAGGGAGATAACCTGCAATTAGACATCCAATTTTAGATTGACAAGAATTAACTGTCTGCAAAATACATGTGACATTTTGTTTTATGGAGAGGAAATCACTTGTGATAATTTCTACAAATTTGAAGTTTTAACCAGGATGGGAACAGTAGCAGATCCCAGAAAGGAGGTTCTTTCTGCCAGTAGGTTCCGTAGCGGTAGTTTGCACAAAGAAAAGTCAGAAAATTTACCACCGTCCTTACAACCACGACAGAATGATAATAAAAATGACTTGTCTCCACGACATAGAATCCCATCTGATAATTTGACTAACAAGCCTCATTCTCGAGGTGGTTTATTTGGATCAAATGTGAGTAAGATTAAGGAAATGTTTCAAACTAACGCTCCAGTCATCAAGTCTGATCTGCATCATCAAGCTCCGGAAGTAGAAAAATCGCCAGAATCAAAGCGTAAAAAGACTGAAATTGTATCGAGGATGAAGCATGCTCCGGTGGTGCAATCTGAACATGGCCTACTAGATGCTACAAACCATGTTCAAAGGTTCATGTACACGCGAGCTTTGTTCGCACGTTTGGAAGGAACTTCACAACCTCAACATCAAACTGACCAAATTCATCCTTCAAACAAAGGGGGAGCAACTCCATCTCCTGTTTTATCCCCAAACACAAGTACGCCAACAAGTCCAACATCAAATACCGGTAAACACCAAGAGGACCATTATATTCATAGTCACAGACACAGCAATGAATCATTAAAAAGTAAATGCGAGTCCAGCGATGATTCTTCTAATGTGCCAAAAGGAACAATTTCTGATCAAAGACCAACAAGTCTGAACATTCATTCAAGAACAAATTTAAACCTGTACAGCAATGCCCCAGGTGGCTTGCTGTGGAAACGGAGACAAAATGAAAATAGCATTGCCAATAATTTATATTCTGGATCTAAAAGAAATGAAGAAGAAAAAATGGACGTTGATGATTCAAAAAGTGATGATCAGTCTGACAAATATGACTTCAGTGTGACCTCTGGTTATAGGTCAAGGTCAGCAGATAGTAACAAAAGATCATTTCATTGTGATCGAATTCGATCAGTGTCAAATGATAGAGGTCAAAGTGTATCACATTCCCAAGGTCAAAAAGCGCACACATCTTCATCAGCAGAACATTCTGATGACAACACAGAAGTTGTGATGCGTCGTCAGCGGAACAATCCTACTGAATTGGGTAAACGTTTATCAAAAGAGGAAATACAGGCAGCTATAGATAAAGCAGATAATTATTTATCTCATGTTGGTGTCAGGTCAGATTTTCAGTCAAAGCGAAGGTCATGGGAAATTAGGGAACAAATGTCGGAATCTACAGACACGAAAGTCGGAGGATTGTCGAAATTGAATCAAAAGAGCAGATCACGATCTGCCGATACTTTAGACAATGACGTTGTAAGTGATTCAAGCAGAAACCGAACATATACTGATCGTTATCGTATCAGATCAAACAGAAGAACGAGCGATACTCATGATACAAATTCGTCAAATATTCCTGATAACAATATGGAAAAATCAGATAATTCAAGAGTTTATCATTGGAATGACCAATCAGAAGTGCCTACATCAAAATCATCAGTGCCATCAAAACCTCCTGTTCCATCAAAACCATCAATTTCTCGTCCAGATCCTGTTTCACGACCAACTCCGTCTCCACGAAAACCAGCCCCATCAGTCCCACAAAAAACTTATAATATAGGTCATATTGATTCTGAAAAAACAGACATTGTACAAAAAGTGTCACAAGATACCGATTCACAACCATCTATCGAAAGCTCAGAATCAGTTCCCAACACAACGGATCTAGAGGTAGACGAGCAACAATTATCTTGTACCATAATTGAAAGTGCAAGTCAGAAACCAACTACACCAAGTAGTGTTCAGATTGAGGTTGTGAGCTCCCTTTTGACTGATAACCTGCGTCCAGACACACCTCAGTCGACATCAAGTAAGGCATCGTCACCGAGGGACAGTCCTCCACCGCCGCCATTGTCACCACCCCCACCACTATCGCATGTCACAAAACCTCAGGTTGATATTGATGAAGATCATGTGACCTCGGTCATAACTGCTGCTCCTAATGTTTTAGAAGACCGACCACCTCCCCCACCGTATCCAGATGAAGATCGTGAACCTCCTCCTCCATACTGTGCCACCAGTCATCATAAAGTAGATGAACCCCCTTCGCCTGCCCCGCAGCCGGGAATAGATGAGCTCGCCCACCATCCATATGAGAGTGTCTCACAATTTGGTGTTCAAATGAGAACAAAGTTTGGTGCTGAGATTTCTACACCAATGGAAGATGATCCACCATCACCTACAGTTCAACTGGTGAAATCCATGTCGGTGGAACAACAGAGTAACCCACGGTAAATGAAACATACTTTATTTAAAGAAAAATGATTTTACATGATATTACAGTACAAATAGAGAAAACATAGTGTGATAAATCACTGTGAGAGACGTACAAAATGTATCACTGGAGGGAGGNGGGGGTGGTGATCGTATGGTAGTTGGATTTACAACTACCTGTGCAATCAGTGCCTACCACCATTTAGCATGTGAGTTTGAACCCTGTACATGGCGAGGTGTACTCGATACAACATTATGTGATAAAGTTTGTCAGTGACTAGCAACAGGTCAGTGGTTTTCTCTGGGTACTCCAGTTTCCTCCACCAATAAAACTGACCATCACAATATAACTGAAATATTGTTGAAAGTGGCGTTGAACACCCTAACCCTACTCACAGTATAGGCAGAGATCCATGTAGGGTAAATTTTAATATTTTATCGTCCCAAACCAAAAAGTCATGATCAGTGGCCCACTAGTTCATTCTTTGTTATTTTTGGTAAAATATAACGAGTCCCAAACATGAGTATGAGTCCATGCCATGACTCACCTAGACAAGAATGAAAGTATTGAGTTTATAAAAAAAAATAGAAAAAAAAAAGAAATAATTTTTTTTTTATTTTAAAAAGTAAAAGAAAATTTATTGTTGAGTTTTATCAAAACTCACCTGCACCACACCAGGTACTTGTATTACTATATTTTTATGGTGTATTGGGTTTCTTTGATGTATATATACTTACCTATCTCACCTGTACAGGAAATAATCACCTGTGTAAACATTACCTGAATGAAGATTTGATCATGTTTTTAAGTAGGAAGTTTTAATGTTACATATATTATATGTCACCTTGTTGTTTATGGTGTAATTCTGATGAGATTCTTCAAACTATATAAATGTACAATATACTGTATATATATATAAAGTTCAAAAATCTAATTCTCACACTGTTGGGATATATTTCAGACCTATATTATATATGTTATACAGTGTATAAAATATTAATCAGAGAATAGAGATAAAGTTTTCCTCACATCATAATATTTTCTCCTTTTCAAGCAAAATAATTGGAAATAAAATGTGATTGATTGATTCGTACAAGTATTAAAAATGTGTCAAACTGGGTCCATATAGAATATTAATCAGCAGGGGTGTGGAAATATCTGATCTGAGCACTTGGAAATTTTACTTGTCCGTAAAAAAAAGTCACTTGCCCAGACTTTTTT
The DNA here is from genome assembly GCA_002080005.1 of Gigantidas platifrons. Lineage (NCBI taxonomy): Eukaryota > Metazoa > Mollusca > Bivalvia > Mytilida > Modiolidae > Gigantidas > Gigantidas platifrons. The sequence continues at coordinate 472,031 of MJUT01031273.1, forward strand.
GTTGAATTGGTACTATGCCTTACATATATGTTGATTTATTGAGTTGATTTGTAAATCATTTAACTCATTTCCTTCTGTCGACTACTTTACCTACAAAAAGGCTTGAGTCTGACCTTTGATCCGCTAATTGTGGGTATTTTCTACAAAGAATGCAAAAGCTAATTTTAAAAGTTTCATTGTATCGCAACCACAGAAAATTCACATTTTCGTTTCTTTTCGTATTGTTTATCCTTCTCCACCTGCGACTTTCGTTTTAGCGGTTTATCATTATTTGGAGTGGTAGCAACGAATTCTTTTCTTGGTGTTTTTATGACAAACTTGTCCATCTTTCGAAAAATCAATAATTCAATTTCCGGTATACAGAAGATAAAACCTAGGCATCGATCCCGAGTCAATGAGAAATGCTAATGCAAATACTCGAAAATCCGAAGTTACGTACCTAATTTGTCTGTCTAAACAATCGATCCGCCCCCCCCTCCCCAAGAGAACATGGCCAATATTCACTTGTCCACGGACAACCAATACACATAAATTTACTTGTCCGGTCGGTTGTGTGTACGAGTCGGGCATGGCATTTCCACACCCCTGATCAGAGATATAAAATTTTCATCTCGTCATGGAATTTCCTCTTTTTCAAACATGGAAAAGAAAATGTTACAACTGGGTCCAAGCTGCTAGAAAATGAGGATATTTGGGCACTGTAGTGGAGATTTCCCCTTTCATCATCTGGAAATAAAATGTTTCAAACTAGGTCCAAACAATGAGGATAAATGAGGGTATTTGGCTACTGTGTATAGAGGGTTTCCTCTTTTATCATCTGTGAGAGAGCCCGAGTGGCTCAATAAGTTAGGTAGTTGGATTACCTAACAACTCATACATTACAAGCCTATCACCAATACGGCGTGGGGTCGCACCAGGCTTTGTAAATTGCAAAAAAGGGTGCACTCCACTCGCATCCGCAAGTGTAAAGTTTACCAGTTGTTTGCCCATGGTCAGTGGTTCTTTCCGGATACTCTAGCTTCTTCCACTACTAAAACTGGTCGCCATGATATAGCTGAAATATTGCTGAAAGTGGCATTAAACACAATAAATCAAATCAAATTATCTGTGAGCACTTTCATCTTGGAATAATGTTTGAAAATTAATAAGATTGGAATCCCCCTTCCATTAACCCATTTTTATCCTAGTCTATCTCATTAGTGAAGCCACATTTTTTGTGTTTTTCTAGACTCTTTTTGAGTACAAGTACCTATGCATATAAATTTCAATGATCTTCGATTCTGTTGTGTTGTTGTCCAGTTTTGGAGTTTAAGGTCAGTCAGTTTTATTAGTGGCTAATGTAATTGCCGACCATATCTATTTTGTACATGTATCATGTCAAGTAATCTTTGATGAGTCCATAAGATATTTCTGAAAATTTTTGTTGGTCCCACCATTGTAAAAATCTACAATTTGAAAACTTTGGTGAGTCCCAACTGACAATGTCGATTCCATGACTCATCTAGGCGAGTTGCAAAGATCTCTGTGAAATTGCAGTCCTCTAAATGAAAATTTGAATTAACTGGTCCAAATCAAATTTTTGGAATTTATTTTAATATATATCTAAATTAAAACCGAAAAATTTACTGGTCCGAACAAAGTTTTACTAGTCTTGGGGTGGAGGACTGGTGGTCATCTTGAGGACTGGTCAAGTGTAACAAATGTTAATGCATGGCCGTAGCGCAATGGAGGCAAATGAGGCAAATGCCTCACTTTTGAAACGGCAAGTATAACCTTTGAAATCAAATAAAATCTTCTTTTTTTTTCAACATTTGTCTAAATTCAATTTCACCCCCCTTTGCCTCACTTTATTCAGACCCGGCCGTGTAATGATGTCCTTTTAAAATATTTCCTTATCTACAGTATATTACACAAAAATGTAGTTTGTTTTTAAAAAAAAGTATCGTTTTTGACATTTTGGTAACCTTATCTACAAAAACATTGTGCTACATTCAGTTCATTGACAAATTTGTACATTCCATCATACACATGTACACATGATCTGGTAGTTTTAACTAAGTCAAGGGTAACTTTCTAGTCCTATAATTGGGTCACTGTTATTTGACCTATCATGTACATTGTACATTCACAGGTCAAAAGTCTTTCTACACTACTCTATTTACCTATATAAATACATAAAAAACATCTTATTTTTAAAATTTATGTCATATCTGATTTTCTTTGATTTTTTTTGCTCTAAAATCAAAATTAATTACATTGTCATAATAATTTTGTGAACTTTTATTAAAAGAACATTCATGATTTAAATACAAAAGACAAATATATATTTTCTATGATTATGTAGTAATATTTGTTGAAATGAATAAGATTCATGTTCAAATCCTATTTTAGGGAAAATTTGAACTACAATGATATAAGAAGAATATGTCTATTTCTGCTTTTAATTAATGCCGAAGTCCAGTAAATCTTTTTTTGGCCCAGTAAATTTTTCTGTTTTTATTTAGAACTATATAAAAATGAATTGAAGAATATGATATATTCGGACCAGTAAATTCAAATTTTCAATATAAAATAAGTGAAATAATGTTGAAAATGGCATTAAATACCATAACTCATTAACCCTATAGAAAAAAGACAAAAATCGTTTTAGAGACTGCATAACCCAAACTTATTAACTGCATACAGTTTTTTGTCAATCATCCATTTTAAACCAATTAAAACCAGGTGAGCAATACAGGCTCCTGGTAGCCTCTGGTTTTAAGGATTGCCTAGATATGAATTGTATGTATAGAATATGTATAATATGTGTTTATACAATACTTTTTTATAAATTTATATCCACAGCAGGCCAAGAGAATTAAACAGGTATTATAATATTTTTCACCTGAAAATTACACACCTGTCATTATATATCAGAACACCTGTAGATTTACTTTCTTCTGTACAGTTTCTATACTGTAGCTATTTTATTTTATATACTAGTATGTAGTACTTAAAGCATGTAGGTATCAATGTACATTTAGGTATAAGATACATTTTATACAACCTACGAAGATTAAGTGTAGCTGAAATAATATTGAAATGTATATTTAGTAGTAGTACAATGAAACCTGTATTAAGTGGTCACCTTTAGGACAATGAAAAAGTGGTCTTATAAGACAGGTGACCTCTTAAAAGAGGTTCAATTCATATGAAATTTTCTGTGACAGGGTAAGGAAAATGTGGCCTTTTAATACAGGTGACTGCTTAACAGAGGTGGCTGCATCACCATGAGCAGGTTTGACTGTATATGAATTAAAGCCCAGACACATTGTATACAAAAACAATGGGGGCATCTAAGGATGATTTAATTCATGTTTAATGTTACTAGTTATTTCAATAACTCTAATTTCATATCATAACTTCAACAAGATATTCCAGTGTAGTTGTTCTGGAATATCTTGTTTCGGTTATTCATAAAATTAGGATTCAATTTTCTGAAAAAGTTGGGAAATTTCCCCAAAATTATTATCATCGTATTTAACATACTAGTATTAAAATATAAACAAAACTTTTTTTTAAATACTTTGAAAACAAAATCAGACAGGTAAACTGAAATATGATATAGATATACATGTAGTTTATTTTTTTCCTTTTAACTATACAAATATACTCCACTGGACCACATGAAAATGAACTTTTCATTGATTCATTTTTTGGGTTAAAGTAGAGTGTATTGAATTAAGCATGCATGTACTCATTTTTTTACATTATAATACACAAAAAAAATCACAAATTTTATTTAAATGTACCTTAGTATCAGTTACAACTTAAGTATAAGACTAGCATAATTAATGTTTAATTAATCAAAGAGTACATAATTATACACTTTAAAAAAAATTCTTTTAAACTGTTACTTTTAATGTTAAAGGACAGGGAAGAAGACCTCTAACCTTCTGTAAGTCTGACACTGATCATGGGCGTGAGTTGATCTATTTTGTTATGATAGCTTTACATTTAAAGGAGAATTTGCGGTTGTGCCTACTGTCAAAATTTGTGGGCGGAGCTTATCATCAAAAATCCACATTGAGATGAACAGCATATGCATGAAACTGTATGTCACATGACCAACGTGACCTAACGGTCACATACCTCAGAAATTTGAATTTTCAAAGGGATTTTTGTAGTTTTTAGAATGATGAAGAATATTATTTTTAATAAGACTGAAAGTTTCGGAGGGAGGAACACTTGTAACCAAGCCTGTCAAATATTTTGCTCCAAAAGTAACTATGAAACTGTGTATCATTGATTTTTCCTCCTCGAGATAACCGTGGCCAAAATAATGAACAATCTGAAATTTGCTCCGCCCACAGCTATTTATACCCACGGTCCTGGTTTAAGCCCCTTCTGACCATCAGTTGGAATCTTGTGTTAGTACTGTAGTCTTTTTACATTTTAATATACTCACTCATCTGTAGTCAGGAAGGAAGTTTGTTGTAGACTATGTGTTTGACGCTGTGAAATTTAAAAATAAAATTGATTCTGAGTCTCCGGACATCCCTGTCTACCAATATATTAAAATAAATATATAATGCATTATATATCAAGACTTAGAACAACTTTTGACATTTTTAATCCATTAAAGTTTTGTCAATTAGATGTATAGGAAACATGTTATTCTGGGAGTATACACTTCCCTTCCCCCGGATAATGGCATATTTCCTATCTTAATTGGTTAAAACAGGAAAGGGGTTTGGAAGGGCAAATAAGTCTAAAAAAAATTGAGTTATTTTCTTTTAGATAAAATTTTGAAATATATCCTTTAATGTGTTCCCTAATATATAGGTAAAAATTGAGTTATTTCCCCATAGAACAATTTTGAAATATATCCTTTGATGTTCCACAATATATTGCTAAAGCTAAAAAGAAAAATAGGAAAATTTTAGAAATATATCCTTTGATGTTCCCCAATATATAGGTAAAACTAAGAATAAAAAAAGTAAAAATTTTGAAATACAAAAATGTATTAGTACTATCCTTTAATGTTCCCCAATATATTAATATAGGTAAAAGTAAGAATGAAACCTATTTGTATTTCCTCCCAATTAGTAGAGGAAAGAGGTACATATGGGAGGAGATAATTAATTAGACAGTTTATATGAAACAACACAGGATATTGGCAAGATTTGATTGAAAGTAAACATGCAATTACCTTGAGTTTAGGGTAAGGCCAAACAAATAACTAACAATGTTTAAATACCTGTTTAATCCTGTATTTTCAGCAATTTTATCTCGACATTGGAGTGAAATATTTAGTCAATGACAATTTGTTTTGTTTAAGTTACTACATATTTTTTCAATTTTTATTTTGCATCCAATTTTGAAGCAACATTTTTTTTTCTTTGAAATGATTGTGCTGAGAGTTTCTGGTAGTGTGGGGACAAATTTCCACTTTCTCTTGACAGTTTCTGAGATAAACTCGACTGAAACTGGCCAACATGTGCAATAGATTTTCCAAATGAAGAAATATTAGGCAAAATAAATTAAATATGCACAAAATTACATTTGTTTCTCCTAAGGAGGGCAATTAAGGGATGAGTTAGATATAATTTATACCTTAAATACAGAATACATTATATACATGAGAATATTGTATGAATGTGTACCCTCACATTGTAGCTGGTATGTTCATGTTGAAATTATTATCTGAAAACAGTCATTTCAAACAAACTTTTGTTTGGTTTTGTTGATAAAATTAGCTTGATTTATTTCATTTTCTTTGAACTTTTAAGCTTCAAAGTAGATTTGTTTTGGATTAATTACTTTGTGGTCTTTGTTTCTGGAGGATATTTTGACAGGGATACATTTTTAGCTGTGAATAAGATCACTAAATTAGATATCTTCATTTTTATTTATATGTGGTGGGAAATTACTCCTTGTTTTGAATCATTTCTAATTTTTCGTTTGGAATTCCTGATGTCTTTATGGATGTGGTAAAATATTTGTAGATGTATGAGGATTTCAAAAACAGTTTTGTTTATATTATGCATTCTTAACAAAATATTTGTTAATTTGTGAGGATTTTCATTTACAACACTTTTGTTTTTATATATTTTATATCATCATTGTTCCAGATACACAAATTCTGCTTCAGTTACATTGTAAGCTAAGGAGAGTTCATTGCACTCTGACGTTTGGAATCTTGAAGAAGAATTGTCTTGTCAATCCATCGCCATGTAAACATCACATCTGATTATTTTGTGTTATAAGTAAATGGACGATATTGGCAAAGAAAAAATAACATGTACGTCATAAAGGTACACTATAACAAGATTATCCACTTGTTACAACTTCATTCCATGTAACTTACAAATAGTAGAATTTGTTGTGGATTTCCAAATAATAGGAATTTCTGTGAATTTCAAGCTTCATTTCACGTACAATAAATGTAGTTTACAAGTAATAGAATTTGTTGTGGATTTCAAGCTTCATTCCACATAGTTTGCAAAAAATAGAATTTGTTGTGGATTTCAAGCTTCATTCCACATAGTTTGCAAATAATAGAATTTGTTGTGGATTTCAAACTTCATTCCATATACCGGTACCTTACAAATATTAGGAATTGCTGTGGATTTCAAGCTTCATTTCACATATAGTTTACAAATAATAGGAATTACTGTTTCTTCCATTTCATGTAAATTACAAATAATAGGAATTGCTGTTGCTTCCATTCCACGTAAATAACAAATAATAGGAATTGCTGTTGATTTCAAGCTTCATTCCATGTTGATTTCATATAGTAGAATTTGCTGTGGTGTATAGTGCAAGCTCCATTCCATGTAGATTACATATACATTATAATAGAATTTCCTGCTGATTTCAAAGTGCTGCTATAATTACATGATAATTAAGTTTTTATTGAGCAACAGACATTATTATAGTTTGACCTTTACCTACTTATGATGTAAGGAGGAGGCTTTCTCATCAAATCTTGTATGACTGATGAGTAGAGAAGTATGGTTTTACTGTTAAGGAAGGATTTCATTGAAGTAGTAAGGTAGGAAACATGTGTTGTTGTTTGGGGAGGGGGGGTGGGGAGGTTACTGTCTATTATTTTGGTGTCATTAGAATTCTTGTGAGTTTGATTCCCACTAGACACATGTTGAAGTTTACTGGACTTCATTCCATGTTTTTTGCTTGGTATTCTAGATCTGGTTGCCTGAGCACTGTGATATAGCAAAAATATTGAGAACCCAGGGGACTCCATCATCTAAGATGAAATATACATTTTACAAAAGGATATATATTGTTTTTCCTATGTAATTTTAGCCCTCACAATAATGGAACTGTCTATGCCTTTGTCCAATTTATGAAATTATAACATTATTCAAAATTTTTATTTTAATAATAAAGAATAGTATTGAAATCAATATAATAGATTTAACATTATTATCTGACAATAAATCAAAAGTATGACCCATACTCATAGGTTTCCTCTGCATAAATACCATGCCTTGCTAATACTGTACCTGTAAATCTTGGCATGGCAGTTATTTTTAATTTTACTGACCTAGAAAAGTACAAATATTTATTTTTTATAGCAGTACAATCTTGTAATGTTTTTGTTGGGTGATATATTGAGTACTTGTTAATAACAGACTTTTAGATGAAAATCATCAGATTTTTATAGTGTTTTAATTGTAATTTGAGTAATTTGAAGATGAAAAGATGTAATTATAATAACATTTATGTGAATCTTTAGATTAAAGTGCATTTGAAGTAAGATGAAAGAATTTTACTTGTCTGTAGTGTAGTGATGGGTCTACATGATAGAGAATATGGCATTCCATACAAATTTAACATTATTTGTCATTTTGTGTGCAAATCTGATTTCTGTAGGGGGTCGTCATGGTCGTGACTTCATCAGTGTTTTATTTTATCAAGTCTATTACATAATCCTTCTCCTGAGATATGGCTGAAATGTTTGAATGAAAACTTGAAGGATTTCTTTGTTATTTGAAATATTTAAAGAAGTTTTAGGTTGAATGTTTAAGGTTAAAAATGAAAAGTTAATGAACAGTGATTTACTGCCATTCCTCTTCTGCCAGTTACTGTGAAATCTTCAGTAATAGAGTTATATTGGTCTAGTCAATTACCTATTAATTACAGTAAACCAACCTGTGCATAAACAATCATTGTACATTTTTGTATGATTCCTTACAAAGTTTTCTATGGGAACCTAATATGAATATGAATAAAAAAAAAATCTCGGACATGACATACAATGCACTTGATTGAACCCAAACTGTGTACTAATAATTTGATCATGTAGGTCATTTTCCATGTCATTCTGAAGCTCATTTCCAATAACCTTACTGCAATCTAACCAAAACCAAATAATATGCACTAACGTTGTGAGTTGGAATCCTGCTCAGGTGAGTTGTACAACATATTGTGATAAAGTTTGTCAGTGACTTGCGACAGGTCGGTGGTTTTCTCCGGTGTACACTGGTTTCCTCCACCAATAACACTGACTTCCACGATATTACTGAGATATTATTGAAAGTTGTGTTAACCAGCATACCCCTAAAAATATGGACAGTTTCAACCACTCATTAGATCAGTGCATTACAATCTGTGTGGACAGTTTCAGCCACTCATTAGATCAGTGCATTACAATCTGTGTGGACTTTTCTCCCAGTTTAGTTAAGTCTGGTATTCATGACATTGCTGAAAAATTATTGAAAGTGATGATAAAAACACACGAAAAAAACCTCCACTCTAAAAGTAAAATGCCAGATGAAGATCATAATGTTATGTTAGAACTATGATTGAATTCTTCTCTGTTGTATGTGTGTGATGTGAAGTGTACACTAGTGCTATACAACGGAGGACAGATGGGATGTACAGTAGTCGTCCTTCTTATAAAGGCTACCTATTCTGCAATGGAAAAGTAGCCTTACAAGAGATGGAATCTAGTGAGTGATCTGGGACAATTTTGTAGTATTTGTGGTATTTCAGTGCCTCTGATATGTGGCCTGATACAAGGGGTGGCCTTTGGTTAGAGGGGCCTTATAAGAGATGAGCTACTGTAGCACGATTTAATGATTTACCAATTGTAGCTAATAATATTTTTTAAGGTTTAGGGGCTTCAAGGAATTTGCCTCTACACTTATGGTACAGTCTGATTAATGGGAACTATGCCGACTACACTTGACGGAGATCCAATACCCTATTTATAGGAACTACATTGTAGTCTTCAAGGTATTTGCCTTTATGATTAATGTAGGGTATCTGATCACATTTTACGAGATCTGATGCATTGTGGGTAGGAACTACATTGTAGTCTTCAAGGTATTTGCCCTTATGATTAATGTAGGATATCTGATCACATTTTACGAGATCTGATGCATTGTGGGTAGGAACTACATTGTAGTCTTCAAGGTATTTTCCCTTATGAGTAATATAGGGTATCTGATCACATTTTACGAGATCTGATGCATTGTGGGTAGGAACTACATTGTAGTCTTCAAAGAATTTGCCCATATGATTAATGTAGGGTATCAGATCACATTTTACGAGATCTGATGCATTGTGGGTAGGAACTACATTGTAGTCTTCAAGGTATTTGCCCTTATGATTAATGTAGGATATCTGATCACATTTTACGAGATCTGATGCATTGTGGGTAGGAACTACATTGTAGTCTTCAAGGTATTTTCCCTTATGAGTAATATAGGGTATCTGATCACATTTTACGAGATCTGATGCATTGTGGGTAGGAACTACATTGTAGTCTTCAAGGAATTTGCCCTTTTGAATAATTCAGGGCATCTGATCACATTTTACAATATCTGATGCATTGTGGGTAGGAACTACATTGTAGTCTTCAAGGAATTTGCCCTTTTGATTAATGTAGGGCATCTGATCACATTTTGTGATATCTGATGCATTGTGGGTAGGAACTACATGTACATTGTACATATGTAGCTACACCCTGAAATAAATCTCAACAGCATCATTATAATAACATATAGATATACACAGTGTTTATAACAGAAGTTCTAAGGAACCTGTATGCATGTGCATTGTAGTAGTTGAAAGGTTTTTCTTTTGAAAATTGGTATTTGTTGCTTCTTCGTGAAGCACGCAGCATTATGGAGAAAGAGCAAAGAATGGTTGGCTCGAAATCAGGATAATGTATCCGAGTTGGGCGACATGTCTATCCACGGACTGTTGTTTCAGTGAACTAGTACTATAAAAATCAAACTAAGCATGTTGGTCTGGTACAAAGCTGACCTCATCATCATTTCATTGAAAATTAACTAGTGCTTGTTATGATATAGCTGAAAAATTGCTGAGTTTGCATTAAACAACAATCACTCACTCACTCATAAGGTCACATGTAATGGGGTTTCCTCAAATTTCCCATGCTGCAACATATCGGTAAAGTAAAGAAATCGGTTGGGTAGGAACTACATTTTAGCTACACACTGAAGTAAATCTCAAGAGCATCATTACAATAACATATAGAGATATACAGATGTTTCTAACAGATGTTCTAAGGAGCCTGTATGCCTGAAGTAGTAGAAAAGGTTTTTCTTATGAAGATAAAATAAATACAAAATTTCCAGATGTTATTATCTATTACAGAAGTTGGGTAATGACCAACTTCACACCAAAAACAAGTAATTTCACATTTTATGAAAAGTTTGTTATATCGAAAGAAAAAGATATTGACATTTTTTCATTTGTCGGTGTGGACTTGATGGTGTCTGTTTTATCATGTAGATCTGTGTACAGTGAGACCTGTCTAAAGCAAACTCTGAATAAAACAGAATCCTGTATAAACCAAACTTTAAATAAAGTACTTTGTTAGTTTATCCTGTATAAACTGAACAAAATCTGGTTCCTTGTTAGTTTATCATGTATAAACTGAACAAAATCTGGTTCCTTGTTAGTTTATCATGTATAAACTGAACAAGATCTGGTTCCTTGTTAGTTTATCATGTATAAAGTGAACAAAATCGGGTTCCTTGTTAGTTTATCCTGTATAAACTGAACAAAATCTGGTTCCTTGTTAGTTTATCATGTATAAACTGAACAAAATCTGGTTCCATGGAGGGTCTGTCTATGCCTGCTTCACTGTATATAAAGAGTCGTAAGGTTCGTGTAATTTCATGCTGGCTTTTGAAATTTTAATTTTGATAGAGAAATGGTTTTGTATTGATATGGTCAGGTTTATTTTCTTATTGATAATTTTTTTTAATTGTCATTTTTAAACATATGTGAGCAATTTGTGACAAATACAAAATTAAGAATGTGTAACACATATACATTACAATTTAACATCATATGATTCAAAAATTAAGAATCTCTTGTCTCCACAGAGTTGTACATGTACATACTGTATAATAAAAGAACATAAACTTTTAGTATTGTTATAAATACTGTTATAGTGACAACTGGAACCTTTGAACCGTAATGAAAGCGGGAGGTTTGGCTCCTTAAAATCTTATTTAACCCACCATTTCTTTGGAAATGCCTGTACCGAGTTAGGGTCATTACGGTTTTCACAGTTTTCCAGTTGTTGACTGATTTTGTCTGTTTATATACTTATGAGTTTTGACTTTCCCTATGTTCGGAGTTCGGTAATTTTGTTATTACCCTTATTTACCTGTCAGAAATTTGTTGGATTTAAATTTTTTTTATGTTTTCTTCTGTTTAATTCAGAAAGTCATAAGTTTTCTGATTTTGATTAAAATATTTTCCAAACAGATATTTTGGTTTTTATTACTGTGTAAAACTTATCAACCAGTAGAGTAGTGGTTCCTTTTATCAACCAGTAGAGTAGTGGTTCCTTTTGTTGTGGTTTGTTGTATTGTCCACCATTTTTGCTGTTTCTGGTTTCAAAGGAGTTTTTCATATTGTGTTGTCTTTTCTCCATTTTTTATTGTACTTGTACAAGACAAATGAAGTACAATTTTTTACCCGCTAGAATTGGTCACTTGCCCATTATATATATGTTATATCTAGGCTTAACTTATATAATTTCTTGGTTTTCTAGTTAATCCACTCACCAACTGAACTGGGTACGACCAAACATTTATTTTATTTTTAAAATCATCCACTAAAAAATATTTTGAATGAAATATAAAAATGTTGATATTTTATTAAATATCTATAACTCTGTTGGAGTGAAAATTTAACCCAACCGTGTTAGAATTTGAGCTGACAATCTTTTGTTCTCCCTCTACAGGATTTTATCTCACACCATTGATATACGCTTAGCTTTATGTCAAGTGCCCTAGACCACTCAGCCACATCTGCTATAGTTTGTCAGTTCAAAAATCTAATTTTAACACTGTTGGGTTTCTAAATATATATTATCAACCTAGTATTTCAATCAACTGTGAAATCCAGTGGGGGAGATATATTGTATGGTTGAATATATATATAATGACAGCATTGATGGTGTAATGGTGAGTGTGTTATAAGGTGGGTTCCAATGATTAGTGTGCTGACTTTGAGTGTGTTATAAGGTGGGTTCCAATGATTAGTGTGCTGACTTTGAGTGTGTTATAACGTGGGTTCCAGTGGTTAGTGTGCTGACTTTGAGTGTGTTATAACATGGGTTACAGTGGTTAGTGTGCTGACTGAGTGTGTTATAACATGGGTTCCAGTGGTTAGTGTGCTGACTTTGAGTGTGTTATAACATGGGTTCCAGTGGTTAGTGTGCTGACTTTGAGTGTGTTATAACATGGGTTGCAGTGGTTAGTGTGCTGACTTTGAGTGTGTTATAACATGGGTTCCAATGGTTAGTGTGCTGACTTTGAGTGTGTTATAACGTGGGTTCCAGTGGTTAGTGTGCTGACTTTGAGTGTGTTATAACGTGGGTTCCAGTGGTTAGTGTGCTGACTTTGAGTGTGTTATAACGTAGGTTCCAGTGGTTAGTGTGCTGACTTTGAGTGTGTTATAACGTGGGTTCCAATGGTTAGTGTGCTGACTTTGAGTGTTATAATGTGGGTTCCAATGGTTAGTGTGCTGACTTTGAGTGTGTTATAACATGGGTTCCAGTGGTTAATGGGCTGACTTTGAGTATGTTATAACGTGGGTTCCAGTGGTTAGTGTGCTGACTTTGAGTGTGTTATAACGTGGATTCCAATGGTTAGTGTGCTGACTTTTGAGTGTGTTATAATGTGGGTTCCAGTGGTTTGTGCTGACTTTGAGTGTGTTATAATGTGGGTTCCAGTGGTTAGTGTGCTGACTTTGAGTGTGTTATAATGTGGGTTCCAGTGGTTAGTGTGATGACTTTGAGTGTGTTATAATGTGGGTTCCAGTTGTTAGTGTGCTGACTTTGAGTGTGTTATAACTTGGGCTCCAATGGTTAGTGTGGTGACTTTGAGTGTGCTATGACGTGGGTTTCAATGGTTAGTGTGGTGACTTTGAGTGTGTTATAACGTGGGTTCCAATGGTTAGTGTGCTGACTTTGAGTGTGTTATAATGTGAGTTCCAGTGGTTAGTGTGCTGACTTTTGAGTGTTATAACGTGGGTTCCAGTGGTTAGTATGGTGACTTTGAGTGTGTTATAATGTGGGTTCCAGTGGTTAGTGTGCTGACTTTGAGTGTGTTATAACGTGGGTTCCAGTGGTTAGTATGCTGACTTTGAGTGTGTTATAATGTGGGTTCCAATGGTTAGTGTGCTGACTTTGAGTGTGTTATAATGTGGGTTCCAATGGTTAGTGTACTGACTTTGAGTGTGCTGTAACGTGGGTTGCAATGGTTAGTGTGCTGACTTTGAGTGTGTTATGACGTGGGTTGCAATGGTTAATGTGCTGACTTTGAGTGTTATAGCGTGGGTTCCAATGGTTAGTGTGCTGACTTTGAGTGTGTTATAATGTGGGTTCCAGTGGTTAATGTGCTGACTTTGAGTGTGTTATAATGTGGGTTCCAGTGGTTAGTGTGATGACTTTTGAGTGTGTTATAACGTGGGTTCCAGTTGTTAGTGTGCTGACTTTGAGTGTGTTATAACTTGGGCTCCAATGGTTAGTGTGCTGAATTTGAGTGTGCTATGACGTGGGTTTCAATGGTTAGTGTGGTGACTTTGAGTGTGTTATAACGTGCAGGGCTAGAAATTAACTTTTTTCACCACAAGCAAAACTTTGCTAGTTGAATAAAAATTTACTAGCAAACAGACTGACCTGACTAGCAACCAAATTTAACAAAAAATGTATGTTATTTTCATTGAAATACATGTATGTAACAATAAGACTGTAAGGTTTTATGTGTTTTATTAATTTAAGCAATTCACTGTCTCTGACTATATCGCATTGTGAAAGGCGTCCTTGACCATTAAGTAAGTCGCTCCTGGACATTCTGGCTTTTATTGGACAGTAATATAAAGAGCCACACACTGTACCCTCAAAAAATTCCATGTACCCCCAAATTGGTGGAGTTGGAGTACATGTAACCTCAAATGAAAAAAAGCTGTAGGCATGCTGCATCACTGTGCATGTACTGAACTTTTTTCATCTCAAATAATTATATAATTATTACCAAGATATAACTAATGACTGTTTTATCTTTCTTCATGTAATGTGACAGAATAATTATTGTACAGCCAGTAAAGGAAATATGCCTGTCTGTTATTAT
>MJUT01031273.1:502489-522172 GCA_002080005.1 Gigantidas platifrons
TTAACATAGGACCCTATGGGAAATTCACATAAAAACCATCTAGTCTGGAACCAGTAGCTCAATTAGAACCAAACTTTGATGGAATAGTCATTCGATGATCCTTTTCCAAATGATGTCCTGCAGTCACACTCTCCCACCAAGATGGCGCACCACAGTGCAGTTGCGTTGTTATTGAAAGCAGCTTTGATCCAGGTGAGCGATTACAGGCTCCTGGGAGCCTCTGGTTCAAACCACTTATCTAAATAAAATCAGTTGTTCTAATAATCAAGAAAAAACATATACATGAGAAATGGTTGAGCTCATCCAATCTTCAAAAACCTCTGTTAAAACTAGTTGACTAAAAGGAATTCAAGGAAAATAAACCAAAGAAATGGTTGGGTTAATCTCCAGTCTCCAAGATAATGCAGAGGACACCTGTTGTTGTGATTAGAGATTGTGATTGGATACAAATGACTTTGACCTTGCATGACCTTCAAAAGTATCTGCTGCTTGCTCTTCAGATAGAGATCAAAGATAAATGCTGATAGTATTGAGGTTTTCAAAAGGAAACAGTCTTGAAAGATTTTTTTATTACTGAAAATAGCAGTTTTAATTGCAATTTAATTTCTGATCAATCTTTATTCAAATATTTATGTTTGTTTGATCTTTTTAAATGTTTCCGTTCATTGATTCATCTTACATCAAAAGTCAATTGGACATTGTGACATGTGACACAGTTCAAGTGACCAATCAGTGACAAGCCATTGGACATTGTGACATGTGACACAATTCAAGTGACCAATCAATGATAAGCCATTCGACATTGTGGCATGTGACACAATTCAAGTGACCAATCAGTGACAAGCCATTGGACATTGTGGCATGTAACCCAATTCAAGTGACCAATCAGTGACAAGCCATTGAACATTGTGGCAATGTGACAGTTTTAAATGACCAGTCAGTGACTAACCTTTGAAATCTTGAGGTTGATTTAAAAAAAAGAATATTATGATTACCTAGAGGCTTTTAACACCACTTTCAACAATATTTCAGTTACATTGTTTATCGTTGTGGTCAGTTTTACAGGATTACCTTGTGAAAACCACAAACCTGCTGCAAGTTACTGATAAACATAGATTTGTATCAAGTACACATCACTATGAGCAGGATTCGAACACACAACTTTAGTAATGATAGGTACTGATCGGATTGGTAGTTGTAAATCCAACTTTTATACGATTACAACAATCCCTAGAGGTGGTTGGAGCAGACAACACATGTATATGGAAATTTTGTATTTTATAATTATGATGGTCTGTTATAACTAAGTGATTTTCACAGGTTTAATTGTTTCATTAAGATATTTGACCAACTATTGTATAGTACATATATGTAACCTGTCAAGAAATATGATTTTTGCAGGGCTCACCAAACCAGGTGAAGTGGGCGACTTCTTTGCCTTGGTTTCAATGAAATCACCCAATTTCTGTCAAAAAGCGAAGTTTTAGTCAGTCTTTTCAAGTCCGTATTTTTTTCACCAATAAGCATACTTTTTCTTCAATATTCACATAAAAGGAGCTCCAATGTTCCTGAAATTTGACCCATACAAGGTTTGATGCTCAATATTTTATTCCAAACTTGTTAATTGCATCCTTTTTAAGATCATTGTGCATCACGTTTGTTTTGTGAAAGGTAGGAGAACATGTGGTAGTGGTGAAAGAAATGTTAAAATTTTGGTCGATTTTCGGAAGTCTCCCAGATTTTCCCTCACTTTGCCCTTAAGTCAAGAGAGAGAGAAGTCAAGTCTCCCTGTTTTTACTATGTGTGGTGAGCCCTGATGAGGTGCACTAAGGTTGAAACACCAAAGCTGTCACTTGTATCAAGTTAATCAAATATAACCAAATTATTTCCCTTTTGGCCAAAATTTGGTGAGAATTTTCAATGTTGACATACTGGTGAAATTAAAGGATTTTGACTATATATTTCATTATCTAGATTAATCTTGAATTAAACAGAATTTTCACTCTAATTTTGAAATAATGAAAACACTGTTCCCTTACCTTTTTGAACAGGTTATACGCTATAACTTGGTTTGGGGCATTTTATGCTTAATAAACCGCAGCAGTTTATGGAAAGCATATTCTCACTTTTGAGACAGACCAGTTCCTATTTTTAGCGATGTGAGATTGTCTTATCTTGCACTAGTGCAAGACAAAAAAATCACGTGCGTTTTACCGGCAAATACATGCTGTACAGTTTATGTCAACTGCCCCCAGTTCTCCATGCTTCACCAATAAAACCACGATTCTATTACATAAGTATTTTTATATTAATGTATGTATACTATTCTGCTAGCTAATAATTTAACTATCGTGCACCTTTCATGTTTCACGGTGTATGACTTTCAAGTCAATGTTTGTTTACTTTGAGTAAATAATAGAGTGCTCTCCCTTGTTAGTAACTAACGTACCTCCCTTTGACCAAATTCAAATATTTTTTCACAGCCACAGGTGTAGTGTTGAGTTACATTTATCATATATTTATTAAATACATTGTATTTTATTATGAAATACATTTAAAATACTGCCAAGACACGGATGCATATGAATAAATTGAATATTTACTTCAGCAATGGAAACAAAATTTGCGGGAAAACGCTCGATCGGGTATGTAAACAAAACAATTAGGTAACAGCTGATAAAAGTGAGAAATAAAATCAAACACCGGCAAAAAGTGCAAGACAGGGAAATCTCCGACACCCTCGGGTAAGATTTCAATAGTTCGCTGACTCGGCGAGCCTCGTCAGCGAACGATTGTAATCTTACCCTCGGGTGTCGGAGATTTCCCTGTCTTGCACTTTTGCCGGTGTTAGATTCTATATATCTTTTCCAAACCAGTAAAAGTATTAAAAAATAATTAATTAAAATTAAAAGAAAAAGTAACCAGTAGAGGTGAACAACATAACTAACCACAACAATAAGAACCACATCTCTGGCAAATACAAAGCACTAAAAACACAAAAAGGCATTTAATAATAAATCTCCCTTTCTGAACCCCGCATGTTACAGGTAGATAAGTAAATGGATGTGCCATGTAAACAATATAGTGTATTGTATTTGTAAATATAAAAGACATGTTAAGACAGAATAACATTTCACCAGTCTGTAGCAATTATTATAGAACAATGTATGTTTCTGTTAGAATCTCGTTATTTATTAGTATTGTCCCCCCTTGAAATGCACTTTGTGATTGCATTGCTATCTCTCTGATCATGGAAAGCTAGGTGAGTGTTGGCTTTTTTTTTTAGTAGGAGATTTATTTTCTTGAAAGTTTGAAATAAGAATATTTTTTTGCTATGAGAATTATTTTCTTTGAAAGTTAAAATAACAAATTTTTTTTAATTTTTCTTTAAAGAAAATAATTTTCTTTGACATTTCCACTCTTAAATTCATCAAATTAATAAAAAAAAATGTTTTTAATTGAAAAAACTATTTTTAAATAAATGGGTAAGAAATTTATATTATATAATTTAGCTTCAAGATTTAATTTTTAATTTATATGCATTACTACATTATTATTTTCCCCATTTGTTGTACCTCATCTCTCAGTTAAAATTAAGTGAGTCGCTCCTGTATTTTTCAAGATGCATGTTTTTAATGGTTTGAATCATAAGTTTGCAAATTAACGATTTCCTGACTTCTGATGGGTTGAGATAAAACACAATCCACTCTGGTAACTACAGATTGATACAGAATATGTGAGTTACGATATTTTTTAAAATCTTTTGCAGTGTTTCAGCTAAACTTTGAAATCTTCGGGACAGTTGCCAGTTTTATCAAAATTTCTTCAGGACTTTTCTTTAATAATTGAACTAATTTTTTTTAAGTTCTTCAGGACAAATTGAGAAATAGGTGGGCAAATGTCCTGAAACCAGTGCCTAGCTGAATCCCTGTTTTAATTTTTTAAAACTTAGAATAATTATGTGTGTTAAATTTAGAGTTCAATGGAATTTTTTAAGCTCTCCCATTTTCTCTGCTTAAATATTGGACAATTTTGTTACAATGACTCAAATTTTTGCTAATGAAAGATTTTCTGTTAAAATATATTTTTACAATGGCTCAAATTTTAGCTCACTTAACCTGCACTTCATGCTTCTTGGGTCCTTGGGTATATAACAATGGCAGGTCCTAAGAGATGATATCCCACCCCCCTCCCCCTAATTATTGCTGATGAAAGATTTTCTGTTAAAATATTTTGTTACAGTGACTCAAATTTTAACTTGTAACTTTAACTGCACAATATTCCATGTTTCTTGTGTTCTTGGGTATTACAAAGGCAGTTCCAAAGAGATGATTACACCCCCTCCTCCCATAAATTTTTGTTGAAAGATTCTCTGTTAAAATATTTTGTTGCAATGACTAAATTTTTCTCTCACCTAACTGGCACAATAAATATTCCATGCTTCTTGAGTATAATAATGACAGGTCCTAAGGGACAACACACCACCCACTAATTTTTACTGATGAACCATTTTTTGTTAAAATATTATTGTTTGTCTGTTATTTGTCCATCTGTCTCACACATTATTCCATGCTTCTTGGGTTCTTGTGTATAACAATGGCAGGTCCAAAGAGACGATACCCCGATACCCCGCCCCCTTATTTCCCCCTCCTAATTTTTTTTCTGAGGAAACATGTTAAAATATTATTGTTTGTCTATTCTTTGACCATCTGTCTCTCACAATGATGCCATCAATTTCTAATATGTAAGGTGACTGATGATGGCAGCTGTGAAAACCTACATATTTTTAATTAATTCAAGATTTCCCCTGTGCCATTGTAGCATTTCCTATCATTACAGTTCATTGAAATATGTTTACAAATCATCCCATTGCCTGTTTCTGAAAATATACAACTTGGCATTCAGACAGAAATCGTAGTAGACGTACATCTCTATCATTCATGGGATCAAGTACGAAATAATGCATTGCTTTGTAAAAGTTTTTGTGCAGACTGTGATCTTGGAATTTATTATTTTAAACTTGCTTCTCAAATTTGCAGTGATGTTAATTTTTTTAAATTAAATTTTAAAGCAAAAATTAAGATTTGAAATATTATTATTCAAATTTGATCATTCTTGAATTTGCATCAGTGTTAATTTGTGTTATCTTTTAAAACAAAAAATAAGATTGAAATATTATTATTTAAATTTGTGCATTTTGGAAATTTGATATTTAACATGTTTCACAAATATGCCTTAACAACCAAAAAAAGTATTTATTTGCATTAGTTTATTAAGATAGATTTTAAAACAAACAAAATGAAATTGAAAATATTATCATTTAATTTTGTTGTCATTAATTTGTAGATTAGTGATGTAATGACTAGGTTTAGAGAGTGAAAAAAATCAAATAAAATATTTACTTTTTGAACTATTAACATATTCTACCTTCCTAGCTAGTAATCAGTGAACTACAAGCATCGCTGACCCAGCTAATGTACTGTCTGATATAGCCCCTCGCTGACCCAGCTAATGTACTGTCCATGTTAATGTTGTTATTTATTTTAGTGGCGGTGTGTGGTCTTCTTAACTAGAAGGGAATCTTGGCAGGTTTTTTAATGACCCCGCGACTATTGGTTGGGGGGGGGGGGGGCCATATTGTTTTACGTCCTTCCGTCCGTCCATTCGTCACACTATAGTATGCAGTTTGTCCCGCTAACTCCTCCTACAGTTTTGGAGCTACAGCTTTAATATTTTGTAGGATGTTTATACACATAATGGAAGTGTGCATGTGCATAGGATTTTGATTTTCATCAAATATTCTCAAAATGACAGGTAGTTGGACTTTTCATTTATGCCCCCATATAGGATATATGGTTTGTCCAGCTAACTCCTCCTACAGTTTTTGAGCTAGACCTTTTATATTTTGTAGACAGTGTCAGTTAGTACTTACACTGAAGGTGTGCGTATTTTATGGATTTTGACTTTCAACAATTTTTTACAAAATTATGGATGCATGAACTTGGACAGATTTTGCTAAATCCATATAGGATATATGGTTTGTCTGGCTAACTCCTACAGTTTTTGAGCTAGACCTTTTATATTTTGTAGACAGTTAGTACCTACACTGAAAGTGTGCATATTTTATGGATTTTGATTTTCAACAATTTTTTTACAAAATTATGCTTATATGAACTTAGCCACTGAAACCTGTTAACGTGTAAACAACACTCCTTATACTTGCGGGTCCCTCAGGGCACTCCGGCTTCCTCCGCCACTAAAACTGACCGCCTTGATATGGCTGAAATACTGCTGAAAATGGCATTAAACCCCATTCAATCAATCAATCAATCAATCGAACATCACATTGTTAGGTACAGATTCATTTATTTCAGTCATTTCTGCTTGATGCTGAATAAGCAAAACATTGGTTTACCCTTTTGCAATTATAACTGCGGGGGCATTGTATGTGTCTTACAGACACAAACCCCTATTAAAGTCTATACATAAGTTTTCTACATCATACCCGATTAATGATATACCATTCCTTCAAATTAAGTTATATTGAAAATCCATTTTGGCTGTTCAAGACGTTTTCTTTGCATTATACCCCTATACATTCCTCAGAACCAAGCCAAAAGTTAAGGTAGTAAATTGTAATTGGGGTGAGGGGGGGTTGAGGTGGATAAGGTTGAAACGGGGGCATTCAATTTTCTAGTTATTGTTTATATTTATATTGTTGATGGAGAGGTTAGAATCCCATTTTCCAGTTTAACCCTGCCACATTTTTGTGCCTGTCCCAAGCTAGCACAGATTTCCAACTGCATATATCATGTTTTTTTTCTGTTCAGTATTTTGAGGTGAGAGGTGGTAGTTCGTTTTGTTGATATTGATGGAATTTTTCCTGACTGTTGGGATTACATGTACAGTGAAACCTGTCTAAACCGAACCCTGAATAAACCGAAATCCTGTCTAAACCATGGTTGGTGGTTCTCTCCGGGTACTGCGGCTTCCTCCACCACTAAAACTGGTCGGCATTATATAGCTGAAATGTTGTTGAAAGTGGCGTTAAAACACCATAAATCAAAATCAAATCAATCATCTACAGATATAAACCGAACCCTGAATAAACCGAAATCCTGTATAAACCGAACACTGAATAAACCGAAATCCTGTATAAACCGAACCCTGAATAAACCGAAATCCTATATAAACTGAACCCTGAATAAACCGAAATCCTGTCTAAACCAAACCCTGAATAAACCGAAATCCTGTCTTAACCGAACCCTGAATAAACCGAAATCCTGTATAAACCGAACCCTGAATAAACCGAAATCCTGTCTTAACCAAACCCTGAATAAACCGAAATCCTGTATAAACCGAAGCCTGAATAAACCGAAATCCTGTCTAAACCGAGCCGTGGATAAACCAAAATCCTGTCTAAACCTAACCCTGAATAAACCGAAATCCTGTCTAAACCGAACCCTGAATAAACAGAAATCCTATATAAACCAAACTCTGAATAAACCGAAATCCTATATAAATCGAACCCTGAATAAATCGAATTTTAAATAAAGTCCCAATTTATAAAATCTTTGTTAATTTAATCTGTATAAACAAAACACCTGTCTATTCCGAACACATAGTTGGTCCCAAGGGAGTTCGGTTTCACTGTATAAAATTAGTAATCGATCAGATAGTGGTCGTTGTTGTTGTTATCATATGTTAGTTGTATTTAAATATACAATGTACCTATGCCAATCTGATTAAAATCAGATCTCTCACTTGCTCCCCCTTTTCTGATATGTCGCGGCATGGGAGATCTGAAGAAATCCCATTACGGGTCACATGTGAATGACCCGATGTCATGAATATTAAATGATATGGTAATTACGGGTTGTGAACTTATTCGACCAATCAGATTACTCGTAGCAAACAACGCTTCAGTTTTGTCGAAAAGATGGCAGATGATAAATATGAAGATGTGCTGAAATCAATTTGCACACAGTTTTCTGTTGAAACGTTGAAAAGAGAGCAGCAAGAAATGATCAAATCATTGTTAGAGAAGACGGACTGCATATCAGAGCAGTTTATTATTCGAATATTACGCTTTAATTTCATGATCTCGGAAGCTGAATTTTCATTGGACGAAAAAGGTCATGTCATTGGGTCATTCACATGTGACCCGTAATGGGATTTCTTCAGATCTCCCACACCGCGACATATCAGAAAAGGAGGAGCAAGTGAGAGATCTGATTTTAATCAGATTGTACCTATGCAATCAGTGCATTTCCTCACTTAAGTTGTGAGTTGGATTCACGCTCGTAACAGGGTAATATAACATTATGTGTATAGGAGTGATTAGTTTTAAATGTTTTTAGTAAATTTTAGTATAAAATATGTTGAGACAAATTTGATATAGATTATTGTATCAAGTTTTAATGCATCCATGTTGTTTTATTTTGGATTACTATATGGATTAAACAACTTTATCTTAATTCAATGTCAGAGTTTGTGCAATGTAGTTATTTTACAAGGGTTGATACCCAGGTACCTCAAGTACAAGATACTAAGATAGAATCAACAAAACTCATATCTGGTTTCCTGAACACACAGAAAGCATGAAGATCCCGATTATATTAGATAAAATTAAGAATTAAATCATGGAAGCCAGAATGTGTTGGGAGTTTTAACATGGATTGGCAGATATTAGTATTTTATCCAGAGCCAGAAGCAAGGGATAACATTTACTAATATCCGCCAATCCTGTTAAAACTAAGAACACATTCTGGCTTCCATGATTTATTTCGATTCTGATATGTCTAAGAGTACAAATTGGAAGACGGTCATTTATTAGCTCACCTGACCCAAAGGGTCAGGTGAGCTATTGCTATCACTGGGCGTCCGTCGTCCGTCTGTCGTTGGCTTTTTGCATTTTAATCAACTCCTCTAAAACCACTGGGCCAATTTGAACCAAACTTTGGTGGAATGGTCCTTGGGTGGTCCCCTTTCAGAATTGTGTCCGACAATCTCCCCCGCCTACCAAGATGGCTGCCGTTACTAAAAATAGAAAATTCAGCAAAAAATCACTTACAAATTATCTTCTCTGAAACTGCTGGGCCAATTGGGCCCAAACTATGGTGGAATGGTCTTCAGATGGTCCTCTTTGAGAATTGTGTCCGACGACCCCGGCCACCAACCAAGTTAGCCGCCGTTACTAAAAATAGAAAATTTGGCAAAAAAATCACTTAAAAATGATCTCCTCTGAAACTACTGGGCCAGTTGGGCGCAAACTATGGTGGAATGGTCTTTAGTTGGTCATCTTTCAGAATTGTGTCCGACGACCCTGGCCGCCAACCAAGATGGCCACCGTTACTAAAAATAGGAAATTCAGCAAAAAATCACTTAAAAATTATCTCCTCTGAAACTGCTGGGCCAATTAGGCCCAAACTATGGTGGAATGGTCTTTAGGTGATCCCCTTTCAGAATTATGTCTGACGACCCCGGCCACCAACCAAGATGGCTGCCATTACTAAAAATAGAAAATTCGGCAAAAAATCACTTAAAAATTATCTTCTCTGAAACTGTTCGGTTTAATTGGGCCCAAACTATGTTGGAATGGTCTTCAGATGGTCCTCTTTCGGAATTGTGTCCGACGACCCCGGCTGCCAACCAAGATGGCTACCGCTACTAAAAATAGAAAATTTAGCAAAAAATCACTTAAAAATTATCTCCTCTGAAACTGCTGGGCCAATTGGGCCCAAACTATGGTGGAATGGTCTTTAGGTCATCCCCTTTCAGAATTTTGTCCGATGACCCCAGCCGCCAACCAAAATGGCTGTCGTTACTAAAAATAGAAAATTCGGCCAAAAATCACTTACAAATTATCTTCTCTGAAACTGTTGGGCCAATTGGGCCCAAACTATGGTGGAATGGTCTTCAGATGGTCCTCTTTGAGAAATATGTCCGATGACTCCTGCCGCCAACCAAGATAGCCACCGTTACTAAAAATATCAAATTTGGCAAAAAATCACTTAAAAATGATCTCCTCTGAAACTACGGGGCCAATTGGTGCCAAACTATGGTGGAATGGTCTTTAGGTGGTCATCTTTCAGAATTGTGTCCGACGACCCCGGCCGCCAACCAATATGGCCACCGTTACTAAAAATAGAAAATTTAGCAAAAAATCACTTAAAAATTATCTCCTCAAACTGCTGGGCCAATTGGACCCAAACTATGGTGGAATGGTCTTTAGGTGATCCCCTTTCAGAATTCTGTCCGTCGACCCGGCTGCCAGCCAAGATGTCCGCCATTACTAAAAATAGAAAATTTGGCAAAAAATCACTTAAAAATGATCTCCTCTGAAACTGCTGGGTCAATGGGCCCAAACTATGGTGAAATGGTCTTTAGATGGTCTACCTTCAGAATTATATCCGACAACCCCCCCTCCAAAGAAGATGGCAGCCATTGCTAAAAATAGAAGATTCGCCAAAATTCACTTAAAAATTATCTCCTCTGAAACTGCTGGGCCAACTTTGAGCCAGGTGAGCGATTACAGGCTCCTAGGAGCCTCTAGTATTTACATTTGTGGAAAATGTCGCACACAGTTTATGCTGCCAATAGAAAAGTCAGTCACATTCACCGGCACATGTGCTAATGAGATTGTACCGAATGGATAACTCGCTCGTTTGTTAACAAAGCAAAAGAAGGAGGTCATGTTGTGTCAATATCTTGAGTAAGGTCTGTAGTTTTCTCACTTTATTGTGGTGTACTCTGCCAATAAAACTGACCACCACGATACAACTGAAATACATTTGACTACTAGTATTATTTTTTTGTATGGAAAATATGAAGAGTTCTGATACAAACAGTGTTTCGATATTAAAATAATTGATTAATAAATTTCAGTATTAAAATAATTGATTACTAACAATAGTTTTTATGTTTCAGGATTCAGGTTAACGACCAGATAATAGAAGTTGACGGTAAAAGTTTGGTAGGTGTTACACAGGCATATGCAGCTTCTGTATTAAGGAATACAACAGGAACTGTCAAGTAAGTTATTTTAAAAAGTTAAAGGCTGTAATTGTGCCAGTAAATTTTTTTCCCCTCATTTTCAGTCCTCGAAATGAAAATTTGAATTTACTGGTCCGAACAAATTTGTATTGGTCTTGGGATGGAGGACCGGTGCCCATTACTAGAATTATCTGACTCTAAGATTTGTATATTTTATGCCATTTTTGGAAAAATATTTAACTTTTTATCATGTTGATCAGTATTATTGGTGGAAGAAACTAGAGAAAACCACTGACCGTATCGGTAGATTTCATTGTGACATCACACAGTTGTACATGTAATTAAATGTTAAAAAGCCTCTTCTGAATGGCATTGTGAAATACAGATAAACACGAAGGGAACATTAAAATAGGGTTGCATATGACAGGCTGGTTGCTAAATACAGATTTAGTTAATATGAAATGCACTGTACAGGGAAATTAAAATTAAGGTCACATTGGACAAGTTATCCTAACAGAGGTGATCTATTCTCACAAATAATTTTTTTTTTTAAATCAGTGTAATATAATTTTTATGATTTTGTCTGAAAATCCCATTTAAAAAAAATACCAAATAGTATTTGATTTATATGAATTTACAATTAGCTAACTTTATAATGATTATGTGTGTACATTTCTGAAAATAATGAAATTAATTTGTTGTATTAGATTTATGATTGGTCGAGAAAAAGATCCCAGTAAGAGTGAAGTTGCCCGTCTGATTCAACAATCGTTAGAACAAGATCGTCGTCGAGAAGAAATGAAAAGATTAGAGCACGAACGTTTGGCACAATTACAGGACAGTGTCAAACCCAGGGACGAGATCATGGAACGAGAACACAGACGCCATCTATCAGAGCCAGAGACAGGAATAGTATTGGATGATGATGATGATGAGGAGGAGGACGAAGAGATTGATGAAGAAGAGGTATTACAGTAGTCCCTTACTTAAGAGGCCATTCCTATCAAAGACCACCTCTCTTATCAGGCCACCTCTCTTATCAGGCCACTCCTATCAAAGGCCACCTCTCTTATCAGGCCACTCCTATCAAAGGCCACCTCTCTTATCAGGCCACTCCTATCAAAGATCACCTCTCTTATCAGGCCACTCCTATCAAAGGCCACCTCTCTTATCAGGCCACTCCTATCAAAGGCCACCTCTCTTATCAGGCCACTCCTATCAAAGGCCACCCCTTATCAGGCCACTCCTATCAAAGGCCACCTCTCTTATCAGGCCACTCCTATCAAAGGTCACCTCTCTTATCAGGCCACTCCTATCAAAGGCCACCTCTCTTATCAGACCAAAAATGTGTTCACTCCACGATATAGCTGACATATTACTAAAGTTGGCATTAAACACCAATCAATCAATCAATCTTATTAGACTAGATTTCAGATGGGGAAACAAATTCAGTAATGAAATATTACTGAATTATCCCCCCTCTTATAAGGACACTTTATCATTACAGAAGGGATGGCATTATAAGAAAAAGGACTACTCTCCTATTAGCAAATATATAATTATACCCCCCTGCAAACAAAGTTTGGGGGGGTATATAGGAATCACCCTGTCCGTCCGTCCGTCCGTCCATCCATGTACCTTGTAAGCGCAACTCCTCCTAAGCGGCTTATTGGATTTTTGTGAAACTTTATACAGTTGTAGTACACTACCTGCAGATGTGCATGAAGAAATATGGTTGCTGTCCAAAATTTGGAAGGGGAGATAATTCAACTTATACTTTCATGAAACTACCTGCAGATGTGCATGAAGGAATAGGGTTGCTGTTCAAAATTTAAAAGGGGAGATAATTCAACTTATACTTTCACGAAAAAGGGGGGGCTTGTACCTTGCAAGTGCAACTCCTACTAAGCTGCAAGCGGGGGGTATCACTCGGTGAGTTCACTCACAGTTCTAGTTTTGATTAGATTGAAGAGCCATCTAATACTGTAAATTCAGAAATTATTGCGTGCATATATTATTGCGATTCCTCAACCGCCGAAAAAATGTGAGGTTTAATTATTGCGACGTGCCAAGATAAAGAAGAAGAAAAATCGATGTAAATTTTTATCTAAACGTGCATTTTCGTTTTCGTATTTGTATGTCGTTAATCCCCTTGTAAGCCACTGTCATGTTTACCTTTAATTAAAGTGAATACACATTTTCCTTTGTACACAAATTGTTCACGTGATTGAGAATCTAGAAAGAATTCCACATGTTGTAAATGTATTATCGATCAAAGCGTACTTGTGGAGATCTAGAAACGTTTGTAGCATGTGAACTTTAGTCAAGTGCCGAGTCGACATTAATTGAACATCCGAAGGCTTGGGGCTTGGCTTGGGTGATACAAAGGTTAATGAAATTTCAAAGAAAGATCAATTGAAGTGTACAAAATAAATAAGTAAACAAAACCAGCAGTTTAAAAGAATTATGGCTTGTATGAATGTTTTATCGGCACAAGCTCAGTTTTACAAACAAATTTTAGTCGGCTATTTTTCAAAGTGATATTTTAAAGTAAAATATTGCTCAATTAACACTACGGTAATTAGAAATTAAAAAAAATGCCATAAATAGATGAATTTTTGGGAGAGCAATCATTAACGTTTCAACATGTTTATGTGGAAGTTTGTCACTAAGAAACACGCTTCAGATGACATTGTCTTACGTCTACCAGACCCTGCTAAAGCTACAAGCAAAGAAGCTGCTGATAAAATGAAAGCTGCTAATACCGAGATCGGGCATTTATCAACACAGTTTTTATATAATTAGATCGATGAGAAACTAAAATATTTTTGATCTACCCTTACGACGGAAAAACATCGAATGAAAGTGACAAGTCATTATTTTGAAAAACATTTAAACACAGATGTTTAAATACACACTTTATTTTGTCCCTTGACATATTTACACAGGAAATTGTAATCAAAACAATCAATAAACATGTACACGCTTCGCCGCTTCCTAGGTGTCAGTAATCTATAACATGCACCTGTCGATCTTACCTGTGTAAGAAAATGGGAAGATAAATCAAACAAAAACTGGGCAACAGAATGAACATTAAAAATGCGAGGTTTAAATATTGCGATCGCCGACCAGTCGCATTTTTAGCATTAATAAAAACATCGCATTAATTTCTGAATTTACAGTAACTGAAACCTGATATATTATCAAAGCTCATCTGAATTTGGTTAGCATTGAGATTTAATTATTGTTTGCTTTTTATCCCCCGCGATAGCGGTGAGGGATATAGTAATAGCGGCCATCCGTCTGTCCGTCCGTCACATTTTCTTGTTTATGCGATAACTTGAGTAAACATGGATAGATTTGAATAATTTTTTGCATGTGGCTTGTAATTGTCCCCTCGCCAACGAAGTTGCGATGGGATATAGTAACGCTACCGTCTGTCCTTCCGTAACATCCTTGTGAACACTCTAGAATCAACATCCTTCAATGGATTTTGACCAAACTTGGTATATACTTAGTCCTTAAGAGCATCTGGAACCCTATTGATTTTCAAGGTCAAAGGTCAAGGTCACCGGGTCAATTTTTTACCACGTAACATCCTTGTGAACACTCTAGAATCAACATCCTTCAATGGATTTTGACCAAACTTGGTACATACTTAGTTCTTAAGAGAATCTGAAACCTTATTGATTTTCAAGGTCAAAGGTCAAAGCCACAGGGTCAAATTTTTAGACGAGGGGATATGCCACGCTTTGCGTTGCCCTTGTTATCATTATCTTGGATGGGTTTTTACATGGAAATATTTGAAGCAAGGGTTTTGGGGGAAAATCTTAGTTTTTGGTTGAAAAATCACCAATTTTGAGAATTGTCTTGTTTACCCGATAACTTCAGTAAACATGGATAGATTTGAATAATTTTTTGGAAAGACTGTAAGGCTGCTTTCTATAAATATATAAAACTAAATATTATGCAAGTGCAGGGGGATATGTCGTGCATTTATGAGCTAGGCGGTTCTTTTATTATTTCGGCCATAAGGAATTTTGATTGAGTATGTACAAAATGTAATAAAATTCCAAATAATAAAACAGAAACACTGAAATGAAGAAATAATGTAGTTTACATGCATGCAATCTTTTTTAAATTTAAGGCAAGTCTGTGTAGATTTCCATTCAATGTTATACCAGCATTGGAAATTTTTTTTTTCAATTTCTTTTTTGCAGGATGATATTTCTGGAGAATATCAAACAAGCATCAATCATAATGGAATTGAAGATGAAGAAGAAGAAACTTCCATTGCCATGGAAACGGCAGAGGAAATAGCAGCGGGAGAAGCTACGCCTATGTCAATTCCTTCCAGTAATGACAATAGTGTAGGTTCTCCAGATGAGGACAGGAAGCCAGTAGTAGAGGTGTTTGACCTTCATGAGAGCAGCAGTGAGGATGTTTCACCTGATATGGAATCTCAGGCTATGTTTATAAAATTGAAAGAGGTAGGTACCAGTGTACAGACAGGTAACCATCTGAATAATTCTCAATTTACCATTTTATATAGAGACAAAGAAAAACTAATCAAACAGGCATTGGATAGCTTATGACAGATTTTATCCTAACGTCACATAATGGAAGAAATCTATACCAATGTTAAATACATATCATACTACAGTGTGTCACTTTAGTACTGGTCCTATTGCCCCTGGCCAGTGAAAATCTAATGGTGCCAGTAAGCTTAATTGATTTTTATCTCGACTTTTCGAAGACAAAAAGTCGAGCTATTGTCATCACTCCAGCGTCATCGTCTGGGTCGGTTAAGTTTTTTGTCAGAGTCCATTTCTCAAAAACTATCAAAGGTATTAATTTGAAACTTGGAATACTTGTTCACTATCAAAAGAGAAACCAATTACAAGAAGGCAGTTGACCCTGTGATTTGTATTTCCAGAGTTATCTGCCCTTGTTTTGACATAGTACATAGAAATTTGGGATATTTTTTTAGTCAAATTAAAATTTCTCAATAACTATCAAAGCTATTAACTTGAAACGCAATACACTTGTAGAAAGTGTTGACCCCAATCTGTTGACAAGAGAAGACAACTCCATCCAGCATTTTATTTGAGTTATTCCCCCTTTTTGAATGCAATTTCTCAATAATTATGTAAATTGCTTGCAGTTTAATATCAGATACGAAAAAGTCGAGTGTCCAGCACCCGTGGGCAGTGCTTTTGTTCATTACAATTTTACTTTTCTATTATTTTATGTTCAGGTCAGTAACTTCTGAAGTCTGAAACTATAGACTGATACTATGAAGCATATAAATCATGGAGGTTAGGATGAACCTTGTTTTGATGATGTCATAGAGTATCATGTGATATCAATATGATACAGTGAAACCTATTATGAGAGACCACCCATTCTGCCAGCAAGATGAGTGGAAAGTGGTAGCTTGATTTATCTCCCTTTGCAAAATGTAAATGAAGTATTGTGAAACCTATTTTAGGAAACCTTTCTTGTTAGAGACCCCTTCTTTGCTGACACTACAGTTATCTATTTAAATCAAACCTCTATTGAGAGATCACCTGTCTTGAAAGACCATATCTTCTCAGCACTTAACTACATTTGATTTTTTAAGAATTTGTTGAAATAGAAACCATTATACTTGTTTAGCATAAGATGCAATTCATATTTTGATGATAGCTGAAATAACGTAAAGATTGCTTATAATGCTCAGCAGGGAATCAAAGAGACTTGTTCATTATAAGCAATAGGTATAGAGGTTATCTTCCTTGTTGCTAACTCGAAATTGGTTTTGAATTTGATTGTGGTAAGCAAGTTAACTATAGTGGTTCTATTGAAAACCATTAAAACTTACCTCCATGTTAAAATGTGTTCACATATTTAAAATTTGATGCTTTATGTTAAGTCTGTAATTTGGTTCCACCACTGTTAGAACCATGTGATGCTTTATGTTAAGTCTGTAGTTTGATTCCACCACTGGTAGAACCATGTGATGCTTTATGTTAAGTCTGTAGTTTGATTCCAGCACTGTTAGAACCATGTGATGCTTTATGTTAAGTCTGTAGTTTGATTCCACCACTGGTAGAACCATGTGATGCTTGGTGTTTAGTCTGTAGTTTGATTCCACCACTGTTAGAACCATGATTTAAAATGATGTATTCACTATTACAGGCCCAGTATAAAAATGCTGTTAATGAAGCAGAAATTGCTAAGTTGAAGGCGAAGGTAGGTAAACTATTGTTACACCCCCACTCGTAGAGAGGGGGCTATATTGCAATCACCTTGTCCGTCCGTCCGTCCGTTCACACTTTCGTAACAGATATCTCAGCTTCTACTGGAAGAAATGATTTTATATTTGATATATGGCTTTGGCACGGTGACTGTACTGTGTCTCCCCTTTCCAGGTTTACCGCACATCTACTTCCTGTTTACCGTGCGACTTACAAATGAACGAGAGGGGGTATTCTTAGCACGACGTAGCATGCAACATCTTGTTTGAAAATTAATATGGGGTGACTGATCATGGGGTGATTATTTATAATTCTAGCATGACCTCCTTCTTTCGCTTTGTTAACAAACGAGCGAGTTATCCATTCGGTATAATCTCATTAGCACATGCACCGGTGAATATGACTGACTTATCCATTGGCAGCATAAATTGTAACCCGAATAATGCCAATAGAGGGTGCAGTATTATTCAAGTTACATAAATTGTGTACGACATTTTCTGCAAGCGTAAATATAAATTACCGTCTTCCAATCAAAGTATACTACCATATTTGTACTCTTAGACATATCAGAATCGAATTAAATCATGGAAGCCAGAATGTGTTATGAGTTTTAACATGGATTGGCGGATATTAGTAAATTTTATCCCTCGTTTCTGGCTCGGGATGAAATACTGATATCTGCCAATCCATGTTAAAACTCCCAACACATTCTGGCTTCCATGATTTATTTCTTAAACCATGTAATATTTGTGCAGATTGGATTTCCAGGATTGCCACCACAGCATGGAATAGTTTAACATTAGACCCTATGGGAAAGTCAGTAATGGCTCCTTCTTAGAAACTACAAACATGATTGAACCTCAACTGTACATGGATGATCTCTTACAAGAAGAGTTTGAAGATACCAAAAGATGTAATTAGAAGCTGTAAATCAAAGAAGGACAGACGACACAATGGTCAAAAGAAAAAGGACGATCTACAAAACATAACACAGAAAACTAAAGATCTAGCAACACGAACCCCACTAAGAACAAGGGTATATTTTTGTTGATCAGAAATCCAACATGGCCTCTACATGAGGACAAATTTTAACATAGGCCCACCCTATGGGAAAAAATGTTTTGAAATTCTATTTCTCAGAACCAGTGAATTATTTAAAGGGAAATTGAGTTGAGTATTCATTATGATTGTCTTCTACAAAATTTGTTGGATTTTGGACATTTTTCTTTTGATGTTGTCAGTATCAATGACTATGATACTGGAAATTATTAGTTGGTTTGAAGTCAAACACATTATGATGTTACTGGTAAAAACAATGACTTTAGTTTTGAAGGTCTCAACATACATGACTCTGATACAATACAATTATAGTCTTTTGTAGAGGTCAATACGAGTTTTTATTTACCTTAAAAACGATATTCACCGAAGCCTTTAGGCTGATGTGAATATCGTTTTTAAGGTCCATAAAAACTCGTATTGACCGATACAAAAGACTAATTGTTTTATTACATTAAAATGAAAAGTGAAAGTGAAACCAAGTCAATATGAAATTAATCACTTCATTATGACGTCATGCATAATGCAATGGAAAGTGAAAGTGAAAGTGAGTCAATACGAGTTTTAATCAAACAATATCAAATTTTACGGAATGTCAGGTGACAGCATGATAGCCAATAAAATTGTTTAAATAAAACCATTATGTAATAATGGAAATTATTGATTGGTTTGAGGTCAAAACATTATGATGTTACTGGTAAAAACAATGACTTTAGTTTTGAAGGTCTCAACATACATTACCACTAGTATCACAGCTCGTCCTATCAGACTGCAATACTTGTGATAATGTCTATCACGACTCTACCACTAGTATCACAGCTCGTCCTATCAGACTGCGATACTTGTGATAATGTCTATCACGACTTTACCACTAGTATCACGGCTCGTCCTATCAGACTGCAATACATGTGATAATGTCTATCACGACTCTACCACTAGTATCACAGCTCGTCCTATCAGACTGCGATACTTGTGATAATGTCTATCACGACTCTACCACTAGTATCACAGCTCGTCCTATCAGACTGCGATACTTGTGATAATGTCTATCACGACTTTACCACTAGTATCACAGCTCATCCTATCAGACTGCGATACTTGTGATAATGTCTATCATGACTTTACCACTAGTATCACAGCTAGCTCGTCCTATCAACCTCACTGTGATACTTGTGATAATGTCTATCATGACTTTACCACTAGTATCACAGCTAGCTCGTCCTATCAACCTCACTGTGATACTTGTGATAATGTCTATCATGACTTTACCACTAGTATCACAGCTAGCTCGTCCTATCAACCTCACTGTGATACTTGTGATAATGTCTATCACGACTTTACCACTAGTATCACAGCTAGCTCGTCCTATCAACCTCACTGTGATACTTGTGAT
>MJUT01031273.1:529126-539481 GCA_002080005.1 Gigantidas platifrons
AAAATGGAATAAACATGTAGAAAATTTAATAAAAAGTGTCTCTAAACACATATGTGTTTTGTGTAAACTAAAATATAAATTAAATAGACAAAATTTAGAGAAATTATACTTAATTTACATTCGACCAATATTTGAGTATGCATGTGAGGTCTGGCACAACTGTGGTGTCTCTAATTCGAGCAAATTGGAGAGGCTACAGTTGGAGGCAGCTAGAATTATCACCAGACTTCCAATCTTTACCAACACAGAATATCTATATAGAGAAACTGGCTGGGAGAGATTGGCAGAAAGAAGAACTAGGAGAAAGCTCCAATTATTATATAATATCCAAAACGGTAGCACATCCTCTTATTTACTCGATCTTATTCCCCCAACAATCCAAAGTACAACTATTTATCCCCTTCGAAATGGCAACGACATTATTGTTCCATTCTGTAGACTATCTTTAACTAGAGATTCTTTTGTCCCAGC
This sequence comes from Gigantidas platifrons, assembly GCA_002080005.1. Taxonomy (NCBI): domain Eukaryota; kingdom Metazoa; phylum Mollusca; class Bivalvia; order Mytilida; family Modiolidae; genus Gigantidas; species Gigantidas platifrons. The sequence continues at coordinate 529,598 of MJUT01031273.1, forward strand.
TACAGTAAGGGAATGGAATAGCCTTAATCTTACAGTACGTAATCTTGACACACTACCTAAATTTAAAAAGGCAATCCGCAGTTCAATCTCAGTGCCAATTCCGAGACACTATTCTTATGGTCCTAGAAAACTAAATATAATTCTAACACAGCTTCGTTGCAATGCATCCTTCTTGAATTACGATTTATGTAAAGTTAAAATTTTATCAAATACTTCCTGTAACTGTGGCGAACCATGTGAAAATTCTCACCATTTCTTTTTTGATTATGACAAATATACAGATAATAGGGAAATATTATTTAATAGTCTTAACTGGCTACCTTCTAACATTAATATTGATGTAAATCTACTGACAAAAGGAAGTGATCTCCTAACATATCAAGAAAATACAACTATTTTTAAACATGCTTTTAAATATATTAAAGACTCCAAAAGATTTACAATTGTCTAAATGATCTAAAGAACCAACACACATCTCCAAAATTATTTATTCTGTTTTCTTTTCCTTTTTTTTTTTATCGTATATTGTCTAGACCTATGTTTTTGTATATTATGCTATTATATACATATTATATCCTTTCATTGCGCATGCTAATCCATATTGTAAATTATTGTATTCGGGAGAAGACTTCATAAGTTGGTAAAACTTGTGTCCGATCCCTATTTGTTATATTTAGCAAATAAAAATATGTTTAAGCTAAAAAAAAACAAAACATTATGACTTCATATGAAAAACATCCAAAAGAAATTTTACTTAAGAAATGTGTAATGAAATTTTAATTCGCAATTTTATAAAGACTGTGTGTTTTATATTAACAGGGAGAAGGATTTCCTACAAGAAAGGGAATCATTGTTACAACAGCAGGCTGAAAAGGACCAGCAATATAACTCTCTAGTCAAATCACTGAAAGATAGGGTAAGTTTTCTACAGACTGAGATATGGAAAAACAATTATGACTACTTGTCTAGTAGTTTAAATCTGATAACTGCCACTCATATATAAATATACCGATAACTGCTGCATGTTGTATTCTTGACTTTCACCACATAGAAATGAGCAAAGCAAAAAATGAGCCACACAGAGATAATTGTACAATTGCCACATGTGGTATTCTTGATTTCCACCACACAGAAATAATTTGATAAAAAAATTATCATATTATATAACATGGTGATATAAACAAACAAGAGTAACTGTTGTATTTTCCTTAAGACCCATTTTCAGTTGAAATATTTTTGCTGTTCATAATGGTATTAATAAAAATGATAAATTAAAAATACCACACTGTCAAAAGAGTTAAAAAATCTGATTAAAAAATTGTAGAAAGAAACAAAATCGATGCTCCCAACACACATATACATGACAACACACATATACATGACCACCAACACACATATACATGACCCCCCACATATACATGACAACACACATATACATGACCTCCCACATATACATGACCACCAACACACATATACATGACCCCCCACATATACATGACCACCAACACACATATACATGACCACCAACACACATATACATGACACCCCACATATACATGACAACACACATAAACATGACAACACACATATACATGACCTCCCACATATACATGACAACACACATATACATGACCACCCACATATACATGACAACACACATAAACATGACAACACACATATACATGACCACCCACATATACATGACAACACACATATACATGACAACACACATATACATCACCACCAACACACATATACATGACCCCCCACATATACATGACAACACACATATACATGACCACCAACACACATATACATGACCCCCCACATATACATGACAACACACATAAACATGACAACACACATATACATGACAACACACATATACATGACCTCCCACATATACATGACCACACACATATACATGACCCCCCACATGTACATGACAACACACATATACATGACCACCCACATATACATGACCCCCCACATATACATGACAACACACATATACATGACCACCAACACACATATACATGACCCCCCCACATAAACATGACAACACACATAAACATGACAACACACATATACATGACAACACACATATACATGACCACCAACACACATATACATGACAACACACATATACATGACAACACACATGAACATGACAACACACATATACATGACCCCCCACATATACATGACAACACACATATACATGACAACACACATTTACATGACCACCAACACACATACATGACAACACACATATACATGACAACACACAAACATGACAACACACATATACATGACCCCCCACATGTACATGACAACACACATATACATGACCACCCACATATACATGATAACACACATAAACATGACAACACACATATACATGACAACACACATATACATGACAACACACATATACATGACCACCCACATATACATGACCACCCACATATACATGACCCCCACATATACATGACCGCCCATATATACATGACCGCCCACATATACATGACCACCCACATATACATGACCACCCACAGATACATGACTGCCCACAAATACATTACTGCCCACATATACATGACCGCCCACTTTGTAATTATACCCCCGCTCCACTGGAGATGGTATACTGTTGTGCCTCTGTCCGTCCGTCCCAAGATATTTTTCGTCGCATTTTTCTCAGCAACTATTGATGGCAGACAGGGCTCACCACACATAGTAAAAACAGGGCGACTTGACTTCTCTCTCCGTTGACTTAAGGGTGAAGTGAGGGAAAATCTGGGAGACTTCCGAAAATCGATCCCGATTTTAACGTTTCTTTCCCCACTACCGCATATTCCCCTACCTTTCACAAAACGAACTGTGCTGCACAACGATCTTAAAAAGGATGCAATTAACGAGTTTGGAATAAAATATTGAACATCAAGCCCTGTATGGGTCATATTTCAGGAACATGGGAGCTTCTTTTACGTGAATATTGAAGAAAAAGTATGATTATTGAAAATTTATAGGCAACGTCTCAAAATAATAGGGCGACTGAAATTTCGCTTTTGGGCCGAGTTGGAGCGACTTCAGAGCCGTGAAGGCGACTTTGTCGCCCAAGTCGCCTTGTTTGGTGAGCCCTGGCAGAAATCTGATATTTGGTCACAAGCTTCATATAGGTATGCCATATCGTGGGAAGCGTTTTTGGACCCATCAGATTCCTACTTCCTGTTTGCCGACTTAGTTGGTTTTTATACACATAGAACATATATGCGGGGGTATCATAAGTGAGCATTAGCTCACAGTTCATCTTATTTTTACGGGGTCATCGTGGTCGTGATCATATGGTAGTTGGATTTACAATTACCTATGCAATCAGTGCCTATCACCACTGAAACTGTTGAGTTCGAATCCTACTCAGGTGAGGTGTACTCGATACAATATTAGGTAATAAAGTTTGTCAGTGGCTTGCGACAGATCGGTGGTTTTCTCCTAACACTCCAGTTTCCTCCACCAATAAAGGTGACCACCATGATGTAACTGAAATATTGTTGAAAGTGGTGTTAAACACCATAAACCATTTTTATTTACAGATCTTCCAGTTAGAAGGAGAATTGGGTGAAGCTCAGAAGGCAGCTGGTTTACCTATCTTAATACCAGATCCTTCACAAAGGGTACCAGAGGTGATAACTAAAGAATCCAGTGTCAAAGTGGAGTCTGCCTTAGGTTAGTGTATTGTCATTAAGGAGTTCTGGAAATAGCAAAGTTTGAAACACACACACACACACACACACACACATACACACTTGTTACAAATGTGTAGATGATACATGTGAAAGATTCTAACACAGTACTTACAATCACTATCTTTATTCAACAAACTAAAATTAATATATATGTCTCGAGAAGTATTAGAATACCAGCATGTTTATGTTTGAATTACAAGGATTACTGGCTAAAGTAAACTAAAACATTTAAGTATGCTTGGTTTTCTTGAAGTGAGGGAAAATCGAGGCTTGGATCCTGAAGAACTTAAAAACTATCGGCCGGTATCGAACTTGCCGTTCATCTCCAAAGTATTGGAAAAAGCTGTATCAATTCGTCTTCAGTGTCATTTGGATTCCAACGATTTACATGATTACGTTCAATCTGCATACCGTCCAAGACATTCGACAGAGACCACACTTCTTCGAGTTCACCATGATATTGTAACAGCTTTAGATGACAACAAATGTGCAGTACTGGTAATGCTTGATCTATCTGCCGCATTTGACGTCATCGATCATTCTATTCTGTTTAAACGTCTTCAGTATTCGCACGGAATATCAGGTGTTGCTTTATCCTGGATAGAGTTGTATCTAAGTAACAGAACTCAATCCGTTTCCATAGATGGTGTACAATCTGAAAGTTTTAACTTGAAATATGGTGTACCCCAGGGATCTGTTCTGGGACCGCGGATATATTGTATGTTTTCGAAGCCTATCGGCGAGATCTGTAAGCTCCACAATATGAGCTACCACTGCTATGCAGATGATAGTCAGGTTTACCAAGTCATTAAGCCCATTGATAATTGGAATGCAGTATCCAGACATTTCGAGGCTTGTTTGTCAGACATTAGCTCATGGATGCGATCAAATCTGTTGAAGATCAATCAAGAGAAAACCGAACTGATTGTTTTTGTTCCAAAACACTGACCAAAAGACTTTTCGAACTGTTTCTTAGAATTTGATGGTTGTGTTGTCAATGGCGCTGCGTTCGTGAAAAATTTAGGTATGTACTTTGACAAAACAATGGCCATGGAAAAACAGGTTAGCGAAATCTCCAGATCATGTTATTTTCAAATAAGAAGTATTGGACGAATCCGACCATATATAACAACCAACGCCTGTAAAACCTTAGTTGCGTCGCTAGTAACCTCTCGTCTTGACTATGGGAATGCTCTTGTATCGCATAAACGATAACAACATTGCTAAACTTCAACGTTTGCAAAAACGGCGGCTCGCCTCATTACAAAAACTCGCCGATATGAACACATAACACCTGTTCTTGTATCTTTGCACTGGCTTCCTGTGAAATATAGATGCCAATACAAAATATTAATGTATACTTTCAAGGCAATACACGGTCGCGCTCCAGTTTATCTTGAGAATCTTGTTCAGCGCTATGAACCAAATCGTACACTGCGATCTCAGAACTCTGTGACTATTAAAAAACCCTGTGTGCGTACCAAGACCTATGGGGAGCGCAGATTCGATGTGTCAGCTTCATGTCTCTGGAATGGATTGCCATCCAACATCCATAATGAACAGTCCTTTGAACTTTTCCAGAAAGAAGTGAAGACCTATCTTTTTAGACTTGCTTACACTAGATACGTTTAATTTTTATGCTGTTTAGCATTTGTGTAGTGGTTTGATTTCTGGACATGCATTTTCTTTTAAATCAGTAATAGTATGCTGCAACGATTTTATTTTCTATTACAAATTTGGCTTTTACGACTCAAAGTGGTTTTAACCCTATTATTGTAAACTGACACATATATGTATATATATCATTTTTATTTATGGTAATGATTTTCTATTACACCAATGTGGTTTTCAGTCATTTTAACGACTCTTAGTGGTTTTAACCTGTTTTTTGGTAAACTTGTTTTAGTACGTTTTGTATATGTAGTAGTCTTGGTTCTTTTCATTTTATTTTCATTTGTTTAACACTGCTCTTAGAATTTTATCCATTTGTAAATGTATGTTATGGTATGTAAAGTGCCTAGAGTAATTTCTAATTAATATTGGCGCTATATAAGCATATTTAATAATAATAATAATAATAATGACTCACAATTTGCTTGACAAAAAAAAATAACAAATTTTGACAATCAAATTCATTTTAAGTGCAAAGCAGTACATTTAGTCTTCTGAAGCGAATCTGATAGGACGAGCTGTGTTACTAGTGGTAATGTATGTCAAGTGAAAACTGATGTTATTTTTTTTGTCTGTAACATGATAATGTGTTTGACATCACATTAACAGATAATTTTCAGTTTCAGAATTAGTATGTTGATAGTGACACTATCACTTGCTGAGATTAAAGGAAATATGTCCAAATTACGGAAGAATAAATGTTCTAGTTTGTGATTATGTATAAATGTTCTAGTTTGTGATTACGTATAAATGTTCTAGTTTGTGATTACGTATAAATGTTCTAGTTTGTGATTACGTATAAATGTTCTAGTTTATGACGTAAAATTTCTAGTTTGTGATTACGTATAAATGTTCTAGTTTGTGACGTAAAATCTTCTGTTATTCTTAGGTACCGTTCTGACACAAAGTCAAATGTCTGATGTCGTCTCCATTTCATCAGGATCTGATGATTCCCCCGGGGATACAGTCGTTAGCCAGAGTGAGTAAAATTAAAAGTAAAAAGGACAAAATGCATTCAAATAAATGGTATATTTTTTACAAAACTAGACAAGCTGATATTAAAAAAATAATTCTCATTTTAGGCAAAGTATGGGAAACAAAGAATAAAAAGACATCAAATGTTTTGTCATTTATTTTCTATATATTAACATTTTTACCTATTTAAGCAAAGGAGTACAGGCCTCTACATTAACATATTTTTTAACTTGTTCCTTCGGACAACTAATTAAAAAAGTACTTGTCCGACTCAATCTTTTAGTTGTCCGAAAAAATTAATAAAAATTACAAAAACTAGAGAATAATTATCAGCAATTTGTGTAAAATGTTTTGGTTTTTGTCTCACAAACATTGTCGCATCCTGTCATATTTATACTAACAGAAATTATGATTATGACGTCTTTAATCAACAAATTAACATACACTTAGACACAAGTCATAAAGTCATTGGTATCAAACGATGCCATCATGGTATGAGTGTCTAATCGTAAATTTCCAAGTTTGGTTCTCGAATAGCAGGTCAATCTAAGCAGTAATCGTATAATGTGGATTGAATCCAGGATGATTTGAACATCGTTGTTCACCATCTATTGAATGCAAATTGTGTATCAAAATCAGCTACTGAATGTACTTCAATGGAAAATTAAAATAAGATTTTATGGTTGAATTGATCTTCGCTGCTTGTTGTAAATCTGTACTTTCTAAGATCGGGGGATATAGATCCATGTTGATGGACATTTTATTTACGTTTCCAGGGAATTATTGTTTAGGAGAAGGAAACACTATAAACAAAAATCGATTTCTATTTCATTATAATTACTTAATGTCAGTTGTCGTTTAATCAAATCGCTGAAAAGATACGGATCAAGTATAACAAACAAGCAAACAAACAACAAACAAATATTTTATTGCCAATCATAGGTGCCTGTTAAGGCAGAACAATTAACATAAATTTTATACAATTGATTACATTGATTGATAATGATTTTAACAGCAATAGTGATTTACAGATATTTGGAATATCTCTTGGTTCACCGTTATAATTAACTATAGTGTACTTCAATGGAAACCGATAGTTTTAAACATGGAAATAATTATTTACGAAGTTTTGTCTGTCAAAATGACAAAGCAAAACATTTTTATCATAGAAAATAACCTCCAAAAGATAGAACAGTCATTTTTTCACTTGTCCCGTCGGACAACCATGATACAAGATCTATTTGTCCGACATCAGTTTTCACTGGTATCGGACAAACATTAATGTCGAGGCCTGGAGTATGAAAGTAATATAAATTGAAATGGATGTGAAGAGGGAGATAATTCATTCTTCCATTTGTTACCAAAGACTTCCTTCAATATTAAGTAAATTTGTGTTGTTTTATTCCTAGATAAAAGTGTGGTTTTGTATTCCAATCACATCTCTAAACACATTTCAAACACTTCCAGAAACACACGTCTTGTTTGTTTTCAAAACACATCCCTAAACATAATTGTTATTTTTTTGATTCCAAACACATCTCCAAGCAAAAACATGTTTTTTTTTATTATTTATATCCCATAACAAATACGACATTTACTTAAGTATTGAATATATTTTTCTAAGTGTTTTGTAATATCCCTTATTGTTGATTTATATTTGATATGGAGGAGCCCAAGAAGAAACTAAAGAACATTGATTTGAATGTTTTACTAATTGGAAAAACTTTTATTTTGCTTCTTTTATTTAGACTTTTTGTGTCTTATTTCTGATAAATAAATGTTGTTGTTTTTTCAGATTTAGACATAAGTACGATATCAGATATAGACAGTCAACTTTCTAAGTCTTTTAATGAGGTTCTCTCTGATGCAGATTTACTCGACTCCTCTGCTAGTAAATCTAAAAGTCAGCTAGTTAGCTCAGGTGTAATGGGCAGGCGACGCCCACCAACCAAAAGAAATAAGGTAAGAAAAAATCGGATTCCTGAAAGTGTGTAAAATTTAGGTGAAGGGGGTGAATGTTTTTTTTTTGTGATTTCTTGCTTCAGTATTACTTTCTTGCATCTACAGTATGGTGACAAAAGTCTTTAAACTTGTAAAAAAAAAATCCCTATATAATCAACCATGTATACTGTTAACCTTCTGTCCGTCCAAAGATATTTTTCGTGGCATTTTTCTCAGCAACTATTGATGGCAGAAATCTGATATTTGGTCACAAGCTTCATATAGGCAAGCCATATTGTGGGAATCGTTTTTGGACCCGTCAGATTCCTACTTCCTGTTTGCCGACTTAGTTGGTGTTTATATACATTGAACATTTATGCGGGGGTATCATAAGTGAGCATTAGCTCACAGTTCATCTTGTTTTCTAACCAGAATTGTCCCTGCATGTTAGTGCCATATGTTATTTACTATAATTATTTTTTCAGTCCACAGATGAGGAGGACATGGAAACAGAAGTGAAACAAGAGACACAAAGTGGATTAGAAACGTGGATTAGACATGATGGGTTAGTTTGATTAGTTAACATATCACTAATCCTCTACATACTACTAGTCCCCTAAATACCGGACCTGTCTTGGTCATTGGATATCCAATCAGTGCCTATCGTCACTAACATTGTGATTTCGAAACCCGCTCAGGTTAGGTGTACTCGATACAACATTAGATGATAAAATTTGTTAGTGACTTGCAACAGGTCGGCGGTTTTCTCTGGGTCCTCTGATTTCCTACACCAATATAACTGACTGCCACGATATAACTGAAATATTGTTGAAAGTGGCATTAAACACCATAACCCTATCCCTTAATTTTCATGTACTGTACATTTGAATCCAGTTTATTAAGGATTTGGAAATGTTTACTATTAGTAATTTTATGTAAACGACAAAGGCCAATGATCTTTAAAATCATCCACATGACATTTGTGAGATTTATGACCACTATAAACTGGTATTGAATACAAAGCTGCAAATGATATCTATTTATTTTTTGGACATCCTTTAACAGGTATTAAGTTTATGATTGAAAATGTACAAAGTTCAGGATTAATCCTTATTACAAACATCTGGAAAATCTGATGCTTATCTTAGACTGGTCAATGAGGTCTGACTTCACTGTATGTCATACACGCTATATTGACTGTAGCAACAGACCTAGTGAACAAAGGTCCAGTCAAACCTACTTTAGTGACCACCTCTAATAAGCAATAACTTGTATTATGTGGCCTTAGCGTAACTTTCTCTTTACAGTACATTTCATATTAATTAAACCTGTATTTAGTGACCACCTGTCTTATGTGACCCTATTTGAATGTTCCCTTGGAAGGTCACATAAGACAGGTTTGACAGTACATGACTGTTCACTTTTTTATATCCCCGCTCCACCGGAGGGAGGGTATACTGTGTTACCTCTGTTTATACCCCCGCTCCACCGGAGGGAGGGTATACTGTGTTACCTCTGTTTATACCCCCGCTCCACCGGAGGGAGGGTATA
>MJUT01031273.1:557358-570088 GCA_002080005.1 Gigantidas platifrons
ACCTGATAGTCAGTGTTTTGGCACTGACAAGGTTTAATAGATATCATCCACCTGATAGTCAGTGTTTTGGCACTGACAAGGTTTAATAGATATCACCCACCTGATAGTCAGTGTTTTGGCACTGACAAGGTTTAATAGATATCATCCACCTGATAGTCAGTGTTTTGGCACTGACAAGGTTTAATAGATATCATCCACCTGATAGTCAGTGTTTTGGCACTGACAAGGTTTAATAGATATCATCCACCTGATAGTCAGTGTTTTGGCACTGACAAGGTTTAATAGATATCATCCACCTGATAGTCAGTGTTTTGGCACTGACATGGTTTATTAGATATATTTGTTATTGAAATTTACAGTTCCTACCTAAATAATGTAACTTATTAAAACTAAGGTTCTCCTCCCTCAGGTATAGGATTAAAACTAAGGTTCTCCTCCCTCAGGTATAGGATTAAATCTAAGGTTCTCCTCCCTCAGGTATAGGATTAAAACTAAGGTTCTCCTCCCTCAGGTATAGGATTAAATCTATGGTTCTCCTCCCTCAGGTATAGGATTAAAACTAAGGTTCTCCTCCCTCAGGTATAGGTGACTGAAGCTGATTTTGGCGATCCTGTTTAGACCCTTTGGTTTTCATGCTCTCAAATTTTTTAAAATTATTTGGCTTTCCAAACTCACCTTTTAACATACCTGATGAAGGTTATTCCAGAAACGTGTCATGCACACTAAATTTTATATCTACGTTTTTATTTTCTCACTAATGAGACAGCACAGTTCCTATTTTTAGCCATATGAGATATCCTTGTCTCAACCCATGGGTGAGATAAAAATTTCACGCTGTTACGTTTCGCAAAATGTCATTGTATCAATAAAATCGCTTAAATATTTACGTTTTGTGTATTTATCTAGTCAATCACTTATCAACTGCGCCCGAAAATTAGGTTACAATAGAAACATGCATCTCTTTCATCAAAAACACACATGCTTTAACGCTTACACACATTAAGGGGAAATAACTCTGTTTGTTTACATCGTCTGCTAAAATAGCTGTCAAATAAAAATATCCTCTTGTTAAATTAGTAAAAAAAAGAATCAAACACCGGTAAGAGGGAAAGACTAATAGGTTCTTACACGAGTCCCTATTGAAGATCTGGGATTTCTTCCACGAGTGTGAGAAATTCCGTCTTTTCACGAGTGGAGACTAGCGGAACGAGTGGAAAGACGCTGAATTTCTCTTACGAGTGGAAGAAATCCCAGATCTTCAATAAGGACGAGTGCAAGTACCTGTTTCTTCCATTTCAACTTAAAAGCAAAGCATATCGATTTCATTCATTCATTCGCATGTTACATTTGTAACTTCCTGTTTACTACACAAAATATTACAACGCCACGTGCAATGCAGTAAATACACACTTATTTAAAACCGCATGAAATCTATTATATATCAGTTAAAATTCAGGTAAAATTGATATTTGAAGCTTTTTTAGATCTACTAAGACGACAATTTATATTACAACAGCAGTCGTAGATATTTTTATTGATTATATTTGGCCGATTTGATTGGCTGACAATGCCATGTAAGACAAGGTCACGCGCAGCTGTCTTTATGGCTTGTCTTACATAGCAAACGCATCAAAACGGAAGAAAGAAAAATCTTGGCGAGCCTCGTTGGAGACCAGAAATCTTTCCCTTGGGTGTCTGAGATTTTTCCGTCTTGCCCTCTAATACCAGTGTTAGATCCTTTATTTCTCACTAATGAGACAGCACAGTTCCTATTTTTAGCCGTGTGAGATATAAAGGATCTAACACCGGTAAGAGGGCAAGACGGAAAAATCTCAGACACCCAAGGGAAAGATTTCTAGTCTCCAACGAGGCTCCGCCGAGTTGGAGACCAATAGAAATCTTTGTGTCTGTGATTTTCCTGTCTTTCCCTTTTACCGGTGTTTGATTCTTTTTCTCACTGATATTTTATTGAAAGTACAGTATTTTCCTTCATGAGACATCCCATACATGAAATATGACATGACACATATTTTAACGTCATTGAAGAATGACGTCAAAGGTACGGAAAAGGACATCTGCAAATACGAAAAAATGAAAATAAAAGACACAAATATATTTAATACTGTTGGATTCTGCATTTAAAAAAAACAATGGTTAAATCCGTAATATATCTGTTATTCAGCTATCAGACAGGTATATAATGTGACATTCCCGGCTTAGAATGACATTTTGCAAAACGTAACATTTTTACGGGAAAAGTAGCGTGAAATTCTTATCTCACCCACGGGTTGAGACAAGGATTTCTCACTAATAAGACAGCGCAGTTCCTATTTTTAGCCGTGTGAGATATCCTTGTCTTTACCCGTGGGTGAGATAAGAATTTCACGCTACTTTTCCCGTAAAAATGTTACGTTTGGCAAAATGTCATTGTATCAATAAAATCGTTTAAATATTTACGTTTTGTGTGTTTATATAGTCAGCCACTTATCAATTGCCCCTGAAAATTAGGTTACAATAGAAACATGCATCCCTTTCACATCATAATATCAAAAACACACGCTTACACAAATTAAGGGGAAATAACTCTGTTTGTTTACATCGTCTGCTAAAAGTGCATTGCTGTCAAATGAAAATATCCTGTTGTTAAATTAGTGAGAAAAAGAATCAAACACCGATAAGAAGGCAAGACGGAAAAATCTCAGACACCCGCTGGAAAGATTTCTATTGGTCTTCAACTCGGCGAGCCTCATTGGAGACCAGAAATCTTTCCCTCGTGTATCCGAGATTTTTCCGTCTTGCCCTCTTACCGGTGTTAGATCCTTTATATCTCACACAGCTAAAAATAGGAACTGTGTTGTCTCATTAGTGAGAAATCCTTGTCTCAACCCGTGGGTGAGATAAGAATTTCACGCTACTTTTCCCACAAAAATGTTGCGTTTCGCGAAATGTCATGGTATCAATAAAATCGCTTAAATATTTACGTTTTGTGTATTTATCTAGTCAGCCACTTATCAACTGCCCCCGAAAATTAGGTTACAATAGAAACATGCATCCCTTTCATCAAAAACACACACGCTTACACAAATTAAGGCGAAATAACTCTGTTTGTTTACACCGTCTGCTAAAAGTGCATAGCTGTCAAATAAAAATATCCTTTTGTTAAATTAGTGAGAAAAAGAATCAAACACCGGTAAGAGGGCAAGACGGAAAAATCTCAGACACCTGCGGGCAAGCCTTGTTGGAGACCAGAATTCTTTCCTTTGGGTGTCTGAGATTTTTCCGTCTTGCCCTCTTACCGGTGTTAGATCCTTTATATCTCAGGTATCACATTGTATCTGATTACATTTCTTCATAAAGTGTAAAAATTTGCAGATATAATGTAAAATCATGATGATATAACTCTACAGCGTATCAATACCGACAATGCTCTGATTTACAGACATATCGTTAGCCATGTTATTGATGCTATAGTATGTTCTTAATAAACGTTAGAGAAACCGAAGGGTCAACCAAGAGTGGACAATCCAGAGATACTAACAACATTGGTCATACAAGACGATGATCTGATTTGATTTGGATTTTGGTGTTTAATGTCACTTTCAGCAATATTTCAGCTATATCATGGCGACCAGTTTTAGTGGTGGAAGAAGCTGGAGTACCCGGAGAAAACCACCGACCATGGGCAAGCAACTGGTAAACTTTATCACTTGCGGCTGTGAGTCAAGTGCACCCTTTTTTGTAATTAGTTCACCTGGACCGAAGGTCCATGTGAACTATTGTCATCACTTGGCGTCCGTCGTCTGGCGTCTGTCGTCTGTAAACTTTTCACATTTCAAGCTTCTTCTCCGAAACCACTGGGCCAATTGGAACCAAACTTAGCAGGAATGTTCCTTGGATGGTCCTCTACAAAATTTCTGTTTTTTGTTCCAGTCGGATATTCAACATGGCTGCCAGGGCCAATAATATGCTCTGATTGGCTGAAATTTCAAAGATCTTCTTCTCTGAAACTAATGACCTGACTGAACTCAAACTGTAAATGAATGATCATTGGAATGTCCTTTACCAAGTTTCTGTTTTTTATGTCGATCGGAAATCCAAGATGGCCACCACCGCAGGACATAGATTAACATTGGACCCTATGTGAAAATGTTCAAATGCCTTCTTCTCAGAAACTACAAATATGATTAAAGCCAAACTGTACATGAATGTTCATAGGATGATCCTCTACAAACTTTAGGATTTTTGTTCCGATATGAAATTCAAAATGGCGGCTACGGCAGGACATAGTTTAACTTTGGACCCTATGGGAAAAAATGTTTCAAAACGCTTTTTCTCTTAAACCACATGGAAAATTGAAACCAAACTGAGCAGGAAGGATCATTTGAAGGTCCTCTAAAAAGTTTGGGTTTTTTATGCCGATCCGAAATTCAAGATGGCTGCCACCACAGGTCATAGTATTAACACAGGACCATATATGGGGAAAATACAGAAATATGTTCTTCTCTGAAGCTATTGCACTGATTGAATCGGTACCTAAACTGTGCATCAATCATTGGAAGGTCCTTTACAAACTTTGTGTTTTTTATGTTGATCGAAATTCCAAGATGACTACCACTGCATGACATAGTTTTTACATAGGACCAATTGGTTCTTTTTATAACCAGGTGAACGATACAGGCTCTTGAGAGCCTCTGGTTTTAAAAGCCGGGTGCGAACCCACGCTGTATTGGTGATAGGCTTGTATGAGTTGTTAGGTAATCCAACTCGTTGAGCCACCCGGGCCCTCATACAAACAAGACGAAGACAAACAAAACACAATATGTGTTGGACACCACTATAAGTAAACAAAGATAAATAACACAAGACATGAACCCTTCTACAATCAACTGTAGGTAAAAACTAACCGAACATCGTTTTTATGTGGAAATTTTATATGCTGATGCAATTAAGTTATCTATCTTCAATCACAATCTGAGAATTTTGCTAAGTAGGGAGTCATTATTTTTATATGATCTTGCCAACTAATAGCCAGATGTTATAATTTCTATCCTATAGTAGTTGGATGTATCGGGGCCGTCGTGGTGGTGATCGCATGGTAGTTGGATTTACAACTACTTGAGCAATCTGTCCATCACCACTTAAGTTGTGAGTTTGAATCCCACTCATAGCGAGGTGTACTTGATACAACATTATGTGATAAAGTTTATCAGTGACTTGCGGCATGTCAGTGTTTTTCTCTGAATGCTCCACCAATTAAACTGATCGTCACGATATAACTTAATATTGATTTCTGCTCATGGAGAAGTGTACTCAATATAACCTTGTGTGATAAAGTTTATCAGACTTGTGATGGTCCGTCTGGTTGCCTCTTATAAAACTGGCTGCCATGATGTAATTTAAATATAGTTGATAGTGGCATTAAACTCCAATAAACCTAAATGTTTCTTAGTAAAGAATTTTTAATCATGTCAATATTTTTACAGGAAAATTCCACAACTCCAAGTCGACGTAATATAAATCAAATTGAGTCTTGTCCAATCTCTGAATGGAAAATGGAGCATATAAGAAACTGGCTTGTAGCACTAGAACAAGAGAAATATATTCCAATGTTTGCAGAAAAACATATGACAGGACTTCAACTTGTTTCTCTGGATGGGACCAAACTCAAGGTATTGTAATGAAGGAAAAACGAAAATGAATAGGGATGTCATCAGTATTTTAGTCCAAAAATAATTTAAAAAAATTATGAAAAAAAAAATTATTTAATTTTTAAATTAAAAAAAAAAGTGTTCGAGTCACAGATATTTTTTGTGAAGAATTTGGATTAGATTAGCATATTAATGTAGGCTCCAACTTCCATTAAACTCTCATACTCTCATGTGTTAAGGTTCCCAGACACCTATCCATGGGTTTTCATCAGTCAGTTTGTTATAATTGTTCATGTTAATGTTATCCTTTCCCCATTTGGGGGTGTCATGGTCGTGATTGTATGATAGTTGGATTGACAACTACCTATGCAATCAGTGCCTATCACCACTAAAGTTGTGAGTTCAAATCCTGCTTATGGAGAGATGTACTCGATACAACCACCAAAAATGCTAACCAATATGTCATAAGGGGAGATAACCCAAATACTATGAATTCTGCATTTTATAATACATGTTTCTGTTATTTAACTCATTGCAGCTGTTTTCCTCTGGAGAGAAATTGCTGAAAGTTGCTGGACGTGGTCAGAATAGGTTAAAAATAGACCATTTATAGTCCGTTTGACTTCTATAAAACCTACAGAAAAAAATTCTTAAAAATACAGTTTTCAAATCAACATTTTTTTTTCTAGATGTATATTAATATATGATATATACGAACTCTGACAATTAATTTAAAAAATTGTTGTCCATTATTAAAAAAGTTACCTATTAGGTCTATATGATAATAATATTTTCTGAAGTGTGAAAATTTACATGGAGTGAGTACAAATAGTGTAAGAGCCCAACCATCAAAACAAAATAACAGACTTGTGCTTTTAATGTATATTTCATTGTACCATGTGACATAGGACATTTAAATATTAAAAGGCTACTAATCAACTGACCATTAAGGTGATAGTCAATTGTTATTGATGTCCATTATTGGCATTAATATTTAAATGTCCTATGTCACATGGTACAGTCTGTTATTTGTACTCACTCCAGCCAGATTTTTTTACACTTCAGAAAATATAATTACCATAGAGACCTAATGGATAACTTTTTTAATAATTGACCAAAAATTTTGAAATTAATTGTCAGAGTTCGTATATATAATATATTAATATACATCTAGAAAAAAAATTGTTGATTTGAAAACTGGATTTTTAAGAATTTTTTTCTGTAGGTTTTATTACTCTATTTTATTTAACTGGTCGGGCGGAGTTGACCTTTAAATTTACATGAGAGATTCGATTTTATTTTGTGTATGTACAGGGCAGTCCCCGTTATTGACATTATTGAACTGTATTCAGCATGGTGTCGCCGAAATCAATTCATACAAAAGGAATAGAACGCACAACCTTGGGTGTAATTTAAATACACAGATTGGATCATACACGCACGATTGAATATAGCTGTATAAATGAAATTGATCAGGTAACCTGACCCTCCTAAATACATGGACTTTCAGTAATCAGTCAACCCGTGTTAAGCCACGCCCAACCAGTTGAAAAAAATAGAGTAATATAGAAGTCAAACGGACTTTAGATGATTTCATCTATTTTTCATTGATTTTCTGTTATTTTATTTTCTAACCAGAATCATCCCTCATATTAATTAATCATTTCATAATAAGTACATTTGTATATGGAAAGCTAACAAAACACAGAATTCTGAAATATTCCATTCAAGCTTTGTAATAAATACTGATAAATGTATAACTAATATTTATACCCCCCGCAAACAAAGTTTGGGGGGGTATATAGGTTTCACCCTGTCTGTCTGTCCGTCTGTCTGTCCGCATAGAGGGATTGATTGGTTATGTCCCTTAGTTAATGGAGTTGTTGAAATCTGTGTCTCGAAAAATTCTGGTTATTTGTAGTTTCTACAAAACTTTTCGAGCTCATGTTTTAGGATTATGCACATCTTTGATATGTCTATCTGGATACGCTAAGATAGAATCGACTTTCGATCGGTAAATGTGTATTTATTCTTTTATCAAATACACCTTTGTGTTCAATCCTGATATCTACTCACGACTCTAAAATATGGCCTTTATAAAAAGAGACCTATCTGTACAGTTTAGTACAAAATTCTTTAAAGGGATATCACACGAAACGATTATAGATCAACTTAAAGAAACAATAGACCTTGATAAAGTGAAATCTGTGCAATTGACGGAAAACAGTTGTATTGTATCAGTGGATGATTCTGAAACGAAGGATAAACTGATTATTAATGGATTAACTCTCAAAAACAGGTCAGTCTCATTTTTAGATGTTGAAAAAACTATTACAAATGTCACCATTAAAGATATGCCATACGAGGTTCAAAACTGCTTTGTAGCTACCCAAATGCTTCGGTATGGTCAAGTGATCCCCGAGTCCGTGCGCAGGGGGTATATAAAAGGTACAAACANNNNATCAAAGATGTGCATGTGGTAAGGATTTTGATTTTTGTGCATTTTTACTAAAAATATAGATTGTTGAACTGAGCCATTTTTGTGTGAATATGGCAAAAAGGGTACATGGTTTGTCTGCACAACTACAGTTTGTAAGTTAGGAAGTTTTTACATTGCAGAACATTTGTACTCATATCAAAGATGTGCATGTTGTAAGGATTTTGATTTTCATGAATTTTACCAAAAAAATATAGATTGTTGAACTTAGTTAATTTTTTTTATTTGTGAATTTGGCTGAAAGGGTACATGGTTTGTCTGTGCAACTCCTCTTACAGTTTTTATGCTATGACGTTTTTATTTTTGTTGAATGTGATTAAATATTATAATTTGACAAATAATATATTTTCCGTGTAGACTTAGTTTTCAATAATCTTGGACACAGTCAGAGTGAAGCGGGGGATATTAGTCCCGCTATGCGGACAATTCTCGTTTTTGTGGGGAATGATGATTGTGATGAAAAATATACCGTCAACACTTGTATGTATTGTATAGAAATGGGTTTTTTATACCCCCGCTAGACGAGAGTCGGGGTATATAGGGATCCTCATGTCCGTCCGTCTGTCACACTTTTGGATTCTGGATGATAATTAAAGTACCGCTCAACAAAATCTTTTCAAACTTTAAAACAATGCTGTGGACCATTAAATACAGGTCAAGTTCGATTACGGTGTATTTCACATTTACCATTCCCGAGTTATGGCCCTATTTCTCTTAGAAAATAGGGACTTTTTAGGTTTCCGGATAATAATTAAAGTATGGCTCAACCAAATCTTTTCAAACTTTAACACAATGATGTGGACCATTAAATACAGGTTAAGTTCAATTACGGTGTATTTCACATTTACCGTTCCTGAGTTATGGCCCTTTTTCTCTTAGAAAATAGGGACTTTTTAGGTTTCCGGATGATATTTAAAATATGGCTCAACCAAATCTTTTCAAATTTAACACAATGATGTGGACCATTAAATACATGTTAAGTTCGATTACGGTGTATTTCACTTTTACCGTTCCTGAGTTATGGCCCTTTTTCTCTTAGAAAATAGGGACTTTTTAGGTTTCCGGATGATATTTAAAGTATGGCTCGACCAAATCTTTTCAAACTTTAACACAATGCTGTGGACCATTAAATACAGGTAAATACAGGTTAATTTTGAATACGGTGTATTTCACATTTACTGTTCCTGAGTTATGGCCCTTTTTCTCTTAGAAAATAGGGACTTTTTAGGTTTCCGGATGATATTTAAAGTATGGCTCAACCAAATCTTTTCAAACTTTAACACAATGCTGTGGACCACTAAATACTGGTTAAGTTCGATTACGGTGTATATCACCTTTATTGTTCCTGAGGTATGGCCCTTTTTCTCTTAGAAAATAGGGACTTTTTAGGTTTCCGAATGATATTTAAAGTACCGTTCAACATAATCTTTTCAAACTTTAACACAATGCTGTATACCATAAAATACAGGTTAGGTTTGATTATGGTGTATTTCACATTGACCGTTCATAAGTTATGGCCCTTTTCCTCTTAGAAAATAGGGACTTTCTCGGTTTCCTGATGGTATTTAAGGTACGACTCAACCAAATCTTTTCGAACTTTAACACAATGCTATGTACCATAAAATACAGATTAAATTCGATTATGGTGAAATTCACATTTACCGTTCATGAATTATGGCCCTTTTTCTCTTAGAAGATAGGGACTTTAAAGGTTTCTGGATGAAAATTTGGAATGCGGGGGTATCTGTGATCACCAGATCAACATTCTCTAGTTTTTTTTTATTTCTGAAACAATGGAAGTCAATTTGGATACAAAAGCAAATGGCAGAATAAACATCAAAGCAGTGAATCACTCGTTCCTTCAAATAGATTATTAGCTCACCCTGCCATAGATTATCCATTTGTTTTCTAGTCTGTACTGCGATAGGCGATAGTTGGATAAATATTCTTTAGAAAACAATGTTAAACTCTAGTTTTTTGTTCACCTTGCCAAAGGCAATGTGAGCTTTTGCCATCACTTGGCGTCCGTTAAGTTTTTACATTTTAATCTTCTCCTGTGAAACCGCAAAGCCAATGCAGCTGAAATTTGGTAGGAAACATTTATGAAGGTCCTCTTTAAAGATTGCTAATTTCGTCCCAATCTATTAACAAACATGGCCGTCACAGGCAATTCTTTGTTTCTGATTGGCAGATTTTTTTTTTAAATCTTCTCCTCTGTTAAAAGAAGGATAACTCTTGATATTATCTCCCTTAGAAATTAACTAATGCTGATATAGTGTAACATGTTTATTCTATACATTACAAGTAGGTATTCACATTTTAATTTTCTTTTTAGCAAACCTTGCCAAAGGCAATATGAGCTTCTGCCATCACTTGGCATCCGTCGTCTGTCATCCGTTTACTTTTCACATTTTAATCTTCACCTCTGAAAACCCTCAGCCAAATGAACTGAAACTTGGTAGGAAGCATCTATGGAAGGTCCTCTCTAAAGATTGCACACTTTGTTATGATCCATTACCAAACATGACCGCCTCAGGTAATTCTTGTTTCTGATTGGCCGATTTTTAAAAATCTACACCTGTGAAACCGCTTGGCCAAATGAACTGAAACTTAGTAGGAAGCATCTATGGAATGTCCTCTATGAAGATTGCTCAATTCGTCCCAATCGGTTAGCAAACATGGCTACCACCGAAACTTGGTAGGAAGCGTCTATGGAATGTCCTCTGTGAAGATTGCTCATTTCGTCCCAATAGGTTAGCAAACATGGTCACCATATGCAATTCTTGTTTCTGATTGGTCGATTTCTAAAAAAATCTTCTCCTTTGAAAATGCTTAGCAATATGAATCGAAACTTGATAGGAAGCATCTACATGTATGGAAGATTCTGTATTAAGTTTTCTCAAAGCAGAATGAAAGGTGAGTGACACAGGCTCAACCCACTGAGCCTCTAGTTGGTATTTGTGATTCCTAAATGCCCTTATTGGTAATTAATGTTTTTTTTTATCTCACCAAAGGATATTTTTAGTATCAATGGACTAACCATGATGCTGGAAATTATTGATCAGTCTTGGACATCAAACACACTGATGTTACCGATAAAAAAACAATAACGTCAGTTTTTAATTTCTCAACATGCATTATCACTAGTATCACAGCTCGTCTTATCGGACTCGCAGTGATACTAGAGATAATGTCTGTCTCGACTTCCATTACTGCTGGTATTCTATATATATTTCTGAACATTTTTAAACGATCGAAAATCGTTTAATGCTAGCACTCGTGCAAACCGGAAGACACTGCTTTACACAACATGTGTCGCAACCTTCCGCCCAGAAAAACTATAGTCCATATAGAGTCAATTGTAAGAGGGCGAGTAACTTAAATATCAGAAAGAGCATGCATACAACATTCATATATTATAAATCCCCCTCAATATCGGGTACTTGTATGCACGTTTGCTCATCTATCAGTATTTCTTTGTTGCAACGCGGATTTTGCGGATGGATATTTCAATATCTAGAAATTGATATTTTGTTTGCAGCGCACGCCCTTGTCAGAGTGACGCCTGCCCTTTGTGACTAACGTGGATGTCTTTTTCATAAACACAAGTGCCCTTTTTATATGTGTTTTCATTTTTTGTCGCTTATATGTCGCCAGTTTGGTTCACGTTTCGAACAACTGTTTCATGTTTACATTGTAGCGCCCCCTATCTAATTTGAATATGTCAAAGTTAAATTTAGAACATTAACTAATGTAACGTATATCGATCGATTTTCTGATTAGATTTCACGGTAATTATAAAAATTTGAACTTTGAAATTGATATCATTCACAATGCCTTCCCGGAAAAGACGTTTGAAAGAAAGTGGCAAAGGAAAACAAAAGTTTGACATCGTATTTTTCAACTTCGTAAGTCGATATAAAAAATGAGTTATTTCCCTTTGTTATACATTTTTACTTGAAACAAACCAAAATTAACAAAATCTAATATGCCATTTACATTATTTTATTATCAAAACACAATAAAACCACTTAAGTTTAATCTGAAATAAAAACATGTCTACTTAAACTGAAACAAAGACAATATTTAGCAACAACCAGTTTTATACATTACCTGTAGTAATAACACACATGCGTAAATATACATCCATTACAAAACAGATATTTTGAAAAACTTTACAACATTGGTATAAAAAAAATTTAAGATCAATTATATAAAATTTTGTTCTGCTTTGGATTGTAGTTCATAATTTTCTAGGCAACAATCTTTATATTTTGAAGTAAATGAACCACAGATTAACCCATTAAATAGAAAATTAACTGATTCAGACCCCCTCCCTGACACTCCTAGAAAAAGACATAGTGGTCACAAAGTGGACTTTCATAACAATTGGAAGTTAAATCGACCATGGCTTGAGTGTGTTGAAAATAGTATGAAGTGTTTCTTGTGTACCAGACACAATATGAAAAATGTATGGGCTACAACAGGATGTGTGTCACTTCGACTAGATAAAATTAAAGAGCACGAATCAAGTACTGACCATATTAACTCGGTAGCTATAGAAGCTCTGTGCATTAAAGTGCCC
>MJUT01031275.1:12514-29914 GCA_002080005.1 Gigantidas platifrons
TCATATAAAATGAGTTGTCTATTATAATTGTATAGCTATATATTTAGTAGGGTATTATAGACAAATCAAACAGACCTATCATATAAAATGAGCTGTTTATAAGAATTGTATAGTTATATATTTAGTAGGGTATTATAAACAAATCAAACAGACCTATCATATGAAATAAGTTGTCTATTATAATTGTATAGCTATATATTTAATATGGTATTGTGGACAAATCAAACAGACCTGTCATATAAAATGAGTTGTCTATTATAATTGAATAGTTATATATTTAGTTTGGTATTGTAGACAAATCAAACAGACCTATCAGATAACATGAGTTGACTAATAGAACGATATAGTTTGATCATTTAAATGTCGCTATTAATTTGATGTGGTATTTTACATTACATTTGAATTGTAGTCTGTAACTTTTTATATGATTTCCTCTCTATATATACAAGTTGATAAGGTCGACAATACTCTTTGCATCGTGTTGTTTCTGTATAAATAGTTGTAACAATGTAAACATTCTGTTTTTTAAGTGATTATGTTTAAGTATATTTAAGATGTTCTTATCTGTCTTGTTCTATTGATACTTACTTATACCTGTACATACAGACAATTAATCAAAAATGTAAATCATCACTTGGTAGAAATAATCAGTTTATGTTGTGTACATCATCGTCATATTGTTATATTATTTGTTAAGATTTTCAAGCAATCGGTGACAGTCATCATAATCATCACACTTATGTTTTAAAACAGTTGTATCTCAATATTTAAAAACTATATTTTTCTTGCTACTTAATCTAACAGGAGGTAGTAGAAATTGTCAACGAGATTGTTACATTCATCACAATCAACAGATTTATGTTGTTAAAATCAGTTTTACATGGATGTACAAATAAATGTTCATTGTTACTTAACTGAACTGGAAGTATTAGAAATGATCTATATGTACATACACAAATTCAATTATACAATCAGGAGAGTAAGATGAAAAAGTAAAGTTTCTGTTTGAAATAAAGTAATTAAATATCGTTTTAAGATCAAAAGACTTTATAATACTGTTATTGTACTCGACATAACTAATTGATCAAAAGATAGCAATGGAGAACATTCATCCCTTTTCCCATCAGGTGGCGTCACTGTACCAACGGTGGTTACGAAAACGTTTGTTTTCAGATAAACGCTTGTAACCAATGTAATCAAATGGCAATAGCATTACCTACATGGTGTCCTTCATCTGAAAACGTTACGTAATATGACGTGTGCACGGCATATAGAAAGGACGGAAGTGATCATACAAGATTTTAATATAATATCTCCTATACCCTTTTTCTAGTTTATTTCACATTGACCGGTCACAATCATAGGACCTAATGGCAATGCCAATGTAAAATTGCACACGTGTGTTTTTTGCTTTTTGTTTTTTTTAACTTCATTTGGGTCTAATGTAAATTTGCACACGCGTTTTTCAGACTTAATTGAACCAGGTTGAAAATTATACACATGTTTTTTTCACACTGTATATGGTGTAACCATGTAAAATTGCATACTAGCTTTTGTATCAAATGTTTGAAGATTATCCCTACTGTCAAAACGCAAGGGCAGGCAAATGCAATACAGTGACCAAAAGAAAAAGGACAATCATTGCTATACAAAACACTACACAGAAAACTATCTTTTATCCCACAGTCAGATTTTTTTCACAGGAAATAAAAATCAGATTTTGAATTTTTGGACATAAATAAAAACCAGTAATTTGTCTTCAAATTTTTCTAATATATTTCTCGTTGAGAACTGCAGGGTCGGATATCTTTCAACTCAATTTATTTTGTTTCTTTAAAATTTCACCACATATTTTTTTTTTTTTCAGAAAAAAAAACATCTAAAAGTTAAAAGGTCGTCCTCTTAATGACATGAATATGTGTCTAGGCCGCGTCCATGCAACTTCGTATTATATAATAAGATTTGATTTTTGGTGTTTAACGCAATATTTGAGCTATATCATGGCGACAAGTTTCAGTGGTGGAAGAAGCCGGAGTACCCGGAGAGAACCACCGACCATGGGCAAGCAACTGGTGAACTTTATCACTTGCGACTGTGAGTCGAGTGCACCTTTTTTGTAACTTACAAAGCCAGACACGAACCCACGCCGTATTGGTGATAGGGTTGCATGAGTTGTTAGATCCAACGACCTAACTCAATGAGCCACCCGGGCCCCGTATTATATAATAAGTGTCCGGTTTTCAAGAAACCTTATGCAAGAAAGTTCAACAGTTTAATTATTGCTTCTGATCCGCGGATTTTTCCCAATAAGATTGATTCCTTGCAAAGTAAACATTCAAAGAGATAAAGTTGCATTGTACTGCCTGGTGCTTTAACCATTCATATAATTTTATAAAATCACCGTATGTAGCGCTATCATGTAATTTAATATACACCGTCCAAATATATCTTGTATTTAGTGTAGAGGTTGGTAAATATCTTGTATTACATGCACCGTTGAAATGGAACCGTACACTTCTTGTTTCATGACGGTCAGTTTTTTTTGCTAGAGGAAACCGGAGTTCCATGATAAAAAAAAACCCACCGACCTGCCGACGTCACTGACAAAAGAAATCACATTAGTATTATTACCAATTAATAATAATCAAGTGACTGATGATGAAAAATAAAATCCACATAATATGACTGTTCAGGAAAAAAAAATATCAACATTATCTATAATACGACCCAGGTATTCACGTTTTATGTGTTTTTCCATATTTCCAGAATGTTTAATTTGATGCCTTTATTTGAATGACTTAAGAGAAAGCTGAAATCGTAAAATGTTTAATTTTGTATTTTTCAATTTTCACAACCAGTTAAGAATCGCAAAATTAACACCCTTAAAAAATCCGCTTAATTAGTAGATTAATAAATGTAGATATTTATGTTTCAGACAGAATATGTTTTAACATCATGTTGGGAGTCAGTGGGTATAGTGTTGCATACGGCAATTTTTCAGCTATATCACGACGAGACCAATTTACTTTCAACATGAAGATGAGGTCCCAGCACAATTATTTTTTTTAAAGTATTTATATCTAAAAACTAACATAGATGTACATAATTTTTTATGATAAAGTTCTATATCTTAAAGAAAAGCCACCGTTATTGGAATCCGACAACGTGTGTACATAAAATTCGACAAGAATACGTTGTTTTAATTGATTGAGATTCTAACCATTGATAAACGTTTATTTACCATGAAAATATAAAATCGCGATACAACAAAACTAGGAAAAGAACACGAAAATCATTTATAAAGGGAAATACAAAGAATGTGAACCAATATCAAACTTTGCTTACAGCGTACATCTACATGCATACATGTGTATGTAATTGTACTAGTAACTAATTACCTCATTCTAGTTATTGTGCGTGTACTATGCCTATTTCCCAAGTACAAAATTATTGAAAATATTGATTTTTGCTCATGGAGGACAAAAGAAAATAAATATAAGAATGTAATTTTATTTCCTCTTTGCATTCACAGTTAGCAATAGGTGCCCGTGACCCAGATATGATTGCAATGTTGTCCTCAAAGTCTTATTTCAACGTGATGACGTGATCACTTTACATAGGTTACAAACGTCTGTGCGAAAATAAAACACTCAGCTAACCACCGTTAGCTACTCGTTGGGTAAATTTGGGTGAATGTTTCCCATTTTGATTGTTGATCAACAGAGTCATTGTTTACAACAAGTACAGTCGAACATGTTAGTCAGCTGTCAGTTATCTACAAAGATATATCTCCCTTGATATTAAGGTATCCCTCTTTACTTTGTCCTTATCTTTATTTACAATGTCATTTGTTGATAAGAAACAAACCTGGTAAGTTTTAGTTTTATTTTGTTTCATAAAACCTAATCATCAATAATTCCATTTACAGACTCCTGTCATATTTTTATTTGTGCCATTTACAAACCAGGACACATATTTCCACAGCCTTCTCTGCAGGTTTTTTTTTATGGTATGGTGATATTTTATGGATAAGTAAAAGAACGAATTAATGTTGTAATAGTTTCGTGTGTTTAATTGTCGATCATCATCGTTAAACATTCCTCCATATTTTATATATATCTTTATTCTTATCACCATATGACATAGGTACAGAGACGGCCTAGACATAACTATATACAATAAGTACAATATATAGAACACAGAAAAACAGTTAGTCAGGACACATCCTTTCATCTATGACCCGTATAAAGGACTGGGAGCTATAAGTGCCCTATATTGCCCCATATTTAATGAATTTTAGAAAATACTTGATCAATAGTTGATGTGTTTTATTTTATAGGCGACATCATACTTTTGATGTCAAAACTTGTTTCCAACAAAATCGGTATGTTTTTGACGTCATTGTAACTTCATGAGCGTCATTTATCTACTATATTTCGTTGAATATTGCTAATATTTCGACGGTTTTTGAAGAAATTAGGCACCTCCGCAGTCGTGTGCCAAAAAATATTATAACAGATTATTAAAATAAAATAAAAAACACAAATACTGTTAAAGTATGTTTTTGGTGCACGACTGCGGGAGTGTTAAATTTCTTAAAAAACGACGGGAAATGTTCAAATATTACAAGTGCTTCTATGACATCTCGGGGTTTGAGAAGCACGATATTTCATACCTTTGCCGTAAAAACAATGGTATGTCGGCATGTAACCAACTAACAGTTATATAAGATCAAAATAAAATAAACAGAACTACATCCAAAATATGTTTTTCATATGTCTTGAATTATTCATTAGATAATTTATTCCGGGATACTTAAATAATTATTAATACCGGGATACTGAGATAGTTTTTAAATATCTATCGTTGTTACTTCTAAATTGAAGTAAGAAAAGTTTGATGCGAAATGATGTATCCTTAAATAATTATTCAAGAATTTTATTTAGCTTACAGTAGACACGGCATCAGTTTATCATTCCGCTCATTCTAAAGAACAATGTGGGGGGAAAACCGGAACCTAATATTTTCTCGAGAAAATATGTTAATCATTTTATTGTCTAAATGTATATATCAATCAATAGAAACTAGAACTGTACAGTCATAAACAAGTCTTCTTACGTTCGAATTCATCAGCATAAATACAAAACTCTGGTTTTATTTGATCAAAAGAAAAAAAAAAGAAATATTCGATTCCCGGAGACAACGGAAGATTAATAAAAATACTTACAAATTATTCTTACAATTTTTAAGAATTTTTTGTGAGATTTATAGAAGAAGTCAAACGTACTACACCTGTATAGATCGTGGATGTAAAACTGTTTTGATTAAATAATAAGATTTCTAATGGCGAATGAAAGAAATGTTCCTTAACGATAGAGCACTTCCAATTATCTCTGTAGTCATTTCTTGTGTTTATGATCTTCATATTGATTCATTCATTTAGAGTAGCTCTGGTTATCATCGGAAATTTAAGAAATAATTCATGGCAGGCATAGAGTTGTGCAAATTTACACATGGGCTGGGCCTTTATATTCTAATTTTACCCCGAGCGATAGCGATAGCTTCACCATACTGTTTAATTTTATATCTAATTATATTTAATTAAAACGTAGCATCACATTAGAATTATTGTATATTCTTTAACCGTATATTCGTCACTATAATGCTGGTACATTTGACATGGTACTAAACAAGACGAAACAAACATACATATCAAAGACACTGTGTTAACTATTAGAACGGAATTATTAGATTAGTATAGCAGACGCATCAAACAACCCTATCATATACACTGTGTTCACTAGTAGAACGGTATTATAGACAAATCAAACAACCCTATCATAGGCATTGTGTTCACTATTATAACGGTATTATAGACAAATCAAGCAGACCTATCATAGACAATATGTCATCTATTAGTACGGCATTGCTGACAAATCAAACAGACATATCATAGACACTGTGTTACCTATTTTAATGGTATTATATAGACAAATCAAACAGACCTATAATATACACTCTGTTAACTATTAAAACGGTATTATAGTCAAATCAAACAGACCTATCATAGACACTGTGTTCACTATTAGAACGGTATTATAGACAAATCAAACAGACCTATCATAGACACTGTGTTAACTATTAGAACGATATTATAGGCAAATCAAACAGACCTATCATAGACACTGTGCTAACTATTAGAACGTATTATAGTCAAATCAAACAGACCTATCATAGACAATATGCTATATATTAGTACGGCATTGTTGACCAATCAAACAGACATATCATAGACACTGTGTTAGCTATTATAATGGTATTGTAGATAAATCAAACAGACCTATCATAGACAATATGTTATCTATTAGAAAGGTATTGTAGACAAATCAGACAGACCTATCATAGATACTGTATCAGACAGACCTATCATAGATACTGTGTTAACTATTTGAACAGTATTGTAGCCAAATCAAACAGTCCTATCATAAACACTGTGTTAACTATTAGAATGTTAGAATGGTATTGTAGACAAATCAAAAAGACATATCATAGACACTGTGTTAACTATTAGAACGGTTTTGTACATAAATCAAACAGACCTATCATAGTCACTATGTTCTCTATTGGAATGGAATTGTAGACAAATGAAACAGACCTATCATATACAATGTGTTAACTATTAGATCGGTATTATAGACCAACCAGACATACCAATCATAGACAATATGCTATCTATTAGAACGTTTTGTGGACAAAACAAACAGACCTATCATATACACTGTGCTAACTATTAGAACGGTATTGTAGACAAATCAAACAGACACATTATAGACAATGTGTCAAATATTAGAACGCTATTGTAGACAAATCAAACAGATCTATCACAGACAATATATTTTCTATTAGAACGGTATTGTAGACAAATCAAACAGACCTATCATAGTGACTATGTTCTCTATTAGAATGGAATTGTAGACAAATCAAACAGACCTATCATCGACAATATGCTAGCTATTAGAACGGTATTGTAGACAAATCAAACAAACCTATCATATACAATATGTTCCCTGATAGAACGTTATTGTAGTCAAATCAAACAGACCTATCATAGACAATATGTTCTCTATTAGAACAGTTTGTACACAAATCAAACAGACATATCATAGACAATATCTTCTCTATTGCAATGGACTTGTAGAAAAATCAAACAGACCTATCATAGACAATTTGTTGACTAATAGAACGGTATTGTAGACAAATCAAACATACATATCAGACAATGTGTTAACTATTAGAACGGTATTGTAAACAAATCAAACATACCTATCATAGACAATATGTTATCTATTAGAACGATATTACAGGCAAATCAAACAGACCTATCATAGACACTGTGCTAACTATTAGAACGGTATTATAGTCAAATCAAACAGACCTATCATAGACAATATGCTATATATTAGTACGGCATTGTTGACCAATCAAACAGACATATCATAGACACTGTGGTAGCTATTATAATGGTATTGTAGATAAATCAATCAAACAGACCTATCATAGACAATATGTTATCTATTAGAAAGGTATTGTAGACAAATCAGACAGACCTATCATAGATACTGTGTTAACTATTTGAACAGTATTGTAGACAAATAAAAAAGACATATCATAGACACTGTGTTAACTATTAGAACGGTTTTGTACATAAATCAAACAGACCTATCATAGTCACTATGTTCTCTATTGGAATGGAATTGTAGACAAATGAAACAGACCTATCATATACAATGTGTTATCTATTAGATCGGTATTATAGACCAACCAGACATACCAATCATAGACAATATGATATCTATTAGAACGGTTTTGTGGACAAAACAAACAGACCTAT
The DNA here is from genome assembly GCA_002080005.1 of Gigantidas platifrons. Taxonomy (NCBI): domain Eukaryota; kingdom Metazoa; phylum Mollusca; class Bivalvia; order Mytilida; family Modiolidae; genus Gigantidas; species Gigantidas platifrons. The sequence continues at coordinate 20,406 of MJUT01031275.1, forward strand.
CATATACACTGTGCTAACTATTAGAACGGTATTGTAGACAAATCAAACAGACACATTATAGACAATGTGTCAAATATTAGAACGCTATTGTAGACAAATCAAACAGACCTATCATAGTCACTATGTTCTCTATTAGAATGGAATTGTAGACAAATCAAACAGACCTATCATAGACAATATGTTCTCTATTAGAACGGTATTGTAGACAAATCAAACAGACCTATCATCGACAATATGCTAGCTATTAGAACGGTATTGTAGTCAAATCAAACAGACCTATCATAGACAATATTTTCTCTATTAGAACAGTTTGTACACAAATCAAACAGACATATCATAGACAATATCTTCTCTATTACAATGAACTTGTAGAAAAATCAAACAGACCTATCATAGACAATTTGTTGACTAATAGAACGGTATTGTAGACAAATCAAACATACATATCAGACAATGTGTTAACTATTAGAACGGTATTGTAGGCAAATCAAACAGACCTATCATCGACAATATGCTAGCTATTAGAACGGTATTGTAGTCAAATCAAACAGACCTATCATAGACAATATTTTCTCTATTAGAACAGTTTGTACACAAATCAAACAGACATATCATAGACAATATCTTCTCTATTACAATGAACTTGTAGAAAAATCAAACAGACCTATCATAGACAATTTGTTGACTAATAGAACGGTATTGTAGACAAATCAAACATACATATCAGACAATGTGTTAACTATTAGAACGGTATTGTAAACAAATCAAACATACCTATCATAGACAATATGTTATCTATTAGAACGGTATTGTAGGCAAATCAAGCAGACCTATCATATACAATATGCTCTATATTAGAACGGTATTGTAGAGAAATCAAACAGACCTATCATTTATTAGACAATATGTTCTCTATTAGAACCGTTTGTAGACAAATCAAACAGACCCAACATACACAATATGTTCTCTATTAGAATAGTATTGTAGACAAATCAACCAGAAATATCAAAGACAAAGTAGTAATTATTAGAACGTACTGTAAACAAATCAAGCAAAAACATCATAGACAATATGTTCTTTATTAGAACGGAATTGTAGAGAAATCAACCAGATCTATCATAGACAATGTTTTAGCTCTTAGAATGGTATTGTAAACAAATCAAGCAAAAATATCATAGACAATATGTTCTCTATTAGAATGGAATTATAGAAAAATCAAACAGACCTATCATAGACAATTTGTTAACAAATTGAAAGGTATTGTAGACAAATCAAACATACCTATTGTAAGGATACCAGAAAAGCACATTATTTTACAACCCATCATTTTGTTTTGATATTAGAGACACATGCATTTTCCATGATTGAACACATAAGAAGTAATACATTCAGATGTCATGATACAAATGAGAGCTACAACAGATAATTTTTTTTAAAGTTAACCGCACAAGAATAAGACAGATTTTAAGACGTATAGGCTAGCACAAGTTGTGATTTTTCCCATTGCTGTTGAATAAGTCCTGTGTCGGCACTTATTTCGTTGTATTTGAAGAGATACATTTGTCAGATTTCGAATATTCATTTAGACAACATTTCCCAGTTTTCAATGTTATTACTATATATAGTCCATTATCATGAGAAAGCGAAACAGAGCTTAATGCATTAGTAATTCCATGCTTTGCGGACAAAAAACATATTTATAGTGTAAATCTGGGCTAGTGTGGGAACCTCCACGCTTCGCCTTATAATGATGGTCACATGTACAATGTAAATCAGGGATAGTGTGCTGATAGCCATAGGCTGGCACAATTGTATGTATATTTATTATGACTTTATAGACATGTAGAAATCCAATCAGTTTTTCAAAATCTTAGTAATTTAAAAACAATCAATAAGTGAAATATTGTGTAATTTTATTTTTATGCAATTTCATTAGTGAGACACCACATGTTGATTTGAGTGAAAATTGAAAAGCAAATGTTTTCTGTTATAAATCATAATCACTGAACACAAATTTATTACCATTATTGCAGAAAATGTCCATCCATAATTTGATATTAAATGTGATGACAGTCCATCGAGTTATCTTGAACGAGTGTTGAAATTTCATATCGTCTGCTAGGGCACAGTTGTAAATTCGCACGTGGTTCTCCACATAACTGGTAAAACTGAGTTTTTGTAGGAACTGTTGAAAATATCGACAATAATCTGGAACTGTCACTGAATGTGAATATTTTCTCGTATTTTATAAACAAAAAATTGTTACCATTATACTGCAAATGTAACCATCTAGTCAGTAATCTTTTCTAGACTTGAAAGTGCATGGGCCGTCGGGCACCTACCACTTTAAATGAATGACGATATGTAAATATGCATGTGCACTGGTTGTAACGTGCCAACTCCAACGAAGTACGGTTTTCAATTAAATAACAATTTCCACGCACTGACAACGGTACTGGCCGGTATAACACAAATCCACAAGTCAATCGTAAACTGTCCATGTTGTTTTTACCTGCTGGCAACTCGTGTAATTGGTAAACTTTGCCATTTCTCGCTGTCGGTAGTTCACCTGTTTTCACCTTTGTTCACATGCCATTACTTCCGGTGGCGCTGTACAATGTTATATTTTTAGTTACATTATAAATTTTACCTGTGTATCGTACTAAGAATTGTATCAATGAAAGAACTTAATTTTGTAGTTAATCATTTTTTTTTAATACAATTATATTAAAATTTATCATTTTGAAACGCTGGCTTGGGGTTGGTTATTTCTTTCCAACTTCCCACAGATTTCCAACATTCCAGCGTCTAACAATAATCCAACAAGTGACGTTAAATTAAAACGCTCGAAAATCAGTTCTGCTAAATCTTTTGGTCGTAACAGTTAGTATTTTTGACGTAGATTTTAATTCTGACAAAATTGGCTAAATTTCTTTTGTAAAAGCATATTTTTGGTTAAAGTTTAAATAAATGTGAAAACAGTAATGATACGTTTGTAAAGTAAATTTTTGTTTTAGCGACTCTTAGGAGCCGGTCTTCATAACTTTTTGATTGTTTGCTCACAGCATTTTATTTAATTGTTAATTCGGACAGCACTATCAGAAATAATTCATTTTTAGTTAACTTTTCACACCTTGGAGGCCAAGCTTTAGTTAGGTATTTAAGTGTTCAAGTTTGCATTATTATTATATGTTAAAAGCTTTGCAACTTTCCATTTAAAATGCTTCATTTTGTTTATAAATAGGAATAAATAGGAAACATATTTGGTTTTAAGGGATAGTTTCCATAAGGTGTGGAAACTATTTAAACAGGAGTACAATTTATTGAAGGTCAATAATTGTACTTCTATTAATTTAGTGCAGTTTGGAAAGGTTCTAAATTGTACTAAAGCATTTGATTTTTTTTTAATATAACTGGTGAGGTATCAGTTATCTAAACTTGCCAGAAGTATTCTGGCTTATTTCCTGAAATTAAATAAACATTTTGTCAAATTATTTTTGAATATAGCAGGACTCGCCTTGGGTTATTTTCCACACACAAATGTCAGAATATGGTTTAAATTTATTACATCATGGGTAAGGTACTCATGATTGAATACTCCTCTTAGTAAAGAGGTTTATATTTTATTATATTAAGAGTAGAATTATTCTTGTCACATCCAATCTAATGATATCTGATTGGTTATATTGGTGAAATATTGTTAGTAAAATAGTTAACTAGCTAAATGTGTATTACCTGTTACAACAGAATAAAGTTATTGAAATTTACCACATCTTAGTTACTCAGTCCCATTCAAGGAAAAATCGGTTAGATGATATTGGAAATAATTATACATAATACCAGCGGAAATTGTAAATAAGTTTTTATAAGGTCCGTCCCCTGCCCACTACAGAATTTGGCATCCTCGGCGGGAACCATTGAAATTTATTGGAACCTGTGAAACGTTACCCGGGCAATATAATTTGCATTGAGAATGGGAGGTAAGAAAAATTATCAGACAATAGAAACTGATACCATGACTGAAATTGAAACCGAATACTCAGAAGACTTTGAAGATGTCTCAAAAAGTTGTAATTCTGAAAATTCAGATAATGAAGTTCAAAATGAAACTGTCATTTCTAAATCTGTCCAACCTAGTCCTATTGCAACTATCAGTAATAATTTACTAAAACTTATAAAACCAGTCCCTCAAGCACAACGCAGAAGTTCACGTTTGAAAAATAAAATGAAAGCAAAACAATCCTCCAATGTTAACAACAGTCCTAAACTAAACTCAGAAATAAATCCTACAAACCAAGGAGATTCTCCTGGTTTCTATGGAATAATGAAAGGTGCATTTCAGGATATGACCAATCAGATTATAAATGCCATTCAAACTGCTTTTAGTAGACATGCGCTGTTAATTCTGCTGGAACTATTTCCAGAAGTGAAAACTCAAATAATAAAAAAAATTGATAAAAGGATCAGAAGGTCTAGATCCAGTAAATCAAAGAAATCTAGAAGTTCTAAATTGATTAGAACAAATGACATTTCAGAGTCAAGTGATTCAGAATATGAAAATGAAACTTCAGATGCATCAAGTGAATGCAGTACTGATACAGATAGTATTAATACAAGTGTTATTGCACAAAGAAGATCAAAAACTGGATTTTCCAATACAAAACTCCTTTCCTTTACAGGAAAAGAAAAATGGGAAGTTTGGATAAATCGATATGAAGCAGTTGCTGCCTTACAAGATTGGAACAATACAACAAAATGAAGTGAATTAATAACCAGACTTCAAGGTGAAGCTGGTAATTTTGCTTTCGACCAATTAAACAGTAAGACATTGAGCTCTTATTCAAAATTAGTTAAAGAAGTAAAACACAGATTTGGTGTTTTTTTTCAGTAAAAGAACCTACAAAGTTCAATTTAATAGAAGAACTCAAAAACCAAATGAAGATGTTGCAGATTATGCTGCAGAACTTAAAAGAATTTACGACAAAGCATATGCAAATAGAGATGCTAAAATCAGACAAGTAACGAAAAACAGTACTTTTCAGGAACCAAATTTTCAAATTTCAAAGAAACAAGAAAATAAACAGGGACAGAAAAATTAATCAGGAAAAGATTTAATTTCTTTAACTAACGATAAGAGGAGTTACAAGAGATGTTTGATAAAATGTATGCAGACAAGTAAAAAAGTGAAGAAATTGTTCAAACTAAACCCCAAATGGGACAAGGCTATCCATTTGAAAAGAGACAATACTATAGTCAAAACAAAAATATTGAGAAAACAAACTTGGGTAGAAATACTTCTCAAAATGTTCCACTCTGCTATCATTGTGGTCAGCCTGGTTATTACGCCAGAAACTGCTACGGAAATCCCAATAGACACACTGCCAACATAAAGCAACACAATGAGAAATAAAGCTATACTCCTAATCAAGATAAATTTGCCCCCGCTATGGCAAAACCTGAGGGGTACGCTTTAAGCTAAAAGGGGTTGACCCCAATGACCAGGAGTTAACCCACTTGTCTTTTAAAAATGGTCAACAGTTGAATACAAATGATAAGCATAACCAGGATTCAGCCGGCAAAATAAACCTTAATAGTAAAGAAGCTGAATGGAAAACCAGTAGTAATAGTCAATGTAGTAGTAATTTAGTAAATAGTAATAGTAATTTAACTTCTACTTCTTCAAAAGAAGAGAATAAATTTTGTTCAAATTCTGAAGTTGAAAATGAACAATTGTTCAGAGATACAGTGAAACGACAAGTACTCAAAAGTGATGGAGTGTATGTCGAAGGGCAAGTCCAAGTGTCAGAGGTCAATTTTACACTAGATAATGGGGCGGTTCGAACAGTTTTGTCTGTTAATGCCTTTAATAAAATACCTCAATGTAAAAGACCAAACTTGGTGAAGTCCATACTTTATTTTGTGCGGATGGCAAGCCCCTTAAAGATTTAGGGAAAGCTACCTTTGAAGTAATTTTGGGAGATCTATACTTTGAAACAGAGTTAACCGTTGCAAACATAGAAGATGAGGCCTTGTTAGGGCTAGATGTTTAATGAAATCAAAATGGGGTCCTTTAGATTTAACATTACGGGATGGCATTATGTTGCTGGGTGATCATGTTATCAACTGTACTCAAATTGGCCAAACAGACAACCATGTTCGAAAAGTTTATGTTGCTGAAAACTCTGAAATTCCCCCAGAAGTGAAATTTTGATAGATGTCTTTGTAGATCGCAAACAAAATGATCGTATTGAAAGGGAACAAAATTGTTTACTGGAACCCTCTGAAGACTTTTCAGAAAGATATCCTCTAGTCATGGCACCATGCCTGGTTGATATCAGTAAAAATGTCACCTGTAAGGCTAGGATTTTAAATCCCTATGATTATAAACGTACTTTATACCAAGATGCCATCATTGGTTCAGCTGAAATTGTAGAAACTAAGCCTATCACACTGTATGATTGTGAAGACAATGCTGAAATTGGTAATCAAAATGCCACAAGAAGATTAAAGCTTCTTGAATCTAATCCTGTCAATTGGGAAACAAATGAAGGGATAATAAGAACTTTGAGCAAAAAGGGAACATCAGATGGTGGGAAAAGTGGCAATGTCCCAGCCCACCTAATGAATATGTATGAAAATATTGCTCCAGGTCGAACAGAGACCGAAAAACAGGCAATTGCTAATTTACTTGAAAGTTATTCTGAACATTCTCCAAAGATGAAACTGATTTGGGTAAAACAAATCTTCTCGAGTTCAGTATTGAGACTGGAGAGGCGATACCAATTAAACAACCCCAAGAAGAGTCCCTATTGCATATGCAAGCGAAGAAAATAAATTAATTGAACAAATGTTAAAACAGGGCATAATTCAGAAATCCACGTCACCCTGGTTATGCCCTCATGTATTAGTTTTAAAGAAAAATGGGAAGATTCTTCCATGTGTGGACTACCGTGCTCTAAATTCAAGAACAGAAAAAGACGCATGGCCCCTCCCTAGAATCCAGGACTGTTTTGACACCATTGCTGGTGCCTGCATTTTCAGTACATTTGATTTGATCAGTGGTTTTAACCAAATCCAGTTAGGAAACAGGATATACCCAAAACTGCAACAAGGTACGGGTTATATGAATATTTGACCTTACCATTCGGCATGACAAACGGTACCCCTTGTTGTCAAAGACTAATGGAACTAGTGCTCCATGGCCTCCAATGGCAATTTTTTTTTATCTATTTAGATGACATAATTATGTTTTCATCAATTTTTTTTCCAACATGTAGAAAGGTTAGATATGGTACTTAAAGGAATAAGGGAGGCTGTGTTAAAATTTAAACCTGAAAAGTGTACTGTTTTCCAAACTGAAGTAACTTTCTTGGGACATGTTGTAAGTGAGAAGGGTGTACAACCAGACACTCATAATATTTCAAAGATATTAGAATGTCCTGTTCCCAAAACAGTGAAAGATGTAAGACACATATTGGGTCTTGGAGGGTACTACAGGAAGTACATTCAGAATTACTCTGACTTGACCAAACCGTTGACAGAATTAACTAAAAAGTCCACAGAATTTGTATGGTCTGAAAATTGTCAAAAGTCATTTGACAAATTGAAACACCACTTTGTCAGCCCAGGTATACTTGCATACCCTAGATATGAGGGCGAATACATTCTTGACACTGACGCAATCGACGACGCTATTGATGTTGTGTTACAACAAGTACAAGACGGTAATGTAAAAGTAATAGCTTACGGAAGTCGCACCCTAAATAAGGCTGAACGAAATTATTGCATAACCGACAAAGAGTTACTTGCAGTAAGGTACTTTATAGAATATTATAGGCAATACCTGTTGGGACGAACTTTCACAGTCCGTACAGACCATCAAGCGCTCATATGTCTCTTTCGTTTAAAGGAACCAAAAGGCCGCATAGCAAGGTGGATAGAAATTCTGTCTGCGTTTAATTTTACCATTCAATATAGACCGGGACCAAAACATGGAAATGCCGACTTTATGTCGAGGTGCTTAAATCCCAGAGCATATGACTGTCCATTAAATGACAATATGGAATATTTAAAATGTGGACCATGTAAAAAATGTTCAAAAAGATCCACTGAAATGATGTGTAGTATGAGCATACCAAACAAAGAATCAGATAAAACTGAAGAACAAGGCAAAATTGTATTGAATGCAGATAAAACTAGATATCAGACTGAACAAGACAATAATTTTACAGTTTGGAATATGGGACACAGTATAAATGAATTGAGACAATTACAAAGCCAAGACAATGACATTGGATATATTCTTAATTGTAAATTGGCTGGCAAAAAGCCATTTGATAATGAATTGCAAGATAAAAGTCCTGCAACTAGACACTATTGTCATTTGTGGGATAGTTTGACAATTAAAGATGGGTTGTTGTTTAAAGAATTTACAAAACAAAATAAAACGGGTCATTATTTACAATTTTTGACTCCTGAAAAACTTAAAATTGAAGTATTGCACCAAATGCATAAATCTATCATATCTGGACATCTCGGAAAGAGAAAAACTACCGTGAAATTATTACAACGTTTCTATTGGTATGAGCTAAGAGACGATGTAACAATTTGAATTACTAAATGTGATGTCTGTGGTGCAAATAAATTACCAGCTAAACCAGCTAGGGTCCAGTTGGGAGTATGGCTACTGGTGCACCCTGGGACAGACTTTCTACCGATATTATGGGTCCATTTCCCCTCACCCCTAGAGGAAACAGATATAGTCTAACAGTCACAGACTATTTTACCAAATCGGTTGAAGCATTTACAATCCCTGACCAGACCGCACTAACTTGTGCAAGTATAATCGTATGTCGTTTTGGATGTCCCCTATCTTTGCATTCAGATCAGGGTCGAAACTTCGAAAGCGACCCTTTTAATCAGTTGTGTCAATTTTTATAAATAAGAAAAGCCAGGACAAGTCAAAGAAACCCCAAAGGAAATGGTCAATGCGAGCGATTCAATCGTACATTCCTGGGGATGATAAAATCTTTTATTAAAGGAAAACAGACCGACTGGGACAAACAATTAGGATGTTTAAGAGGGGATGAAGTTTTAAAGGGGGTATCCCTCTTACAACTGATAAAAACATGTCTCCTAATTTTGGGGAGCATGCCCAGCAAATAAGAGATAGTTTACAAAAAAACACACCCAATTGCAAGACAACATACACAGAGAAATGCAAAGAGACGAAAAGACTACTATGATAGAAGGTCAAATTTGACAGTATTTCAAATAAATGATAAAGTTTGGTACCAGTCAGGGCCAAAGAAAGATATAAGCCCCAAACTACAAAGTCTTTATACTGGTCCTTACCTAATAATCAGAAAATTCAATGACATCAATAATGAAATACAACTTGATGAAATAAGAACAAAGAAGTTGAAAACATATAATGGAGACAACATTCCAAAATGGATGAAAACCCTTATCAAGAAAAAGGACAAATAACCCATATATATATATATATA
>MJUT01031286.1:31021-46131 GCA_002080005.1 Gigantidas platifrons
TAACGTTATAGTTAGGTAACGTACAAAAATAACGTTATAGTTAGGTAATGTACAAAAATAACGTTACAGGTAGGTAACGTACAAAAATAACGATATTATATTATTATATCGACGTAAAAAATAAACGTTACCTAGTGACCTATTTACAATGTTAGTTTTTATTGTTTTTTAAACGTTTTTGCAACGTCCAATTATTAACGTTTAGTCTTAAACGTTGTCATGACGATTAACTAACGTTTAGTGTTTAACGTTATGTATTAAACCAAAATATAACGTAAAATAATAACGTTTGTACAACGTATAACTTACGTTACATGTTATACGTTGTTTTTTGTTTTTGTTTTTTTTGTAACATTCATATAACGTTTGAATAACGTATACGTTTACATTTACTTATAAACCTTGCAATAACGTTAAAGTATAACATTATTATAACGTTTTTTCAACGTTTAAAATAAACGTTGCATTGAAACAGATTAAGAACGTTATTATATTTCGTTCTCTTGACGTTTTACAACGCAAAAATAAAATATTGAATAGGGTAAATTGATGGTGAGCCGGACACTTCCTGCTTTCCGAGGGCCCTGATTGCTTCCCTTAACAATATACCGGTATGTTGGCAATATGGATACCATCCGAAAGAGCACGACGTGATTAGCAATAAATCTTTTTGAACCTATCGGTGTTTTTTATTGCAGATAATGCAATTAAGGAAAACTACCGATGTCTATACTTGGTCGTGAGTCGGACACTTTGATCTTGGGTCGGACAGTCTTTTAGCAGTTGATTTCAGCAATAATATTTTAGCAATACAATTTCTGACTAACATTGAAAAATTCTTTCATGCGCATTGAGTGTGAACGCAAACTCACACCATTATCATTTTTGCTGGAGTTTATATTACTACTGTTTTAGTTCCTTACTGTTGCCTATTGACAATATTTTATATTTGTCTCTATGTTTGTAGTAGCTTTTGTATCTCGCCAGAAACATTATTATGTCACTGATAGCGCTTAATAGTTCTTTACTGTTCTTATAATGTAATATGTATATCTGTTATTTGTCATCGAATGCGAGATGAAAAGCGTATTTTACTCTGCATAGATGTCTTAATTGCGGATGTCGTGATAAACATAATGCTAACTTGATGGAACTGTGGCCTGATGGACCACAAAGTAATACCCTTCGCTCCCTCTTTGTCTAGGCACTGCTAATTATGATTTAATAGTCTACCAAGTCTGTAGAGGTCCGTCAAACTATGTAGGAGAAGGGATGAAAAACCATGTATGATAAGTTGCGATATTGCATAAAAATGTTAAGTCCAACATGCTACTGTACAATTATTCCTCAATAAACTGGCACACCCTACCCACATGCACATCTACCCATTATGATCTAATAGTATTCCAAGTATGAAAGAGCTCCTACAAACCATGAAGGAGGAGAAGCGATAAAAAGGTTAGTGTGGATAGACAGATGGACGGACGGACAGACAGACAGACAGACAGACAAGATGATTCCATATACCCCCTCCAAACTTTGTTTGCGGGGGGTATAATGACAGAGAACTCTACTTTGTGAACATACGGTTTGTGTAATTAATTGTTTGTAACATGTAATAATTAATATATATGCCTGGCAATAAAGTTGAATTTGAAACAAAAAAATATTTCGTTGATTGTTTCCAACCAATTGCAATTAAACCAAATGCAACATGTACCCTTTGTCACCTGTCGGGATTTTCAGGACTATATTTTTTCATCTTTACTATTTATATTTTCAGAACTCAGGCTGAATTACCAAAACAAAATTTTTAACTGTAATTTGAATGTTAGCCAATTTTCGTTTTACTCAAGTTGTCTCTTGTTCCGTTCACAATAGTGACATTTAGAAAACACCTGAGTTCTAAAAATACATATAGTGAAGAGGTAAAAGATCATAGGGAGATAAATTCCACCGAAGAGGGCGGGGTTACGTAATTCATATCTTTCCCAGGGAAAAAAATGTTTGTGACTAATTATTGACCAATCGATGAACCAATGTCGGAAAATACAAAGTTAAGTGAATGAACCCAAGATGAATCAGAACAATAAAATAATTCTTCCATTGCTTGTTTTGTTCCTGTATTGCATACGTTATATTGTCAAGTACATTTACCATATATCCATGTAATTTCCCCCCACATACGTAACAAGTAGGGGCCCGGGTGGCTCAAGGAGTTAGGTCGCTGGATCTAACAACTCATACAAGCCTATCACCAATACGGCGTGGGTTCGCGCCCGGCTTTGTAAATTACAAAAAAGGTGCACTCGATTCGCAGCTGCAAGTGATAAAGTTTACCAGCTGCTTGCCCATGGTCGGTGGTTCTCTCCGGGTACTCCGGCTTCCTCCACCACTAAAACTGGCCGCCATGATATAGCTGACATATTGGTGAAAGTGGCGTTAAAAACCAAAAATCTAATCAAATCGTAACAAGTACATTTACTACATATCTGTATATAATTGAATATACTACTGCAACACGTTCATTTACTCAATACAGGGAAGTAGCTGAGGCTTAATAGTGTGCACGCCATAATTACTTTCGACGAGATGCAAAATGGTGAGATCTGGGGCCATTTCAGGGTTTCATATAACATAGAATCAAGTACAATTTTTATGACTTTGATAGACAAAAATATCCTAAAATTGTCAAAAATCTGCCCTTCGTGTCTTAACAGATACGAACACCTCCATTGCTTTGTACAAGTCCACTTCAAAATCTCGGTGAATATGCATCAATCCCAGGGAAGATAGCCTGTCATTCTTCATAGTCGAACTAACACAAGTTTTCAAACGTCTCAGTACACTAAGTGACATCTCAGCAGTAGCGCTTGCTACTGGCATGCTTAACAAAACACATAACATTGTATCCATAGAAGGATAGAGAACTGGATTTACAGAATCTAGGATGGCAAAAAGCAGGGAATATGAGAGGTTTCAGTCGGTACATCGGTACGGGGCCCGGAAATCCACGAAAGGGCCCGTGAATCTCTGAGGGGCCCCACAGCCTTAGCCATTGACGTTTTATTTTAATTTTTTCATTATTTTTTGGTATTTTCAACTCAAATCCACAGTTTTGAGAGAGGTTTCAGCCTGTTCTCATACCCCAAAGCAGTATTGTTCCGCCTTGCAAAATTTCTCTTGGAGGCCCTGTTGCAGGTACATCATCATAATTCTTTTTCACAACCTATAATAAATGAAAAAAAAAGTATCATATCGTCGGAAAAGTTCCAAAAATTCAATAGAAAAATCGTAGCAATAGGCAAATTCGATATCCCTAACACACGTATATATATGACCGCTCACTTTCCTGACTTAGTACAGGTATCTCAGTAAAACGTGATGAGGTAAAACTAGTTGGATTATAACTTGCCATTGTCTTAAGAAATACCAATATAGCCACATCTCCTCTGAACTGTTGATCGAGGAAAAAAAAACATAATATACTAGACAGGTAACACGTGCATCATACTTGATAAATTTGCAATTAATATTTCGAATGTACAATAGCGACTTCCGCCTAACATGAAAACAGGACAGATTGATGTACTTGAAAAATCATCCTACCCCTCCCCCAATGTATGAAAAATAGAAATAGCCTTATGTGATTTAAATACGTACTAGCTGTATTACATGTAAACCGCATGATGCTGTTTGATAAAGACCTTTAGTTAGAACAGGAAAAAATGAACACCTGCATGAAATAGTGTTGTAATTAAAGATCATGAACGTGATTTAGAAGTTGAATGAATTTCAATGTTTATTATAAATAAGGTTGAAACAAGTCACATTTTGATATCAATTCGGTTGTATTTCACTCTTTTGACGATTTCAATTACGGAAGACGGACCTCAACCAGGACCAAATGAATACCTGAATGAAATAGTGTCGTAATTAAAAACCATGTACGTGAAATATAACACTGAGGGAATTTCAATAAGAATACAAAAAAGTATTATTATTATAAATTCAATATCCTAATTTTTTTATTACCTGACGATGTGCACGCCATGGCGTGACAACGTATATGCAGCTACGCCTCTGCAATATGCTTTGTATCATTCATATACTAAACTAAGATTTTTCAGCTTAATTCATTTTTGCAAATACTGATGATGTCAGTCCAATCAAAATGTATATGTGTCATTTGTAAACTTAAGGAGTTTGTAAAATTGTTTTTGTCCTCTTTTCTTATTTTCATTATTTTCATTTAATTTATTGCTGATTGCTTCTTTCATTCTTTTGGTTTCTTCCCGTTTTTTCTGTTTGTTTTCCTTTTCTTCCTGTTTTAGTAATTGGCTTTTAGCCTTTTCTATTTTACGTTTTTCTTTTTCCTCAATCTCTCGCATTTTCCTTTCCTGGGTTTCCCTTTTTTGTCTATACACCTCATCTCCGGAGATCACGAAATATGACTCCTTATTTGGTCGTTTGCGTTTTAAAGAAGATGATAGAACAGGGAAGCATTCGTCTGTCACCGACTGGGCAACGCTCTTACTGCTTTCGTCACAGCTCATTGCTCCTCGAGTTTTGAACTTTTTCCAAGATTGGAATATAGAATCATTTTCAATGTTCATGTTACTAGCTAAAGCCGCAATATAGATTAGTAGTTTTTTGTAGACATAGATGACTCAACAACTTCAAGCGCTATGTCGTCTGTACATTCTATACACTGTATGGTTTTCTCGTTTTGCCCCTCTTCGCTGTTACAAATTATTAATATGTCAGCAAGGAGTTCGTCGTCAGGAAGGTCATTCAGAGAGGTGTCATCAGCATAGTTTAATTTGTAGATTAAGGAATCATTTGGGTCTAAAGAAAATGGTAGATTACACAAACCATCCGTGGTTATTGGCATCGACAAAGTTATTGAGGAAACAACATTAGATTCCAGTGTTGTATCATGTGTGGATGAGACAATATTTGCAGCTAGTGATTGGTCCGTTGCTGCAACTGTAGTAAGTGTGTTGTTAGCATCGTCATACCCATTCGAATCATCTTGTAACGTTGGTCATGTGACACTCAGTTTCATAAATATGCTGTTCATATCAACGGAGATTTTTGCTGATATGCTCCGCCCACAAATTTTGGCGGTAGTCTCTACCACAAATTCCCCTTTAACAATATTTTTGTTGTACTGTTTGGTTTAGCATCATTGTATTTCAGGCATATTCACAAATTATATCACTAATTTAGTTTTTCTGGAGTATTTCCCAGAGTTTCCACTGAATATTTGCAAATTTGTTGAATATTAATGGCATTGCCAGTAATGATGTTTTCCAAGGAATCAGTTTTGCTAATAACAAAAAAGAGGGTTTAATCAGTTTGGTAAATTCGACTTTTTATCTTGCCTGCAACGAATGTAGCTATGGTGAGTCTATGCGATCCTAAATTAATTACGTCGTTTTTGTTAACATTTGGTTACAGGTTTTGTAACTTAAATAACTTCGTCAAATTTGCATTGAATTTCATAAAACTTGGACAGAAGCTTCTTTATGGTCTGGAAGACATCAAAGTTTAAAAAAAATATATTTCAATTTTTCCATATTTTGACCATAAACTAGACTTTGTTTTTTTGCACTGACTCTCAGGTTAATTTTTTTGAAACTTGAATACCTTCATCAAATGTACATAGAATTTCATAAAATGTGGACAGAAACTTTTTATGGTAAAAGGAAGACATCCTGAGCAAAACAATTTTCAATTTTGCTGTATTTTGATCATAAACTGGACTTGCGAAAAAGAACGGATATGGAGTAAATACCAAGGAGACAACATCCCATCTCTGTGCTAAACAACCAAGAATAAGAATAGACATCTATAGGATTTAGGGATGTTTGCACTTATTGGAAAGAACATATCCTATGCAAAACTTTGAATTTTTTTTTCATTTTTCCAGTTTGACCATGAACTGGACTTAGTTTTTTTTCTCGCATAATCTCGGACAGCTAAAGCTGAGGTTATCATTTTTAGCTCACCTGGCCTAAGGCCATGTGAGCTTTTGCCATCACTTGGCGTCCGTCGTCATCTGTTCGTCCGTCGTACGTCGTAAACTTTCACATTTTAACCACTAGGCCAATTGCAACAAAACTTGGTCTTTGGATGGCCCCTTTCCAAAATTGTGCCCGGTGATCCCGACTTCCAACCAAGATGGCCACCAAGCTAAAAATAGAAAAAAGGGGGATGAAATTTTAATCGTCCATTGCTGCTTTAGTATAAGTCAAAATGAGCTCAAATTTTAACTGCTGCTACATGGCAAGGAGTAGTTTAACATATATTCCGGGTTTTTCTGTGAAATTTTCCTTTCAGCCGATTTATATCTATTATGCAAATTAGGCATATTTTGTTAAAAGATCACATTTAAATCTTCTCCTCTTAAACCGCTGAACCAAATTAAACCAAACCTGGCAGGGATGGTCCCTGGATGGGTCTTTTTTTAAATTGTGTCCGACAGGGCGCCCTCCATTCAAGATGGCTGCTGTTACTAAAAATAGAAATGTCTTCAATTGTCCATTGCTGCTTTAGTATAAGTCAAAATGAGCTCAAATTTTAACTGCAGCTACATGGCAAGGAGTAGTTTAACATATATTCCGGGTTTTTCTGTGAAATTTTTCTTTCAGTCGATTTATACCGATTATGCAAATTAGGCATATTTTGATAAAAGATCACATTTAAATCCTCTCCTTTGAAACCGCTGGACCAAATTAAACCAAACCTGGCAAGGATGGTCCCTAGGTGGGTCCTTTTCAAAATTGTGTCCGACAACCCCACCCTCCATTCAAGATGGCTGCTGTTACTAAAAATAGACATTTCTTCAATTGTCCATTGCTGCTTTAGTATAAATCAAAATGAGCTCAAATTTTTACTGCAGCTACATGGCAATGAGTAGTTTAACATAGATTCTGGGTTATTCTGTGAAATTTTTTCAGCCAGTTTATTCCATTTAGGAATATTATGAAGTAAAAATCACATCTAAATCGTTTGCTCAGAAATTTGAGTTGAAATGATCTTTGGGTGGCCCACTTTCAAAATTATATGTAACACCCCCATTTTCTATTAACTTTAGATGTCAAATTGAAAACCAGGTGAGCGATTAGGCTCCTGGGAACCTCTAGTTATGTGTCGTGGTGTGGAGGATGCGGGCGAGACACGGGGTTCCCCTGGAACCCCTTACAAATGTTTTTAATAAAACACATAAAATATATTACAAACATTTGAGGAATTTTATTTATCTGTTTCCCTCTTTTTCTTTCAGAAACCTGCTGCCCGTCACCGTCCACAAGATGTGTCATCTGATTCTGAGCAAGAGTGACATTCAATACATCATTACATTATTGTGATTATTAAAATATTTAGCTATGAAATCTGGTATCTAATCTTAAATTGTTGCCCAACCAAGATTCTGACAATCAAATAAAAAACATGCATGACCCAGTAAAAAGTAAATGCTTGAAAACTCTACAATGGGGTTGATTTGCTTTTTGTCTACAGACTGGAATGGACACTTTGTACAAGAGCATCAGTGTGCAGTTAGGTTAAGTGTTTCCGCTTCATTGTTTCCACATGAATTGTGAAAAAAGTGGTTGATTGATGGTGCTTATCGCCACTTTCAACAATATTTCAGTTATATCGGGCGATGAAAAAAGTGGAAGGAATAAGAAAAGAATGTAGCACGCAATACAACAAGCTACAAATGTACATAAACCACAAGCAATTAACATGAAAAAACAACAAGCAGACAAAGATGATAAAAAAACACAAACAAGAGAAATAAGATAGTTTGACTTGGTACAGGCACAAGAATGTGAGTTGTCATAACTCCTTGGATATTGCTGGTTTTAGGAACAAGCATATCATATCACTTTGAAGCACTAACTGTACCAGAAAAAAATACATCATGACATTTTTTAAGTATTCAAGTAACCTCTCTCAGACTAGGGTTAAAATAAACATCATTAAAATAATAATTGAGTAACATTACTAGGCAACATTCAAACGTTACTCGTACGTTATTAAGTAACATTAAATTAATATTAAATCAATAATGTTACTACAACGTTACTGGTTTATGTTGAAAAAAGTACATCTTATGTTACTAAGTAACGTAAAATTTAAAACGTTACTGTAATGTTATAGAGTAACGTTATTTTAAAAGTTATAACAACGTTGATCGGAGTCCACAAATGACGTCAACACAACGTTAATTTATAACGTAAGTACAACATAAAGTTAACGTTATTCCAACGTTATATAAACGTTATTTTGCTTACTGGGATATGTGTCCTGTTCACTACCACATGTAATACACACAGACTCTACACCATACAACAGCTTCAAAATTATATTTTATCGATTACTTCTGATCATGCAAATGTACGTGTATATATCTGGGTTCTTTTTAAGTCAAATATTCCCGTTCCTTTAAAAGTTATGCTGATTCTTCTGTGGTATTTAAATCTTCTTTGAGTTTAAATCATTCATTGTATTTTTTCTTTGTGTTAACTCTGAAAAAAATCAGTAACGCACCAAAGGTGCGAAAGCCGAGTTTCGAACATATGGATGGTCATAGATGAACTCGTCACATCATGTTTGTCCCGTGTGTTCCTCTCAGCATCAGGCATGTGGGTACTTAGGTCCTTGTACTTGAGATATTGCGCGGAAACAAAAAAGTATCAAATTTTTGTTCTATTTTTAGAAGTTGAGACCTTGACCTTTGACCTACAAACCTCAATATCAACAGGCTTCCTCCTCTCACCATCAGGCATATGTGTGCCAAGATTCATTTAGATCCAACATTTCGTTCTTAAGATATCATGCGGAAACAAAAAAGTATCTAATTTTTGTTCTATTTTTAGAAGTTGTGACCTTGACATTTGTCCTACAAACCTCAATATCGATAGGCTTCCTCCTCTCACCATCAGGCATGCGTGTACCAAGTGTCATTTAGATCAGACATTTTATTCTTAAGATATTGTACGGAAACGAAAAAGTTGACGCCCGGACGTCTGGACAACATTCATTATATTATAAGCCGAGTTCGACTTCGTCGCAACTCGACTAAAAATACCAAGTTAGTCAAAGGACTCACTGTACATGTATCAAGCTAAATTTAATTGACAATTTCAACATTTCCACCTGAAATAAAAAAAAATATGCGTTTTTACCTGCTTTTAATACAACCTCTTTATGGAGTGAAAAAAAAATAGGCTCCAGGGAGCCTGTTGTCACTCACCAGAGATGTTAGGTGTTAAAATATTGTCTTTTGAAAGGAAACTGCAAGAACAAACTTGATTTTTGTATTATTCATTTAAAGATAGTTTAAAAATTCTAAATTGATGCAATAATCAGAAGGACTTAATAACACAGAGAAACCAACACGCGTCTCCTGGGGGTCCAACAAGTGATATGTGTGTGAAATTTTGTCAGAAATTAAAGATGTAAAATATATCAAAGTATCATGAACTGAAACTATAATTAAGTTAAATTTTTGCCAAAAATGGGGGGAGGGGGCAAAAACATCAATATTTTTTGTAACTAATGAACAATTAAATTATAAGTTGCACGTTCAATGCTGTTTTTTTCATAATTTACTTAAAGACAGAACCTTGTTAAAATCAAGAAATAGTATTTATCCTGCATTCATTTTTGTATCATAATTACAGTACTCAGTAGATGTATATAAATACATTTTTGTAGGGTTAAGGTTATTGTTATGGTCTTTAATGCCACTTTCAACAATATTTCAGTTAAATATGTGGCAGTCAGTTTTATTTGTAGAGGAAACTGGAGTACCTGGAGAAAACGACAGACCTGTCGCAAATCACTGACAAACTCAATCACATAATGTTGTATCGAGTACACCTCGTCATCTACCAGATTCCAACTCACAACTGTAGACGTGATAGGCACTGATTGCACAGGTACAGGTAGTTGTTAATCCATCTACCATACGATCACGACCACGACAGCTCCTACATTTTTGCATCACCCTTCTGTAGTACATGTGCATGTTTATACAAATAGCAATCTCCTGGTACTCAATTCATGAACATAGCGAAGAGTAAGAAGTAAGACAGTATACCCATACCAGGACTCCACATCGGAACCTGCAACCTGACCGATGTGGACTAGTGCTGCTCCTAGCTACAACTATCGTATTTTTCACCCCCCCCCCATTTACACACACACCAGTGGAAGTCAAACTAATTAATCTGTGCATGTCTTATCGACTTGAAATAATTTTTTTTTTTATCTTAAAGTTGGTGGCAAATCGTGGTTTTCGTTTATAATTAATTAAATAAATGAAGATGTACATGTATGATGTATGATAGACTGATCATAGTCAAGTGACTGTGGACTGATGATGTAATGTATTACTACCACGTGTTCACATCCGGGTCACAGGGACTTGCTCCCAGACACTAAATCTGCGCCATTGAAGAATATTTTTCTTACTGTCGATCTGTTGCCCACTGAAAAATGCGTAACACCTTTACCTTGACCTATCCTGTATATACCACCTATATCAGATGAACCACTGGAGTTGCTGTTAGTCGTCAGTGTGTAGCTCCTCCTTATCAATCCACGCAGTGAAATAATTGGTACTATCCAAGTTGAATTTCTTCGAGTAAACACACAATCCTTATATGTTTACTCAAAGAAATAACACATGCATTGATACATGAAGTAGAATGGCCGTGATTATGGCGTAAGGGTTATTTCATTTAAAACGTAACGTTGGTGTATTCATACATGTAGGATCTTGGTATAAAGTAGAAGGTCAATTTCTGTTAAAATGAATACTCACCGCATTAATAATGTAAAACTTCTGTGTACTCGAGTCTTGGAGTAACTTTTGTCATGCATGCTTAAAGCTTTGGTACAGGTGTTGTCAAATGCAAGCGCGAAATGATCGCGACTTCCGGAAAAGTACCACAAGCCCCGCCTCTTGCAAACAGATTGACAGATAACCAAAAATCAAGATGCTTGGAAATTTTTACGTTTGTTTCTATAAATTTATAAATGGCATTATTTCGTATTTACTATTCTATCATAACGAACATATAATTATTTAATATTCAGTACGGTATAGATTTATTAAAGTCGTAACAACAATGCTATTCAAAAAACAGACGTCTGCGTCATGAAAATATTACATTGTCATCAATTGTCATAAATTTATGTTGAAAAAAAAATACGACAACCTTAATATCACTGCGCGCTCATACAGATATTACAGGAATGGAGTCCCGCCTGGTCATGTTGGTAACGTGACATACACTTTCATAAATATGCTGTTTATATCAACGGGAATTTTTGATGATAAGCCCCGCCCTCAATTTTGTCGGTAGGCACTACCGCAAATTCCCCTTTAACTAAAACGAGAATATAAGCAGTGTGCGCAGTTATACAGTTTTCAGTGAAAGGTATATCTCGTTGATTTTAGACGCGCAATTTATGTCACCGGCAACTATCAATTATTCGGACGTTACAAACGCCATTCAGTATCACAGCAATGTTGGTTTTCAAAAACCGAGGAGCAGAAGGAATCATTGTATAAAAAAAAACTATTGAATGAGTGCAAATCTCAACAATCTGAATTTAACTCAGGCGAGCAATACAGAGTTCCAAATTCCAAAACCACAAAAGCTTGCCGCAGGAAACCTAATCAACGTAAAAGACCGAGGACATGCCGCACACAGCAAAGGTATTAACTGTTGAAATTCTTCTTTTGTGAAATAACAAAAATAGCAAAATTGTTTGTTGTTTATTTATTAATTAATTTCTATATGTACATTTGATATGACATACATGTAATATGATATTAAAATATGATTTTTTTTATCACTTTTTGCTACACAAATAAACACTAAAAATTACGGTAAATTTATATACACATTTTAACAAAATATTAGTAAAAACATATACATACATTCTTTCAAATACAACCCTTCACAGTAAGCTGACGTAAAATTTGACACTGATTAATGGTTTACAAGTTTGTTTATTCAAAATTTATGGTCGACTGGTTTCGTAATTAATGTAATTAGCGGCGTGTGTCAATATTTGCAAGGAAAATGCTTAATAATTCGTTAATCGCTTTTTAGAATGACATGACAATTTCAGAATTGTTTGTGCGTGTTCAAATACAAGTGGTTACGTATTTATGGTGCCAAATCAACCCCTCTATCACGGGCTTAGTGCTCACATTAGTTCTTAGTGTACTAAGCCCAGGCTATGTGGTGTTTATACGCACTCCAGGATAGGGACCATTCTCGAGTACAAGTAGGAATCAAACTAAAATTTCAGAATTTATTTTAATATTCGATCTCGTTTTTGGCTTTTATTGCTCTGAACAAAAATCGAGACAAAATATGGAAATAAAATCTTACTGATATTTGATTTTTTTATGAAAGACGGCAGTATTGGGACAGTTCTCTCGCGTGAGTAGCAGTCAAATTTAACAATTGAAAATTCATGTATTTGATTTCAAAATTTATTTTGAATTGAATATTATTTTTGCAATTTTAGAATAATGATGAGGAAATTCTAAAAAAAAAAAGTACTCTGAAATTTATATCATAAAAAAATGCTCATATTTTGTACAGGTTTATTAGCCAAATGATTAATTTATGTAACAAGATTTGTCACACATGTGGTCAACCATTAAAATGGGGGAGGGGGTCATTTGTAACATTTGTCTTATTACAACATGTCTAGGTCCTGGCCGTGGTGTGTTGTGTTGAAATAAATACACATGTCAATGATTTACTATGTGACTTCTTTAAATGGTGAAAAATAGACTGTATGATTACACACAAACATCCTCTGTTGCCGTAAAGTTCAATGTCGTGTTTACGATTATTCACAAAATATTCTCAATACTATTTTTCAATCCAAGCGTGTCCGAAATGTTGTATCGAGTACATCTCGCCATGAACGAGATTCGAACTCACAACTTTAGTGGTGATAGGCACTGATTGCACAGGTAGCTGCAAATCCACCTACTCTCCGATCATGGCCACGACGGCCTCTTAGAAAACTTATACTCTACTATAATACCATTAAAAACTAGACTAACGTATGTCCTCTCCCCCTCTCCACACTTGAACTAGACTAACATATGCCCTCTCCCCTTCTCCACACTTGAACTAGACTAACGTATGTCCTCTCCTCCTCTCCACACTTGAACTAGACTAACGTATGCCCTCTCCCCTCTCCACACTTGAACTAGACTATCGTATGTCCTCTTCCCCTCTCGACACTTGAACTAGACTAATGTATGTCCTCTCCCCCTCTCCACACTTGAATATCGGAATTTAATGTACAAAAATGCTGATTTTTCCCTCATACAGTAACTGTATTACTCGACACATTTGATGCCTCAAGTGTTCTACTATACATATATATTTCATAAGACTTAATATTAAACATTATACTCTTTTAACAACATAATTAAAGATCACAGGCTTCACATGTGTATGTAAAAAGCTGCCCAGAGAGATTTATCATGCTTTAAAGGGCAACCTTCTAGGCACTAGATAACACCAAAACAACACCAAGAAAAACGGTTCTACCTGTATCTGGATATAACTGATATAACAGCCAGAACTAGTGATCTTCTGGGTTCTGGATATAACTGATATAACAGCAAGATCTACAGATCGTCCAGGCGCTCGGTAGAACCAATATAACAGCAATAACTACTGATCTTCCGGGTTCTCGATATAACCAATCTAACAGCAAGAACTACTGATCTTCCGGGTTCTCGATATAACCAATCTAACAGCAAGAACTACCGATCTTCCGGGTTCTCGATATAACCAATCTAGCAGCAAGAACTGGTGATCTTCCGATTTCTGGATATAACCAATCTAACAGCAATAACTAGTGCTCTTCCGGGTTCTGGATATAACCAATCTAACAGCAAGAACTACTGATATCCCAGTCTCTGGATATAACCAACATAACAGTAAGAACCAGTACTCTTCCACGCTCTGGATATTACCAATCTAACAGCAAGAACTACATATCGTCCAGGCGCTCGGTAGAACCAATCTAACAGCAAGAACTACAGATCGTCCAGGCGCTCGGTAGAACCAATCTAACAGCAAGAACTACAGATCGTCCAGGCGCTCGGTAGAACCAATCTAACAGCAAGAACTACTGATCTTCCGGTTTCTGGATATAACCAATCTAACAGCAAGAACTAGTGCTCTACCAGGTTCTGGATATAACCAATCTAACAATGCGAACTAGTGCTCTTCCGGGTTCTGGATATTACTAATCTAACAGCAAGAACTACTCTTCTTCCAATTTTGAGATACCAAAGGGGTAATTGTTAGCGCGGTGGCAATGAGTTCGACAGATCGTGAGTTCGAGTCCCGGTCGGGACAAGCCAAATATTACAAAACTGGTAAAAGAACACAGATTGCTTGGCTCGGAATCCGAATAATGTGTCCGAGTGAATCTCGCGGACTGTTGTTTCGGTGACCTAGCACTATAAAAATCCAACTATATGTGCTGGTCTAGTACAAAGCGATCACCATCTTTATCATCGCATCAAAATATAACAATGGGGCTCTGGATATAACTAATCTAACAACAAGAAAAGTGCTCTTCTGGGTTCTGGATATAACCAATCTAACAGCAAGAACTACTCTTCTTCCAATCTTGAGATGCCGAAGGGATAGTTGTTAGCGTGGTCGCAATGAGTTCGACATATTGTGGGTTCGAATCCCGGTCAAACCAAAGATTACTAAGCTGGTATTTGGTGTTGTTTCTCTGATAATCACGCAACACTAAGGAAAAAGAACAAAGACTTGGAATCCGAATAATGTGTCCGAGTGGAGCTCGCGGACTGTTGTTTCGGTGACCTAGCACTATAGAAATCCAACTATACGTGCTGGTCTAGTACAGAGCGATCACCATCTTTATCATCGCATCAAAATATAGCTTGTTCTCACATGATATAGCTGGAAAAAAATGCTCACTTAGCGTTTAACAACAACCACTCACTCACTCAATTAGCATGAATTATCCCATATACATTGTAGAAAGCTAGTAATCTTTTA
>MJUT01031287.1:0-10683 GCA_002080005.1 Gigantidas platifrons
TCTGTCAGTCCAACTTTATCTTGCTAAGGCAAAAAAAAAATTACATGTGTTTCCGCTAACCCTACCAACCCTAATTTTGTTTAGCCTACTCTAAAGTTTGTTTTTTTTGCCATTTTTGAACAAGCACTATTAAAGTCAGAATGTGTCCCCTGTAGAAACTAGCTAAAAATATAGAAAATAAAATCTTTTTCCTTCCTACCGACCCTAATATTTTAGAGCATGTTAGCGGAAACACCGGTATTTTTTGTTTGGCCCAAGACAAATTTATGATTTATTGTAGATCTGGAAGGACTTAGATGATGAAGATAGAGAAAATAGATACAAAAAATTACAGTTTTTACTCAGTAAGAGTAACATGTATACACAGTACTTGTTGTCTAGAATGGAAAAACAGAAAATGGAGTATGAAAAGAAAGCAGAAAGAATACAGAAAAGAAAGGAAAAGGAGGCTAAGAAGAAACAGGTCAGATTAATAGATTCTTACACGAGTCCCTATTGAAGATCTGGGATTTCTTCCACGAGTGTGAGAAATTCCGTCTTTTCACGAGTGGAAAGATGCCAAATTTCTCTCACAAGGTCACGCGCAGCTGTCTTTATGGCTTGTCTTACATAGAAAATGCATCAAAACGAAAGAAATCTTTGTGGATTGTTTGTATGCAGTGTTTACAGAAAGTAATATATTGTACATTGTATAGTAGAATCTGTCTATCCTGAACCCTGAATAGAACAGAATCCTGTATAAACCAAGATTGAAATAAAGTCCCAATGTAGAAAATTTGCTTAATTTAACATGTATAAACAAAACACAAAAGCTGGTCCAATTTATACAACCATTACAGGGTTCATTGTACACTCGTATGTAAGAATACTGCAAGGAATAATAGATGTGAATGTCCAACCATTAGGATCCTTTATATGTATTTAATGAAGTCATCAATGAAAAATACTGGTTTATTGTAACCCTGACTAATAATTTTTGAAGTAGAAGGGGTAGGGATACACATTACCTCTACTGTACAAAACCCCGCTCCAGCTCGGGCCATTTACATGGCTCTTGTGACAAGGACTACCAAAATTTGAGAAGGGCTAGTTAAATTCTACTAGCCCTTTGAACTAGTATACTGAAGAAGTTAGTGTCAAACCCTGATCATGCAAATTTCTTTTACACTTTGGAGTAGACATTTTTACACTATGAAATTGACAACACTGAAAACTTCAAACAAATTTTATTCACAAATAAAACTAGGTTTTTCTGTATTTGAAGATTTGGAAAGATCAGTTATTAATTTGATGGTCACAAATTGAATTTACTGGCGACACATTGTTGGAGCCAGTAAATGGATATTTGTGACCATCTAATTACAATTGATGTTGGCAAATCTTCACATACAATACAGTTTATCTCCATTCTCATGCATTTTCCGATAAATAAGAATTACATTTGATTTTTAATTAACCAAGTATATTGTTTACTCATGCACACACTGTTTGACGGCATCAAATGTGTAATTGATGCCTTTAAATATTTTGTTGTCCAGTCAGGAAATGTGTTACATAGACAACTGTATTAGAATATTGTTTTAACAAATACACAAAATATTTTTTTATTTTTTCAGGTTGAAGAAAAGACACAAGGTTTGTAACAGTGTGATTTCCCTCGCATATTTGTTCATCAGATTGTCACAAGTTTTCACAACTTAATAGTAAACTCTCTCATCATTTCATAACTTATAACACATACTTTGTATGACACATGTAAATTTGTTATACAACATATTTAACCATTACACATTTTATTGCTGCAACACAACATCTGCTACTCATATAATCCATTTGTAGCAATTAATAAAAGAGCAAAAAATATTTATAATTAACCCAAATACACTTTTGAAGGAGTTATCATCCTTTTTTACTTGGAATATTTCATCAAAAAGGGTTTTTAAAAAAAAAGGGGGGACATTTTTGTGTTCAAAATAACCTTTAATATTTAATTGTTTTCACAAAGGACACTCAAATAATACAGAAAGAAAGGTTTCATTAACTGCTGATGTATCTATGGAGGAAAAGAATGTTATGTCACCTGTTTCCACACCAACTGGTTCCTTAATGTCACCAAGTACCAGAGGAGGAAGTAAGCCTGGTACACCAAACTCACAAGATAGTCATAGTCAAGGTACCAGATATTGTTGTAATCTTGGTTTTTATGTCACCTGACTAGATGCTCAAGTGAGCTTTTCTGATTGAAAAGTGTCGGTCTTATGTCTATCCCGTCCATATGTCATAAACTTTTCACAGTCTTATGTTGTTTTATCTGAAATATATTTATGCTACTACTCCACAATACACACAGCATTGGGGAGTAAGATCAAAGACTCGTTGGCTTGGAGTCAGAACAATGTGTCCCAGTGGATCAACATGTCTTTCTGTGCACTGTCGTTTCAATGAAGCAGAGATACTTACAACTGATGTAGGTGAGTCCTGGACTCATCACTTGTTTGGGACTCGTCATTTTTTACAAAAAATAAATAAAGCCCTTGTGGTTATCATGACATTTTGGTTGGGACTCTATCAAAATTTCATCGGAACTCGTCAAAATGACATCCTACAAGGATCTCTGATGAAATCATTATCAATTGACCAAAAGTAACTTGTTCTTGCCATGATATGGCTAAAAATATATTTCATTTGGCATTAAACAGCAATCACTATTATTTATGTTGATTTAAAAATAACGTATGTTAAGAAATATTTTCATAGTACAAATTACGTATACAATAATTGATTTATAAGAATTATGGTGTTTAATGGCACTTTCTTATATATTCCATTTATATCGTGGCTGTGATTCACAACTAGATGTATAATCTTTAAGCACCACATGAGTTTGGTGTATACTTCTGTTATTTTCTATTTTTATAGATTCAAAGAAAGGGAAAAAGAGAAAGGCAGACTCTGCAGCAAATTCACCTAATATAACCAATTTTTTTAAGGTATGAAATGAAGTTGGGTGCAGTGAATCCTGTCTAACCCAAACCCAGAATAAAATGGATTCCTATATAAACCAAACTTTTAAATAAAGTCCCAGTGTAGGAAATCTTTGTTAATTTGACCTGTGTAAACCAAGCACCTGTCTATTCTGAATACAAATGTTGGTACCAAGGAGGGTTGATTTAGTTAGAAAGGTTTCACTGTATCAGATAATAGTCATGTGATAGACATAAAAAAATAATACTTTAATGTTGTGTATGCTAAAGCTTAGGGCTGTTCCATTTAAATAAGCCTGGGAAAAGGGGGGGGGGGGAAATGCCACTTATTTCAGACTCCCCCACCAATAGAAAAAAAACCCACCCAACATGAAAAAATATGGTTTCACCCCCACAACCAACAGAAAAATAAAAAAATGGCATTCCCCCCTCCCAGGTAGACTTAAATGGAACAGCCCTTATGATTTGTGTTTATACTTGCCTTTATTTAAGACTTAGCAATGCTAACATAAGGAGGAGAAAAACCCAGTTATATTGGAAAAATCAAAAATTATTGTACAGAAAACTTGAACATGTACATTGCAGTAGTTTTTTTTTGGTTTTATAGTGTTTAACGCCACTTTCAACAATATTTCACTTAATTGTGACGGTCAGTTTAATTGGCAGAGGAAACCACCGACCTGTTGCAAGTCACTGACAAACTTGATCACATAATGATGTATCGTGTACACCTTGCTATGAATGGGGTTTGAACTAAAAAAACGTTAGTGGTGACAGGCACTGATTGCACAGGTAGTTGTAAATCCAAGTACCATACAACCACAACCATGATGGCCCCGCCCCATACTACTATTTGTAGATGTGCATTGATTACAGACTGCATCAGTGATGTTATGGTTAGCTGTCTCGCCTCTGTACGGTAGATCGTGAGTTCACACCAAATACTATAAAATTGCTGCTTCTCTGCTAAAGCACACAGCATTAAGAACAAAGACTTGTTGGCTGAGAAACAGGATAATGTGTCCAAGTGGAACAACATATCTACCAGTGCACTATAAACTAAGGACATGTCTACCTATTGACTGTTGGTTCAATGAGCCAGTACTATTCTACCCACAAACTATTCAGTGAGTTGGTACTATTACCAAAGAATGTTGGTCTATTATCATCATCTCTTCAAATGTAAATTGTTCTTGTACTATTCTACCCACAGACTATTCAGTGAGTTGATACTATTACCAAAGAATGTTGGTCTATTATCATCATCTCTTTGAATGTAAATTGTTCTACCCATTATATAGATGAAAAATTGCCTATTTAGCATTAAACAACAATCACTCACTCACTTCATTGATTGATTGCATAATTTTATGAACTTGTCACATGCTTGAATTTGCTTAATTCTAAAGAAGCTTTATAAACTTTGTTTTTCAAAGAAACAAAAAACAGAAGATCTGGATATACAAAAAGGAGAGTCTGTTGACCAGGAAGTAATATGTCAAGAAAATAAAGAAAATTATACAGATGCTGCAGAAACTGATAGTGGAAGAGAACCAGTAGACAATAAAACCAGTTCAGAGAAGAAAGATGATGATTTGTCAGAAAATGAGGTTGGTTTTGTTCACACAAGTCGTCATGTATATATATATTCCATTCTAATAAAACCTCACACTGTATCGGTGGTGTAATGGTTAACGTGCTTGTCTTGAGTGCGGTAGATCATGGGTTCAAGCCTGGTCGAGTCAAACCAGAATTTAAAATTGGAATTCACTGCTTCTCTGCTAAGTATGTAGCTATAAGGAATAAAATCAGTTTTAGTGAGCTAGCACCAAAAGAAGGTAGATAATTTAGAAAGAAATATTTCTTCATTATTTTTCGTCTCCATCTGTCTCTGTTTTTGTGTAAAAATAACCTTTAATTAATACTATTTTTTTCTGCAGGAAGATGATGAAAAAGAGGACTCAGGTGTACCTAAGATGTTTACTGGAGGAGAGTTGAGGAAGTATCAGTTAGAGGGTTATAGTTGGTTAAAGGTAGGTATCCTCTAAATATGGCAATATTGATCTACCTTCATTGATTAAAACGATTATTTCAAAACTTCAAAATTCCAATTAATCTTGTTTCATTCATTTTACATTTTAGTATCAATTTTTGTGGATCAAGATGTTCTTTGATATTCGAATTTGGGGTTTTGATACTTTATACTCAGATCTTCTTTTGCTACTGACGTAAATGTTTTAATCGGCATCATCATAATGTGTGTTACGTCAGATTGACAGATAAACTTGTGTATGCAATTTTCGAACTGACCTTGTATTTTTGTGGATCAAGGTCAGTTGAGTGATCCAGACTTTATCAGTGGCGTACATAAAAGGGACAATTTTCTAATTTGCCGATTATTACTCGTATCTCCTTTTGTTACATATTCCTTTCTTGGTGAACTATATATTGTGGTTTGCTGATACTACCGAAAAGATCATGTTTGAATGGGCCAATGAACTGAAGGGCAGATTGATATAGGAAAATGGAGGATATAACGGATAGGATCAAATGATTTAGCATTGCAACGGCCATCAACAACCTCTCCTTGCATACTGTTCCTCATTAAGTCATTTTAACATGTAAGGAGGGTTGCATTCTCTATACAGGCACTCATTTGCATTTTTCTGGTCCAAAGGACAAGTTGTGTATATGATTTGTCCTGCAAAACTAGCGGATGTCCCTTTCGGGTGGGTTATACACCATGCATCAGAAACTATATATCATTTTTTGATGATTACACTAGCGCAAGCTATCATTTGTTATACCTGTTATACCCTGGGTTTTTTTCACAGATTTTAGAAATATCAAATATCATTTCTATGGAATGTCATATTTCTTGTTATCAAATCTTCTAATGACACTTTTTCAGTGCTTGTATGAAAATGGAGTAAATGGTATCCTAGCAGATGAAATGGGTCTAGGTAAAACAGTGCAGTGTATAGCTATGATGGCCCACTTAGTCAACATGGGTGTACCAGGACCATACCTTGTAGTAGCCCCACTATCAACACTACCTAACTGGCAGTCTGAATTTGAGAGATTTGCTCCAAAGGTTAGTTAACGTTCATTATGGTAGAAGATCATGTAGACTAGATTTAATGAATATTCTTTTAATTTGAATGGTTGATATGTTAAGAAGAGTTTGAAGATACCAAAGGGGCAATCCGAATCCGTATATCAAAGAAGAACAGACAACACAATGGCCAAAAGAAAAAGTACAAAAGGACAAACAACGATCTACAAAATGTACATATAAAACTAAAGATCGAGTAAAATGAACCCCACTAAAAACTGGGAATGAACTCATGGAACCAGGTGCCCCGGAAGGGTAAGCAGTTCCTGCTCCACTAGTGGCACCCGTCGTGTTAATCTATTTCCATTTAAATATACCTGGGAGGGGGGAACACCACTTATTTCAGACCCCCCCACCAATAGAAAAAAAAAACCCACCCAACATAAAAAAAATATGGTTTCACCCCCACAACCAACAGAAAAATAAAAAAAATGGCATTCCCCCTCTCCCCAGGTAGACTTAAATGGAACAGCCCTAAGTCAATTACAGTGAAACCTGTCATATCCGAACCCTGAATAAACCTGGATATCCCAACTTTGACTAATGACCTACTGTAAGAATGTTTTGCTGATTTAACCTGTATAAAACGAACACATGTCTATTCCGAAAATGAAAGTTGATGCCAAGGAGATTTGGTTTCACTGTACAACAAAACATTACTTTCTTAAAACTTCTTAACTGTCATGATTTATAAAGGGAAAGATGTGTTTCTGTGACATTAGGTCTGTTTTCATTATTGGAGCCGTCGTGATCGTATGGTAGTTGGATTATCAACTACCTATGCAATTGGTGCCTATCACCACTAAAGTTGTGAGTTTGAATCCCGTTCAGGCGAGGTGTACTAGATACAACTTTATATGATAAAGTTTGTCAGTGACTTTCCACAGGTCAGTGGTTTTTTCCGTGTACTCCGGTTTCCCCCACCAATAAAACTGACAGCCACGATATATCTGAAATTGGGGGTATGCGGTATAGTTATGTGATAGTTTTTAATAGCCAATCACTGCAAATAACCACAAATTATTCCAGAATTTTGTGTTTTGATAGGTTCCTGTCGTTCTTTACCATGGTAATATGGGCACTCGTACCAAGTTGAGACGGAAAATATTCAAGCGCTGCAAAATAAGGTCAGGCATAGAAGTGAGACCAGTGGTCATTACATCATACGAGATTACGATCCGTGATAGAAAATTGTTACAGAACTTTGAATGGAGATATCTGATAGTAGATGAAGGACATAGGATAAAGAACACACACTGTAGATTAATCAGGTAAAAAACACAACTGTACTAGACAATCTTAATTCTTTAATAATTAAAAAGTATTAGATGCAATTAATGATTTTGTGGAATAATGTCTAAACAATATAAGAAATACGAAAAACATTTGACAACTTTACATGTTGACAATAGTAAACATAAAAAATGACGGACATGTGATTTCCCAATCTGAAAAAAAGAGTGAAACATATTGTTCTTGTTTATTATGCACACCCCAATAAAGAAAATATGTAAAATCGAGTGCATTATACATAGGTCATTACGGTACACACTGTATATTGATCAAGTATAAAATAATTGATATGCACTGTCTTTGCTAGAAAGAAATGGAAATACTCGGCACCCAGTCCTCAAAATCTTGTGCCCCTTTGTCTCTGGAAAATTTAGCACTTTAAAATATGGAAGGAAATCAAACGTAGACGATGCTGATGAATTATAATTATTAATTTGTACTTAATTGCAATGTGCATCTTTAAATCAACACTGTCTGTTAAGATGAATAAATTTAACTGACAAAAACATTTTGACATGTTTTTGTTGATTTGATTAAATGAAGAACAAAAAAAATACCACATCGCCAGAATGATTCCGAAATCCAATTGGAAAATCACAGAAATAGAGACAAAAATTTATACTCTTAACAAATATACATTAATCCTTACTCTCCTGGCGTGGTACAGATTCTTCAATAAAAAGTTACAAATGATTTAAAACAAGATGTGTTTCAAATTCATGTTTTTGAGATCACCAGTTACGTTGTTTTTGTATTATTACATACAGCATTTATAAATAAGAGAAAATTGGTTGGCACAAAGCCAGGATAATGTGTCAGCATGGAGCGAGATATCTACCTTGTGGTCTGATGTTTCATGAATTTTTTTTTGGATATCGCTGGAAATTGCTCTCTAGGGTTTAGAATAGAATCATTCACTTTAATTAAACTACAATTTCTCCTATAATAATTTTACTCTTCTGTTTTATTACAGAGAACTTCGTTTGTATAAGAATACACATCGACTTTTGTTAACTGGAACACCTCTACAGAATAATTTGGCAGAGTTATGGTCCTTGCTTAACTTCCTGTTGCCAGAAATTTTTGATGACTTAGGAAGGTTTGTTATAATAGAATTTAAATTTTTATTGGAAATAATCAGTTGTAGTGAAACTAATGTTTATCCTGATGTTGCTAAAATTTCTAAAATTTCAGATTTCTGCATCAATTTGAATGAAGGTAATATTTAATTTGTAGCTCACCTGGACCATATTATTCTTTACTGGAATAATTTGAAAGCAAACTGGTTGAAATGTTCTTTGGATGGCCCTTTAAAATATGTCCAAAAAAATCCAAGATGGCGACCACAGCAGATCAAACTATTAAAAAATATATCTTGAAATTATTATTGTCTGTAACCACACTACAGCTACCTGAGCAGTCGATTCCTATCACCACTAACTTTGCAAGTTTGAATCCTGCTGAGGTGTACTCAATACAACATTATGTGATAAAGTTGGTCAGTGACTTGCAACAGGTCGGTGGTTTTCTCCACCAATAAAACTGACCATCAGGATATAACTCAAATATTGTTGAAAGTGGTGTTAAATACCATAACCATAACCCAGTGTATTGTTAGTCCTCCTTCAACTTATTGCTTCTGATTAC
This sequence comes from Gigantidas platifrons, assembly GCA_002080005.1. NCBI lineage: Eukaryota > Metazoa > Mollusca > Bivalvia > Mytilida > Modiolidae > Gigantidas > Gigantidas platifrons. Next base: position 9,040 of record MJUT01031287.1, read on the forward strand.
CTCTTTAGTATTTACAAACTTTTCTTGATGATCTTTTCACCAGACATCTTCATATTTTCAGTTTTGAAACTTGGCTGGATGTTGAAAGAATAACGGGACAAGATGCTGACAAAAAGATAGTCCAAGAAGAACAACAGAAGAATATTTTGTCTATGCTACATCAGGTAAATTACAATCTAAGTCCAAGAAGAACAACAGAAGAATATTTTGTCTATGCTACAATGTACATCAGGTAATTTACAATCTAATTAACATTAGGTGTTTGTTGTATTTATCTTGTTTTTCTTTGGCGATACTCTTAGCACAAACAACATCCCGTTGAGGGTTTTGTCATGTTAATTTTCAACAAACAACATCCCGTTGAGGGTTTTGTCATGTTAATTTTCAGTCATTTGTGACTGTTCAATCAGACAGTTGAATAATTGACAAATCAGAAAACAGCTCTTGTTGTGTACTCATAAAGATTGAGTTGGCTCATGGCTGATTGAACCCTGACATGATCCCATACAGGATATCCTTAGATGTAAGATACAGGAACAGCAAAACTCAAATATTTATTAGATTTGTTAAGTTGATAGGCTTAATGCCTGATTAATGATTAATTGGGAGAATACCATTGTAACTTTATATATAATTTCTAGAATGTGCTAGAAATTTTAACCTTGCCTTTGTCTTTCATATTTAGATAAAACTTTTGAAATGAAGAATTAGTAATGCACACATATACAGTCAAACTTGTCTTAGCGACCCCCTCTGTATAACGACTTCCTTTGTTAGCCGACCTTATTTATTCCTCCCAAGTGTTTTCCCGTGCATTCAACCCACTGTCTAACGCGACTAACGACCGTGTTCTTTGGGTAAAAATCCTTCATATAACGACTATTAGAAGATTATTATCAAACCGGAAGTTAGATAATAAATAAACAAACACAGTCCTGACTTCCGTTTTGCCCAGCTGATGCAGCGATTGTTGCCAATATCCCTCTAGCTGATATTTGCATGATCTACTGACAACATCTCACTCCCAAATTCCATACCTGTTACTAGTTCATAATAATAGATTTTTCATATTAAATGAAGTCACGATTAGCGTTATTGTATAAGACCGCCATTTTTTTACAGGTAAGTTGTTCACCTGATGATTTATTATTGTTGTTATGGTTTATTTGGGTTTATTTCTTATTTATATTAAATATTTAAAATTGCTTGCTATAGAAAATACCGTTTTAATTTTTCAGTTTTATAAATAAATACAGTGAACCCTGTGTAAACCGGCCACCATTAGGACCACGTTTCACGGCCGGTATTGACAGTGGGCCTACAGTCAAACCTGTGTAAATTGGCCACCATTGGGACCACGTTTCACGGCCGGTATTGACAGTGGGCCTACAGTCAAACCTGTGTAAATCGGCCACCATTAGGACCACGTTTCACGGCTGGTATTGACAGTGGGCCTACAGTCAAACCTGTGTAAACCGGCCACCATTAGGACCACGTTTCACGGCTGGTATTGACAGTGGGCCTACAGTCAAACCTGTGTAAACCAGCCACCATTGGGACCACGTTTCACGGCTGGTATTGACAGTGGGCCTACAGTGAAACCTGTGTAAACCGGCCACCATTGGGACCACGTTTCACGGCCGG
>MJUT01031287.1:12890-26461 GCA_002080005.1 Gigantidas platifrons
TTCTGCTTTTTTTATTCCGGATTTTACCGTTGTGATTCCTTTTTTATAGTATATTCAATACTTCCGATTGCCGATTTCCTCTTTTTTGTTGTCCTCGTAAAATCTGGTCTGAATAAAGTTTTACTGATCTCTGTGAGGACTGTAATAGGGGATCTAGTTTGAATGAGCTGCCAATTTGAATTGTTGATAACCAACATGCCAATCAATACAATATTAGGCCACATTTAAAAATATGCAGAATGTCCGACCGACTCGTTGAAAAAATTCCCGACTCGAAAGTTTTTATTTGAATTTCCAATCGCAGTTTTTTTTTATTTCCGGAATTTCGTTTCCGTGATCGTTATTTCTGTTTCTGCATTTTACTATAACCGGAAGCTTCTATGGATACGATTGCGGGAATGGAAATGAAAATGAAATTTTTTTTTTTTTACCTACCTACCTTGTTTTTGAAGGGTGGGTCGGCCGAGAGGAAACATACATATTTTTTTAATGTGGCCTTATTTTATCCCAAATTAAAACGTACATGTTGCAAAATAATGTTTGGCGTTCAGCTGTATTTAGACATTCTTGCCTAAATATAGTAAATACAGTTGAAGCTACATACACGATTCAATTTTACCATCTAATCAATTTTATGTTTTCTTTTGTGTTCCAGATTCTAACCCCTTTCATGTTGAGGAGGCTGAAAGAAGATGTTGATCTTAATATTCCTCCCAAGAAAGAGGTGCTAGTGTATGCTCCATTATCTACTCATCAATCTGAGTTCTACGAGGCCACAGTCAACAGGACAATTTTTCAAAAGTTGGAAGAAAAGAATGTAGGTGTCGACTTTAATATATCAAATATCTGTTTATTTTGTATGGAGTCGATCATAAATCGTGATAAACTTTCAGTCCATTGTAATTCTTTGCTAAAATAGGTCTTTTGCATGACAATTTACAAGAATGAAAACAGATCTAATGTCACACCTTTCCATTTATAATGTAATAATTACATTACTTCTGTTTTTCATTGAAATGTTACAATATGATTGGTTATGAAGTGGTCACATGATTATAAGAGATGTTTTGCATCCCAATAAAACTCGAACCCGAACTTGCATGTGCCTCCATGACGACGTCAGATGTAAACAATCAATGGCATAGTAATTTCTAACAGCAAATAATCTAACACAAAAAAAATTCACAATGAAAAATTCAACTATATTAAATTTTGGTGTGATTTAAATGTAATTGTAAGAATTGAATGCATTGTTTTGTACTTTTATAGGCATGTAAAAGCGTGGACCGAGGCACATTTTTTGTGCTTCGGTCCATGCTTTTTACACACCAATAAAACTACAAAAAAATGCATTCAATTCTTAATAAAAGTTAAATTAGTATTTATAAAAAAAAGATTGTGCTTCAGTAGTACCACTCTATATAATTCATTCTTTTTGCAATAAAAAAGTTGGTCTTATAAGAATGATAATCTTTCTTGAGGGAGACAGTTAGTAGTATTTTACTATCTCAGTTTATCTGAAATCTGGCCTGTTAAGAGAGGTGGCCTTTGATGGGATGGGCATAAATTTCCACCAACATCATCATTTCTGTGTTTAGAAATTTGAAATTTGACAGAGAAATTGTTCGTGTTGTTGAAATTGGTTACATTGTCAAAATAACTCTTTAATTTTCAATATTCCAGTTTTATTTGTGTTTGTGATGATTAAGGGAGATAATCCTTGGAATAATTTAGGTCTAATTTGATTGGATACCTATTTTTATTTAATTATAGATGGTGAAGGAAACTCCTGAACTTGACGAACGTGGACGTCCAGTCAGAAAATTGTCAAAGAAGAAAGTTAATTATGCGTTGATGTTAGCTACAGACAAAGATTTAAATGAAACACCGAAAAAAGGAAGATTTATCCAGAAGGACGAAGAAGAAATAGAAAGTTGGGTGCAAGCCATCATTGACAATCAGGAAGCTTACAGTTCTAAGTGAGAAAACATTATATATACTTGTACAGTGAAATCTAGATAAACTTTTGTAGTGATTGAGAGACTGTTGTTTAATGCGAAATTAGTATATATTTTTTTCAGCTATATCTTGGTGTGAACAAGCAACATTTCAATGAGATGATGATGTCTGATTTGTACTACACCAAGACGCTTAGCTGGATTTTTATATTGCTAGCTCACTGAAACAAGTTTGTTGATAGACATGTCGCTCCACTTAAGACACATTATCCTGATTTAAAGCCAGCCAGTCTGCTCTTACTCATTAATGCCGCATGCTTAGTGGAGAAGCAGCGAATACCAATTTTAAAGTCTTTTCTTTGACCCTTCCGTGACTTGAACCTACGATCTACCGTACTCTAGGCGAGCACACTAACCATTAGGCCAAAAAAAATATGTATATTTACGATCACATGTCAAAAAATCTAGGGTAGGTCGGCATTAATTTTTTTTTTTTTTTACTATCGGCAAAACCGGAAATAGTCTTTCCCAATTCCGGTATTTCATTTTCGAAATTTATGTAAAGCCGTCATTTGTTGAAGCTGTTTTATGACGAGTTACTCAGTTTTTCAACCTTCTTTGCTCTCAATTTCGACAAAAAGCTAGCGGTTGAATAAATAAAACATTGCTGCTGATTAAACAACAAAAATGGTTATCCAAATTCTGTGTAAAAGTTGACAAGGTCGCTAGCAAAAATAAGGGTCGAATAATTGCCGATAAAAAAGGTTAGGGTTGGTCGGGTGACTGTAAACACACATATTTTTTTTTTGGCCTTACACCTCTGATGTGCTTTAAACTTGTCCAATATATATGGCTCCCGCCATACATTTATTAACAGATCTTACCCTTACATGCAAGTGTTATCTAGGGTATCACCCTTACCACAAACCGCATTTTTTTAAATTGTAAAAATAAATAGTAGACTTATATTTAAAATTTTGAAACAGTAAAAAAAAAACATTATCAATCAAATTATTGGAATAAAATATCGACTAAAAATCTTTTAAATTTTCAAACAGTAGAAAATACCATTATTATTCAAAGTGTAGGAATAGAATATTGACATAAAAAAAATTGTATTTTAAATTTTTCAGACAGTACAAAAATACCATTATTCAATTTGTAGGAATAAAATCATGACACCAAAAACAGCACAGATTACTGTACGTCTACAGAACATAATGATGCAGTTAAGGAAATGTTGTAACCATCCTTATCTGTTGGAATATCCTCTGACAGCCGACGAGCAATATAGAATAGATGAAGATCTGGTCACCTCCTGTGGAAAGATGGTTCTATTAGATAGAATGTTAAAAGAATTGAAGAGAAAAGGACATAAAGTAGGTGTAATTGTTACATATATGATCATTGGTGGTGTCGAAAGCAAAGTAAATAATGTTTTTCAACGAGATGCCTGTGAAATACTGAGATTTCCGAGTGAAAGAAAAACTGGTATTTCACACAGTAAATTCATTTACTGTGTAACGTTACATCTCTAATGTCATCCAAATCAAAATATTGAGCTTCCGAAATGAAAACCCAAGTTCTATTTTGAATTTATCTTGTAAGCATTAACAAAAGTGTAACAAATATGTCATAAACAGTTAACTATTTTTGCATTCAGAATATATATAAAAAAAAAATCACTACTGAAGAACAACAATGATGGGTATAACGGCATTGTACGGAATGCAAGAATCATACTATAATGATTATCACAGATTTTTGAATTTTTCCTTTGATCTTTACACAAGGTTATGTCTATTATCAAACAAAAAACTTGATTTGAAAATTATTGATGATTCTATATGTAACTATGGGACGTTATACTGATGTCGCCTTGACAAATCTTCGATAAACAAGCTATCATTGATATGTTTAACTCAAAATGGACTTCCAATTGCTTCTCCAGTCTTGGGATTTGCTTTTGATCTAAAAATTGCTGTTAGAATTCTATTCTTGCAAAACAAATCATGATAGAATATACATATAGTACATGTATTTATTCGTGTGATATTACAAAAAGTCCTCTTATCGTTCTTGTTTAATTTAACTACTGTGCACAAATATAAAATTGATACATTTATATTTTTGTTTAGTGTTTTAAATATCATAATCATGTTAGCTTAGATAATAGATGACAAGACCCCCCATAGCAAAGTGTTAGTTTGCCCAAACCTGATCTATGAATGTTGGACATGTGTAGGCCGATAGAGTTATTTTTGTTTCTTTTTAAAATGGGTTAAAATTTTGAATAAGATGAGATTCTTTGTCACTAAGAAACTTGAAAATATCCAGAAAGAAAATTTGTTTAAAATAAAAAAAAATAAAAAAATTGAGTAGACATCTTTTTTTCAGGTAGGTCGCAAGGAGTAAACAATCAATTTCATTAATTATGGCCCAAGTCAATTTCAGTTTTCTGTTTCAGGTTTTGATATTCTCACAGATGACCAAAATGTTAGATATACTAGGAGATTATTGTTATCTCAGGGACATCCCTTATTGTCGCCTAGACGGGAAATATTCCATGGACGAGAGAAAAGAACAGGTTTGGATCGTTGACATTCTGATTACAATCACCTTAAAAATACACTACACTCCTCCCTAACAACTAATGCTGTTATACACTGAATTCTACTTACACAAGTGTGTCCGGGCCAAAACTCTTTAGCTCACTTGACCTAAAAGCTGTCACTTAGTGTCTGTCATCTGTAAGCTTTCATGCTTTTGACATTTCCTCTTAAACGACTTGGCAATTTAGACCAAACTTTGATAGAAGGGTTTTTGAATGGCCCTCTTTTAACTATGGTGGCTGAATAATAGCTTTGACATAGTGCATGGAAGTATAACATATCTGAAGTTTGTTTGATGATTAAAATAATGTTTCTTGAAACTGCATTAGGGGTTGTGGTGTTTGTAATGCCACTTTCAACAATATTTCCTTTACCGTATTTAGGGTACTATAATGCGCATTGGTGCATAATGCTCACCCCCTCTTGGCCTTGAAAATCTCCAGAAAAAAACTTGTTCTTGTCTATAATGCGCATGGACTTTTGAAAAAAAATCGTGGTCGGAAATGTAAGAATTAAATGTCAATCGTATATAATTTTGATAGCTTTGAGCTTGTCTCTTCTTCTGAGTGAATATTCGAACTATTTATATTCTTTAAACTTGAATGATATTGAAAAATATTAATTCTTTTAAGTTTTCCTACATTTTTTTTGTGTCCGGATGTTTAGTAGTGGATACGAAATGTAGCACAACATCGGTAAATACATGTTTAAATTCCGAATCTTACCGAAATTAAATAATAATTAATTCTCGAACAAAGGTAAACTTTTACAAAAACGATTTCACAAGACAGTTGTAATTCATCACTAATAAATACATTATTAGGCTCATTTTATTTAATTTATTATTTTTGTGGGATAGTGTCAAATATAAAAATACGAAACGGACGACTTTAAAAAAAAACCGGAAAAAAAAATGGCCGACATGTAATTTTCCGGTCTGAAAAAGAGTGAAACACATTGTTCTTGTCTATAATGCACATCCCTCCTACAAAATAAATAATCTGGGTAAAATCCCGCGCATTATACACCAGTAAATACGGTATTTTGTGGTGGTCAGTTTTATTGGTGGAGGAAACCAGAGTACCCTGAGAAAACTATTGACCTGTCGCAAGTCACCGACAAACTTGCAACATTAGTGGGGATAGTCAGCGATTGCATAGGTAGTTGTAAATCCAACCACCACACGGTCATAACCACCCCTCAAACTGTGCATTAATAACGAGGTGAGTCATACAGACTCCGGTGAATCTCTAGTTTTGTCTTTTCACCTAGCTGACTTTCTTATTGAAACTTATTTTAAATATTCAAACTACAGTTGGAAATTGTAGTACAGAAAATTACATAAGAACCGAAGATCCGACCGAAAAAAAAAAAAAAAAAATTATATACTTGAGTTTCACAGCTAACATTCTTCAAGATAAGGTTGGTGGGTAATCATTTTTGACTTAGGGCTGTTCCATTTAAATATACCTGGGAGGGGGAACACCACTTATTTCAGATCCCCACCAATAGAAACAACCCCCACCCAACATAAAAAAATATGGTTTCACCCCCACAACCAACAGAAAAATAAAAAAAATGGCGTTCCCCCCTCCCAGTTAGACTTAAATGGAACAGCCCTTAGGTTATGCAGCAAAAGGATCTGACTTTTACAGTGCTTGTCTAACAATGGCAATGAAAACTTTAGGGTAGACACAAACAATTAGGGTTGGAAAAATTAGCAGAAAACAATGCTATTTTTTTATGGTTTCTGTATAAATATCATGTACTTTTATATTTTAGATGGATACCTTCAACAATGATAAAGACATGTTTTTATTCCTGTTGAGTACCAGAGCAGGAGGATTAGGTATAAATCTGACAGCAGCTGACACTGTTATCATCTACGACAGTGATTGGGTAAGATTTGACCAATAAATTATCTTCTACCTCAGACATTGGTTTAAATTACTGGTCACCTGCTGTAAATGATCAGTTTAAGACCCTCCCAATTATATTATGTTATTTTCACTCTAAAAAGTAGTTGCCTCACTAATGCTGTCAAAGGTCACTCAAAAGTTTATTCCTTGGAATCTGTTGACTAGAATTTAATGGTCACTTTTCATTGTAAGCTAAAAAAATCATTGTTAATAAATAATGAACTGTAAATGGCTACAAACACTCTGAAGCATAACAAAGAGACGACGGCCATGTTTTCTAATAAAAGACGTGGTAACAGTACAATGAGAATCATTAAGTTTTATCACGACCGTATGATCGTCTGTACATCCTGCTTTTGGTTTCCTCTCAACTCAGTCATTTGAAATTAATACACAAGGTCAGGAACTATTAAAGGAACGTCAAGTTCGATTTCAGACATTTATCCTGTTGTTTACTAAGGACACATTCTTCCAGTGTTTATTTTAGAATTAAATTATCTATTTTGTACATGAAAAAAATATACATTTTGGTGCTTAAATGAAGGGGGGTATACTGTTTTACCTCTGTTCGTCCAAGATATTTTTTGTTGCATTTTTCTCAGCAACTATTGATTGCAGAAATCTGATATTTGGTCACAAGCTTCATATAGGTATGCCATATTGTGGGAAGCATTTTTGGACCCGTCAGATTCCTACTTCCTGTTCGCCGACTTAGTTGATTTTTATACACATTGAACATATATGCGGGGGTATCTTAAGTGAGCATTAGCTCACAGTTCATCTTGTTTCAAACCTGATATATTTTTACAGTATTAATTTTTTTCTATTAATAGAATCTACTGATTTTTGCAGCATTAATTTTCTTTCTTTCTATTAATAGAATCCACAATGTGATCTGCAGGCTCAGGACAGGTGTCACAGAATTGGACAAACTAAGCCAGTTGTTATTTATAGATTTGTAACGGCTAACACGATAGACCAGAAAATAGTTGAGAGGGCAGCGGCCAAGAGAAAACTTGAAAAGATGGTTATACACAAAGGTTTGTTATGTACATATAAAGTAGTCTTCCTTTTATTAGGCCACTTGTACTAAAGGCCGCCTCTCTAATCAGGCCAGATTTCAAGCATACTTAGATAGTAAAATTTAACTAAATTGTCCCCAACAAGAAAGGCCACCTCTATTATCAAGTGAGATTTCAGGTGTAATGAAATAGTAAAATACTACTAAATTGTATCGAAGGGGGAAATGATTCACCGTATGTACCGAAATTGCGATAAAATAAATTCCGTCGGTTGCAGGACACTGTCAGAACAGGTCAAAAATTGAGGTTTTGAAAGAGGATGTAGATGGTTTTAGCTATTTTTCATTGATTTTCAGTTAATTTATTCTCTTGCCAGAATCATCATCCATGAGAAATAAATCTGCCAGTTGAAAAAATAATTAATTTTTTTTTGGTATGTATAATGCTTAGTTCATTTAGTCTAGACATGATGTGAAAAGTTTTGAGATCACTAGTTATTATACATGTGCCTTAATGTCAACAAGGACCTATTTTTAATTGTGTTGATAGATATCAAATCATTAATTTACATTGAGGTCTATGTAGAATCCAGAGGATTTTGCTTGGCTTTCAACTTCAAATATGCTAATCTTGATTGGTCAATTATGAAATGAAATGTGATTTTTAAATATTTCGTTTATTTATAGAAAAATTCAAGACTGGTATTAAGGATTACACTACAGAGTTTAAACCTTTGACCCCTGAAGATTTACAGGCCTTGTTAAAGTCTAGAGATCATCAGATGGTGATGAAGGGCAAGGACGAATGGTCAAATATTAGTGACATTGACCTTGGACGAATTTTAGATAGATCTGACTTGATGGAGAAATGGATGTCTAAATGCGAAGGAAAATCTGGTATGTACTCACAGTGATTAGGATTAAAATTTTAATAATGAGACATTTTCTATTGACATTCAGAATTTCAATGGGCCATTCTTCAACATTCTTTGTAAATATTTCTGATTTTAATGGGACATTTTCAGATGGAATGTGATAAATGGTGAATGGCCCCCTCTAATCCCAATCACTGTACTCAATTTACGGATATGTTCCACTTGTCGTAAGCACTTCCCAGTCCTTTCCTCATTCATGACTTATCACCGGGTTAGTAATTAGAGTAATACGACGGGGGACACAAGTGGAGTAGGAACTGCTTACCCTTCAAGAACACCAAGTTCACTCCTGGTATTTAGTAGGGTTCATGTTAATACTCGATATTTAGTTTTATGTGTTTGTTTTGTAGATCCGTTGTTTGTCCTTTTTAGCTCACCTTGCCAAAGGCAATGTGAGCTTTTGGCATCCGTCGTATGTCGACCCTTAGCTTTTCACATTTTAATCTTCTCCTCTGAAACCGCTTGGCCAAATGAACCGAAACTTGGTAGTGAGCTTTCTTGGAAGGTCCTCTATAAATATTGCTCATTTCGTCCCGATCCATCAACAAACATGGCCGCTACAGGCAATTTTTGTTTCTGATTGGTCGATTTCTAAACATCTTCTCCTCTGACACCGCTTGGCCAAATGAACCGAAACTTGGTAGGAAGCATCTATGGAATGTCCTCTATAAAAATTGCTCATTTCGTCCCGATCGGTTAACAAACATGGCTACGATTGAAACTTGGTAGGAATCGTCTATGGAATGTCCTCTATGAAGATTGCTCATATCGTCCCGATCGGTTAGCAAGCATGGCTACCACCGAAACTTAATAGGAAGCATCTATGGAATGTCCTCTATGAAGATTGCTCATTTCGTCCCGATCGGTTAGTAAACATGGCCACCACATGCAATTCTTGTTTCTGATTGGTTGATTTCTAAGAAATCTTCACCTTTGAAACTGCTTTGCCATATGAACCGAAACTTGGTAGGAAGCATCTGCATATATGAAGATTCTGTATTAAGTTTCCTCAAAGCAGAATGAAAGGTGAGCGACACAGGCTCAGCCCACTGAGCCTCTAGTTCTTTTGGCCATTGAGTTGTCTGTCCTTCTTTGATTTACAGATTCTAATACATTACCCCATTGGTATCTTCAAACTCTTCTTACAGTCAGATTTGTTTGGGCTGTTCCATTTAAACAAGCCACATCAGTGGTATATTGGTTGACGTAATCAGCGTGAATGCTGTAGATGTCGGTGCCCCGTTCTGGTCAAACTAAAGACTATAAAATGATATTTGCTGCTTATTCTCAAAACAGGCAGCATTAAAGAGTAAGAGCATAGACCAGTTGGTTTGAAATCAGAAGAATGAGTCAAGAGTGGAGCAACACCTCATCGCATGTAAACTTATTCTCGGTATGATATAGCTGAAAAGTTGCTCATTTGGTATTAAACAACAATCGCTCATTCCATTAAAACATACATGTCACCCAAAGGAAGGCAGTTTAAAATCACTACCATGGTGGATGTCTTAGCAAGGGAAAATGTAGCCAAAAAAAAAAATGAAATTGCTGCTATGGGTGGTCATTCTATTTTTAATGTGTGCCTTCCTATGTTTTTTTTTGTTTGTTTAGCCAATAACCAATTTGTTTTGCAATGTATCATAGCCAGAAATTAATTAATTTTTTACTATGATTTTTAGCAAAAGCCAAAGCCAGTAAGAAATTGACGGGAGGAAAATCCACAAAGAAAGATGTACTGTTTAAAGTTATAGATGACGATGATGTAGAATCAGTAACAGAGGAAGATATCAAGGAACTGACAGAAAAAGTCAAATTGTCATGATATATGTACAAATATTTAGCCATTGAGTACTAGTTAGCTGTTAACAGAGTACTCGTCAGTCGTGTTAAATCAAGCAAGGTTGTATAAATGTGTATGGGCTGTATGACGACTATTATGCCATTTGAATTGACACTTTACAGGAATGATCTGCAGATGGTTCTAAAGAAAAATATTTCAAATCTGACATTGAGCACTGCTGAGCATAATAGTTCAAGATCTGTGATAATTGTCTCAGCTGTATGATTTTTACACTGTAGAATGAAGACCAACATAACAATTTTGGATTGATGCATATTAAATTTGAAGTTTTACTTACTATTCTTGTGACATGCTGTATTATATGACATTTTATGAATCTAACATCTAATTATGCTGTATAAAGAAATATTTTTGTTGATCGTTGAAGGAGTTAACTCCCTTATGTAAGCTAGATAAAGGGAGATAACTCACTCATTTTAATTTTGATTACTATTATGGTACAGTATTAAATGATAAGTCATGACAAAACGAACGATAAATTTCCCCAGATATTGGAATTTTAGAGAATGGGAAATTTTGTGATTTTACATATGGAAAATTTGTTTCCATGGAAATAACAATTTTGTTGTTTTCTGTTGGTAGAAACAAAAAGGTCTTTTTTTTCACAATAACTTAAGTTAAAATAATATTTGATCTATCCTTCTGACATTTCAACACAAAAAGGTTTGGATTGATTTGGGTGATTCTACCATGAACCGTTTTCAAACAAGAGGCCCAAAGATGGTTGACTTCTTCTGGTCGTACCGAACTGCTGCAATTATTCGATAGTCCATTGTTTTCATGTGATATTATTATCTTGTGTTCATGTAATATGTATTCCAATTTTATTTTATATGTCATGTTGTGTTCAAATTTTTACTTTGGTATTTTATTCATTCAAATTCTTTAATAATTGTCTCAACTACGGATTGTTTATACAGTAGAACAAACAAGAAGCGAACAAATAACTATTGATGAAAATAAAATTACAAGTTTTACTTACTGTACTTGTGACTTTGTTGCTGTTTCATGGGACCTTTTATGAATCTAGCATCTAATGTTGTGTAAAAAATATTTTTTGTTGATCAGTGAGAGAGTTAACTCCCTTGTGCAAGCAAGGTACATGGAGATAACTGACTCATTTTTAAATATAATTTCTATTTTGGTAATGTCATTAAATGATCATTTGATGGCTATGAGACAGCTAAGGAAATATTCTTCCAAATATTTTTCTTTTTTAGAAGATAGGAAATATGTATTTGACATATATGGAATGTATTTCCATGGAAATAGCAATTGTTTCGTTTTCTGTTTGTAGTCACAACTGTTTTGCTTTTCACAATGACGTAAGTTCTATTTGACCTATCCTTCTGCAATTACAACATAGTGTTCCTAGACTCGGAATAAAGGTTATGATTCTATTGTTAGGTAGAGTCACAATTATGGTTGCCTTGTGATTGTATCATTTAGCTGCAATCATTTGATAGTCCATTGTTTTCATGTGATATTATTATATTGTGTTCATGTATTCCAATTTTATTTTATGCCATGATGTGTTCAAATTTTTACATTGGTATTTTATTCATTCAAATTCTTGAATAATTGTCTCAACCATGGATTGTTTACACTATAGAACAAAGAACGGAACAAATTACTAATACTTGTGACTTTGGTGCTGTGTCATGTGACATTTTATGAATCCAACATCTAAATATGATTTGTAAAGAAATATTTTTTGTTGTTCAATGAGAGAGTTACCTCCCTTGTGTAAACTAGACAAAGGGAGATAATCAACTCATTTTCAACTATAATTACTATTTTGGTAATACATTGGAACCTGTCTAAATTTTTGTCAGATTGCACAAGTTCCACTGTAGCATGAAATGATCATTTGATGTATATGAGAAAATGTAAGATATATTCTTCCAAATATTTAAGTTTTAGAAAATTTGTGCTTTATATATAAAAAAAAAATTTCCATGTAAATAACAAGTTTGTCTTTATCAATTTGTAGACACAATCAAATGTTGTTTTTTCCCCCAAAAAGAACTTTTATGTGATCTATCTTTCTGAAATTTCAACACAACGATCCTAGACACAGAATAAAGGGTAGGATTGATTTTCGTGACTACCCCTAAACGTTTTCAAACAAGTCGCCCAAAGGTGCCAAAGATGGTTGCCTTGTGATCATATCATTTACCTGCAATTATTTGATATCCAATTGTTTTCATGTGATATTGACTTGTGTTCATGTAAAATGTGTTCCAATTTTATTTTATGCCATATGTTAAAAAATTTAAATTAGTATTGTATTCACATAGAAATTGTTCTTGGTTATTTTTACTTCGTGTGCCAATTATTTTTAATCATTTTAAATAGATATATGACTGTTGCATATTGTGTATGCATAACAATACAGTGTAACCTGACTTAAAGCGGGAGCGTGGGTATACATAGCTGTGGGCGGAGCAAACCTTCAGTTTCTTCATTATTTTGGCCACGGTCATCTCGAGGAGGAAAAATCAATGATACACAGTTTCATAGTTACGTTTGGAGCAAAATATTTTACAGGCATGGTCACTAGTTTTCCTCCATACAAAACTTTTAGTCTTATTAAAAATAAATATAGTATAACTAATCGTAGATTTTGAATATCAAAATAAGACCACGAGAGACCGAAGTACGCATAAGGATTTAAACGAGTGGGCGGAACTTGTTCCGTCCACGAGTTTAATCCTTAATGCGTATTCGGTCACGAGTGGTCTTATTTTGATATTCAAAATCTATGATTAGTTATACTGTTTATTATATAGACTTCCAAAATTTCTTTTATATTATTTTATTTAATTTGTATATTTCATTCCACGCGTATAATTCTACGAGCAATGATAGTGTGTAATCAATATGGCCGCACATTCAAACAAGTCAAGTGCTGTCGCTTCGATGAAAAAAATTGGAAATTTAAATGAAGGACGAGTTTCTGAATTTTATTTGAATATGGGCGGATTTGTAAAGTTGTTGTGGAAAAATTCATTGCAATTGCGACTAATGTCAGTCCGATTTATCTGAACCAGGCACGATGTGTTATTATTGTCCGAGTCGTGTGTATTTCATGTGTAACAGAATTCGAACTAACGAATGAATCAATGTCCTCAAATGAAACGTTCTGAAATCTACCCGACTGGGCTTTAGTTTGATATACATTTTCATTTGTATTGCCATTGGAATTTGGAACATTTGTTTGGACATCTAGAATATTAAATTCTGGCATTTCCACATTTTCCAA